>CM031860.1:55232648-55282175 GCA_018697195.1 Certhia americana | reverse complement strand
ATATATATATATATATATATATATATATATATATATATATATATATACACACTTGTAGACCATTAATATATTGCTAGCTTATCTGGAATAATTTTCCTAAAGAAGGTACTCTCCACTTAACTGGAACTGTGTCAAAGTAGAATTCCTTCTTTTTTCTTTTGTTAGTCCTTGCCTTGAAGAATTTTTCAAAGGTTTTTATTTATTTATAATCTAGGTAGGCCTCCTAAAGGGTTGGAATCTTGTTTGTTCTAACAAATTGCAATCATAATTAATAAATGTGCTAAACCTGCTGTCAACCTAACTGATGAGGAAAATTTGACTAGATCCTAGCAGGGAAGGAGTTTTCCCTGCTGTGCCCTTTCTAAAAGGAAAAAAAAAAAAAAATCTACTTTTGTTTCAGAACAGAGGTAGTGAAATGAGAGAAAATATGTTGAAACACTTTAACACCCCAAAGAAGTTTTAAAAGCATAACATTTTAATTTTAAATTTAAAGCAAAATTTAAGTCACAACTGGAATTAAGCCCTTGGAGATTATTAAAATGATAATTTGAAAACAGGAGATGATTATCCTATTTTATCTATTGCCTCTAAGAAGCAAACTTCTGCTTGATCTCATGTACTGATAGCCACCATATGCCACCATGGCTTTCTCATGGACATGTACAAGCTATTCCCAGAACTATGTAATATTTGTGAGTTTCATGGAGTAGAGAGAGCATTATCTCCATTTGGTTACTCAGTGTCCTGATCTTTGTTATGGGGCAAATGCATTTTGGTGAGGATAAGAAGAAATACCATAAAACTACCATACAATTACACTCATTTCTAGGGTGAAGAATAAGGAAAACACAAGGGTAGAGGAAATACAACATGAAAACCCAACACACTTTAAAAGGTGTCAAAAGTCCTATGCACTAAAAGCCCACCACCAACATTGTTAGGATTTTCACCAAACACAGTGCAATAATGGGCAATTAATAGATAATCACACTGAACTTCTAGGATTCTAAATTATGAGGACAGCACACGTGTTAAATATTTAATTGGAAATAACCAATTACATTAATTAGGGGGACTTTAGGCTGCTGTTCCAGTGGTAATTGTATTTGTCAGGGCAGAGAGAGATATACTCCACAATTTTAGTATAATATTCTTCAGAAGAATAAGTATTGATTAAACCTAACTGCGGTTATCTAATTGTGGCTAGAGGAATTATGGTGCCATTTTCAGCGCAGACGATAAGTAAATGAAGAATATGTCTGTGATAAAAAAAATAAACCAAATAAAGCTATTAGGTTCCATGTGATGCTTTAGGAGCTTGCCTGGAGAATTCCCTGAAGTAAAGCTGGGGGTACTATTAAAACCAGTGAATCCTAACAACTGCCATAAGGGAATTATCCAGCATGCTTTCTTGCTCTGGTAACCTTGCACCCCGTGGACAACAAGGTATATGAAGCCACCCTCTGGGAAAAACTCTTTACATCTCTAATGTGTTGTTGTGTAAAAGACTCAGATGTCAATTTACTATTTTCTTTTCCAACTTTTTTTCACCCTTCTTAGCCACCAAGACTGATTTCATTTGCCATTGATGATGCTTAGCTCAGAGCCATAGAAATTAAACTCTTGAAGGACTAATTTCACCTGGAATTTTCATGATTATAGGTATGCCTTTTCCAAGAAAACCAGACCAAGTTTCTGACTTGCCGATCACATTCCAAAATACAAACTATTTGTGTATGCTCAAGCATATACAGTATTTGTATACATATACCATAGCAATGCCTTGCTCAAACGAAACCATTGGGTCTGACAGTAGTGTTTACCCATCAATATTGTCCAAGTTCGTATGAAAATTATAGGGTCCTCAGCTCCAAAATATCTGAATTTCTAACAGAAAGGTGGCCAAGCAATGTGGTATCTTCATACATCCCAGAAAACATGTGCTAAGCAGTGTTTAGCAGAAAGGTTCCCCTGAATTTCTGCCTGTGTTATTCAGTATAGTCTATCCCTACTAAGAATAACTCTCTGCTCCACTAACCCAGAAAGTGGAGCAATAAACCCTGCTTTAGCCCTACAGCCAGTCATCTCATATGGCATTTACTTAGGCTTGTGCTGAGAATCCTTTTGCTTGGATACTACATTCACAAATGAAATGGGGTAGTGGAAACATGATAGATGTGACAGGAGATAGCTAAACAGAAAAAAAATTAGCATTCACCCCGTAAGAACAAGAAGCATATATTGCAACTATATGTAAAAAGGAATAAAATTTTAAGAAAAAAATTACTCCACTCTGTGTAAGTTTTAAAGGTTGTTGCAAGCCGGAAAGAATCCACTCTGAAATTTCTTATTTTATTAACTTTCTCAACAGCTTTAAGCAGTTTTTCAGTATAATTTTATGGCTAATAAATTATGATTATTTTGAATTGTCTGAAAATCATGAATCAATTTAGTCACAAAGCAGATCTGTTTGATTAAATGTTCTTGTTCCTTACTGCCTCAGTCATGCAATTTTCCCCATTTGCTTCCTTTATTTCTTTGCCTCTCCTCAAACCACCCTGTTGTACTGCCTTTAATATAAAAGATGGCCTTCATTCTCATGTACTATTTAAATTCATCATGTCTGACCTCTTCAAATGCAATGAATGCATAATTAATTTTCATTATAAATTTAGAATACTTCCTCTCTTCTTGCCAGTTCAAGCTTCCTGTAGCTTTCAACAGCTATCTTGTTTTATTTTATATTCCTTATGAAATTCTTTCATGCTGTCTTCCCTTCAAATTTCACTTCACAAACAATTTGACTCTGGCGCACACAGCAGGAATCTGCTGAGAGCCTGATGCAAGAATCACCAGTAAAAGAATGGGTGTTTGGTCCATCACTAAAACACAGACTGTACTCATGTGGCTGGAAAAACAGCTGTGTGCATCACCCACTCTGGAAAGAGAGGTTTTAGGAGGAATATGCAGAGTCCTTACTGTTAATAACAAGTATTTAAGAAACAGACACAGCACAGAGCTAAAAGTATACACCTATTTCGCTCATTAAATTTTGTGACTACTTCAGCATTTTTCTCTTTTTTATAGTCATTAGGAGTGCTCTTTCTTTCATGTTCTCACAGATTTCTAAAATCCTGGTACACAGACTCTGTTTGGATATTGCTTCTCCTCTTAAAAGAGGGTAAAAATTCTATTTCACTAAAATACTGCCAGTTGCAGCTTCAGCTGACAACAGGTAAGTAACACAAATTCATGGAGAAGGGTGTATAGCCAGAGACTACAGGAAAGGAAAGCAGCTTGCTCAGGTTGGATTTCAGCACCTTCCATGTCAAAGGGACTACCATTTAAGGGAACTTCCTTGCAACTTCACAGCACTAAAAATTAAGAACTTTGCTGAGTAACCATCAGGCTTATCTAATTGACCAGAACAGTTTTGAAATGTACTTCAAGCTGAACAAATAGACTTGTGAAACTGCAGGACTCGGAATGATTTCCCATGAAGGACATAGAGGTGGAAGACTTATTTCCACTCAGCATTCCCAGTTGGTGGGAAAAGTATAACAGTACACTTCCCATAGTTTTCTTATTTGACTAAACCAATTTGGGTTTTTTTAATGACAACTGCATTAACTTCAGTTCTATATTTCTTCTTTTTTTTTTTTTTTTTTTTTTTTTTTTTTCTGTATACAATAGTCTTCAAAGAAAGGAAAAAGCAAAAACTTAAGAACAGGTCATCACTAAAATATCAGATCTTCAAAACTCCTGCTCAATTTAGTTGCCTTCCACTCTGTAAAATACACTGTTTAATGACTGTAGTTTAGTTGGTGCATCAGATCTACCATAACTGCACAGGAAAACTTTCTTTATGCAAGTTAAAGTACTTTTAAATTACTTTGCAGTTTAGTTGTTTTGCTTTTTCAGAACAGTCCTCCATCTCTACTAGCTCACTGACTTGAAAAGAGCCCTTTTTCAAAGCAGCAAACTGTGAATTGTCCAGGGTTGTATAGTTTAACCACTTTTTGTGGGAAATAAGAAATTTTGCTGCCATTTCCATCCTACTATCCAAACAGATGGAATTTTCATCTATAGGCAAATTCTTGCTGAACATGGTCCCAGTGACATGACAAAAAGGCAGAAAGATGACACATTAAGAATGCAATAGTGGCAGTTGTTTTGGTGGATTGTTGCATAAAGCATGAGGCATGTATGAGGCACAAAGTGTTGAATTTTCCTTTTTATCCATTAAAAAAAAAGAAAAAAAAGAAAAGGAAAAAAGAAAAGGAAAACAAGGAAACTGCCCAAAATCTGTGAACTTTACCTGCTGAATATAATTCAGTTAAATTAATGGAAAGCTATCTGCTGTACTGTCCTGGTTTTGGCTAGGGTGATGTTAATTTTCTCCTTAGAAGCTGGCACAGCACTGTGTTTTGGATTTAGGATAAGAATAATGTTGATAACACTCTGATGTTTTGGCTGTTGCTCAGTAGTGCTCACTCTACATCAAGGACTCTTCAGTGGCTCATGTCTGCCAGTGAGGAGCTGCATGAGGAGCCAGCAGCGAGCACAGCTGGGACAGCTGATCCAAACTATCCAAAGGGATATTCCACACATAGAGCTTCATGCTCAGGAAATAAACAGGGAGTTGGCTGGGAGGTGTCAGTCACTGCTGAGGGACTCACTGGGCAGTCAGCAGCAGATGGTGAGCAACTGCAGTGTGCAGTACTTGTTCTTCATGGGATTTATTTCTCTCTCTCTCTCTTTGTTTCCCCCTTTTTCATTATTATTATCATTAGGAGATTTTACTTCAATTACAAAGCTATTCTTATCTCAAACCAGAGGTTTTACTTATTTGGCTTTTTCCATGATTCTCCTCCCCATCCTTCCATGGGAGGGGAAGGTGGAAGGTGTGAAAAATCAGCAGTGCAGTTCTTGGCTGCTGCCTGGTTTACACATGAGCACCCTGTATTGCTGCTCCTATCTGCTATACTTGGATTTAAACAAGCTGTAATAGGGAATTAAAAAATATTAAAAATAAGCAAATGGCACGAATTCCAGAATTTAACTAATGCACTGGAGATTAATGAGTTAAATGAGTAAAAAACTGAGTTTAAAAAAAGGGAAAGATGGTTATATCATACAGAGTATCCCATAAAATGAATGGACATAATGCCCATCAAAAACCACCCTGAACAAAAGAGGCCTTGCAAAAGTGTTTCTTAACCATGGTCTAGGAAAAGAGCTAACACATTATGTAGACTACAAGCCTGGAGACTATGACTATATGCCAGGAGCACACTTATATCATTTTCCTTGTTCTGTGGAGAGATGGTGAAAAGGGCATTTACTCTATGGTTAGATATTGATACAACCATCCTGAAAATTATCCTGGAGAGGAGGAGGAGAAAGGGAATGCTTGAGTGGAAAGAAGATTTATTGGATAATTTAATAGGATTTTCTCATCACTAAATTCTATTTTTTTTCCTGTCCCTAATCACCTTTCTTCTACCTCATTAAATCCAATTTCACTTCATCTTATCTTTCTTTACTCTCTAATTTCATAGACCATCATGTAATTCCTCTCTTGCCAAACAGCATACTTTTTTTGCATCAGTCTTTCCACATCTACTTTTCCCCACCTTATCATTTAGCTGCCTCATTTCTTCCTGCTCATTATCTCTCTTGACATAAACTTGTCACTGTTTTAGTGGTGTCCATCCTGTCTTTCTGCATCTTTATGAATTTCTACTTTGCTTGATTTCTTTCTTTTGGCCTATTTGTTGACTGAGCCATTTTAAATGTCTTCATTTTTCTTGCTTCTAGAAACATGTATATATATGCATATGTATGGATATATATACATTATATACAGGTATATACAGGTATATAGATATAGATATGGATAACATCAGCTATATAATCATTGAATTGTATTATAGGGAATTGCATCCATGCTCCTGCACACATTGTTAACTATACTGAGCGTTAACTGTATAGGAATAAAAATAAATTTAGTACTTCTACAAAGTTTGGACTGATCTGTGTTTTACTCATGCCCTGGAATTATACCCTTTGTTTCAGCACTGGGCATTTCAGTAATTCTGCACATTTTCTGATTTTACACATAATGTGTAAGATTAGCTGAACATTATGTCATCTTGGGAAGATTCAACAACCTACTTGGAGCAGCATTCAGTCCTGTCTGCACTGAAAACTCTGAATCCTACCAAACAACATTTCAACACCATCTTTTGTCATTTGTCCTCCACATATTCTTGATGAAAAGGAAAAAAAACCACTGATATATATGTAAATAGATAGATGTATATATATCTATATATAAGTATGTACACACACACAACTCCTCCTTAGCCACATTCCACATCTCTCAAAGTTTTAATGAAAAATATGGAAAAAAAAATTCAATGCCAGCATCAGTAATTGCTTTTATCACCTCTGAAAGAGCCCCTAGTCTATCTGATAGATCTTTTCAATGAGTCAATTATCATCTAAGGCAAAGAAGGAGACTGGGACACTCTCCAAAAGGGCAAAGCCCCAAATAATCAGACACTGTGGGAGGTCTGACACGTTCCTGTAATAAATGCACCTGTCTGTAGGAAGCCAGCTTGGCTCAGGTGTTTGCATTACATTACCACAGGCACAGTATCATGGCAGTGAGCAAACGAAAATCCTCCTAGAAATAGGAGCACGGGAATGCATGCAGAAACACTCACAAAGGACCTGGAAAAGTATCAGCTTCGTGACATTTGGCTCATACATCACAAAGAGAGGACTTTATAAAAGGCAGGAAGCAGCCCTGTCAAAGGTCCCAGGTCAGGGATGTGGAGCAGACACAAGTGATTCTTCCAGTCAGAAGAACCAGGACTGAGGTGGAGTTTCCAATCCATCTTTGACCACTTCGAAGTTAGATATCATTTTCATCTGTCATGTCTTTTAGTGATCCTCTTCTCAAAAACGAAGTTTAGATGCGTATGTGCAATGTGTTCCTAAAGTCCTAAACTTTGATTGCTCTGTGCTGTCCCTGAAGAAAGCCAGCTCCCAGGAGATAACATCCATCACCCACCAGTCTGCCAGCTCTTCAGGAAACTGTATATTCAAGCAATCATCCCCACTGGTAAGGGCAACCAGGAAAGAGAGAATGTACCAACCTCTTCCCTAATTACCTTTTATGAATGAGGGAAATGGTGTTCAGGGGACAACATTACCAGCAATTATTCAGGAACAGATATTGGGTGCCTTGTGATTTAAAGCAAAAAAAGAACCTCAGAATATCTAATCATGAGATGAATAACAGAATATTTTTAGGAGTACAAGCAGTGTTGTCTAGAGCTGGACCTATTCTCAGTTTACCTTTGGCAAAAGGCTAAAATGTAAAATATTAATAGCCACATATTGCCAATGTGTTCATATATTCACACAGAACAGTTCAAACAATAGCCCTCTATATTTACAAGCAGAAATTGGCATGAAATATTTGAATGCACCTGTCTCAGAATAAACCCTGCACATCTTTTGCAAGGAGACCCCAAGAAGACCTAAATGTTCTTTAATCCTTCTGATGAGACTACTGAGGAAACAGAGGACTGACAAGAGACAGTTACAGAAGGGTGCAAGTCAAAATCATCTGCATAGATGTAAAACTGTTTCAAGAACACAGTAATTGGTGAAGGTTAAATAAATGTTAGTCAAATTCATAAGTTCAAAAATGCAGTATGTGAATAAATGGGGTTCTGGGACAGGCAAGTCA
This sequence comes from Certhia americana, assembly GCA_018697195.1. Taxonomy (NCBI): domain Eukaryota; kingdom Metazoa; phylum Chordata; class Aves; order Passeriformes; family Certhiidae; genus Certhia; species Certhia americana. Next base: position 55,274,410 of record CM031860.1, on the reverse strand, counting down.
TTCCCACTGGTCTTTTGTTCCTGATAAAAATGCTATATCTTCCCATATTATTTATTCTTGTCTGTCAGACAAAGATTTGGTACTGCCATCCTTGTTAACAGACCATCTCTTTAAAATCAACACTCAAATTCCCTGGTTCTTATATCTGAAACGAAGGTGCAGAAAAAATCCACAAACCAATTCCAATTTGTTCTATATGGTATTTTCCAGTCAAGGTTCTTAATGTTATGTTTTATCATGTTCAACAATGTATGACGCCATTGGAATCAACTTAACTAATGAGATGTCAAAAATATATTTTGTTGCATTTATCTAAGTTAGTAAGAAATTCAAAATTCCTTTAATGACAAACTAATATATTTTCATTTGCTGTCAAAGAGTCTTTGATGTTATTCTATAAGTGAATGCATCTGTTGCATTAAAATTCTTCTGTAAAGCTACATTCATCATTTGCTTTAGAAAATAACCTCTCAACCATAAAACTGGTTCATCTGGACATTAAAATGCAAAACATCAAGAACAGAAATATGAGGAAGAAATCATTTAGATACAAAGATACAGTAGTAAAACCTGATTCACTGCTACGTTAAAACACACTTGTGCTCAACTTTACTTTTTGCTTTTTTATCACTGCTTGCTAGTACAGTGAACTCAAACATAAAGATTCATTTTACTAGAATAATATACACCAAGAAAAGCAATATATTTCCACATATCTCTTCTCCTGATTTTATCTATATAATGAAGAAAACTTTTGTATTTCAAGGCATAAGTATGTAGAGCATGTGGAAATGAACATACACACGGCATCAGTCTGTTCACTGACAGCTTCTCTGAAGAATGGATTTTGTCTGGGGACACATACTAGACTCAGTGGTCTCAGAGAAATTCTTACCTAGGACCAAGAAGATAAGAATTCAACTCATGGGACATTGAATTGTAATGGTACAGACAGAAAAGAAATATATCAATTGAATGAAAGCAACATCTTTGCTTCAACCTTGGAAAATATTTTGGATTTAGGGACTGATATGACTAGTCCATATTCAAAATACTACATGAAAGTCCTCTAAGTTTAAAATGACTGTAAACTGACAGCAAATGAGTGAAAATACAGAAGCAAATGGGTTCTCATTTGTCACAAGCAGAAGACAATGACAGAATTATAAAAATACCATTTTAATATTTTACCATGCAATTTAGATTTCTTAAAAGATGCAGAAACTTTAAAGTTTTCTATAGAGAAAATGTTAATTAGTGTAAAGTGATAACTTGTCACTGCTTATTTCTAAAAACACGTGAGCAAAATACCAATGGGGAGAAGGGGAGGGATGAAATTTTCCTTCTGCAAGATGTATGTGAAATCTACTCTCTTTTCAGGTCATGTTTCTTCTCATTTTAAAGCTTCATTCACAGTTATTCCTCTCCTCCTTTTCTCTCACAGCCCTTTTTTAGCCACAACTTTGTATATCTCTGGTACATCAACATTTTAACAGTACAGGGCTTACATTTGCTCTTTTCATTCATTCTGTGGAATATCTTATTATTCAAAAATAATCATCAATCCCTTTGGGCCTGCTCACAGTTTTAACTGAGAGTAGGGCTGTAAGTATGTAAGTATCTGAAACTGTCAATTTATTTGAAGAAAATGGATAATAAAACACATAATCTATGCCATTTGAGGCTCCTTATTTTCCATTAAGAATTTACATGATTACTAAAACAACAAGCCAATCTTCCCTAAACCAAGGGTAATTAAAACCACAATATCTGTAGGGAAAAGCAGTCTTAAAGACAGGCTTAGATTAATCAAGTCCTTGAAGAGATGGGAGGCAAGATGGCAGAACTGAAGACAATGGTGTTTCCTAAAAAGCTGAAGTATTTTGTGATATGAATCTTAATAACCCTGTAGTGTATCTCATGGACAAGATTAGTCTTCTACAAGTAGAGAGCTGGAAGAATGACAGCAATAATGCTCCTGCTATGGAGGAAAGTTCCAGGTCCTAGTTCTGTCACTAGAGCTGTAGTCCCAAATTGTTTAATTTCCTCATTCTCCAGCTTTTCAGCTCTAAATGGGGGTAAAATTTTGTTTTTCCCAAACAAAGCTCCTCTTGACCCAATGAGAACACAAAATCAGAGCTGCACACAGACACACACCATAATACTTGCATACACCTGCACCCTGGCAGCAAGGACTCCATCCCCACAGAGAAGCACTTCATGTCAATGTAAACCAAGAAATATTAACTAACAGGCATTGACTTGGCATGTGGGAATCAACATTGTTTTCACAGCTAACAAAACTATTTTTCTCAGATTATAGTTCTACTTGACTACACAACTGAAAGAATATTCAATTAATTAATTGCATATGGCCACCACTCTCTCCTTCTGTAATTGCATCTCTTACTTTACCTGTACAGGAAATGGCGTGCTTGATTGTAAATGGACAATATTTTGTGTTACCACACTTGCAAAAAATAAACAAAATGTTACATATTAAAATATTGCACAAAAAGAAAATTAAATGTTAAAAGGCCAACACATTTTTTTGCATGTTTTTGTTGCAGATGTATTTTTTTGAGTATTTTGTTATTTAGTGGATTTCAAAGAGTGGCATTTCTGATTATTCATGCACCATTCTATGCTCCTTTCCTGTCTTCAAAACCAATTAGTTCATGTAACACAGTTTTTCATCTCTGCAGATTAAGATTTCAGCATAATGTCTTATGGAATGAAGAATGGCACAAATATTCAGATGACAAGTATTATTTAAAGTTCTAACATTAAAAATCATGCTAACATTTTCAAGTGATCAGTCTTCGTAACTCTTCAGCAACAACTGGAATATATTTTCAACTTCCTAAGAAACTCCTATCTTTATCAACATTTAACTTTTTTTAATGTCACAAGTTGTATTACCCCATTAATCAAATTGATAGTGGAGACTTGAATTTCCTATTAAAGTCAAAAATAGTAACTACACAACTGTGAAGAAATTTTAGATTACATGTCAGTCAATCTCTGAAGCAAACACAACACATCAGTCTCTGCATTTCATTTATAAATCATTCAAAATGTCCATTCCAAAATCTTCCAAATCAAAATTTGGAAGTTGTGCCAACAGTTCATTTTACTAAGATGCTCCTGCTGAGAAAATGCCCTGTTTCCATTGGGCTGAGAATAAAAGTAGCTGTAAGGTAGGTTTTAAATGGTTTAAAAGGGGAATCATATTTCACAAAGGTTCAAAATAAGAAAACACCCCACCTATTAGTCAATAGCAACATAACTCATTTAGTGATAGGAACATGCTCAGAGCTGCATGCATAAGAAAGAAGACAGGAATCCTGCCCCAAGGCAGCTACAATCACACACAAGACAGACACATAAGACATTGCAGAGCTGAAGACAACTTTATCTTAAAGTGTAAATCATTTTAAGAAGACCTAAAATCATTTGTATGACCTATCAGTATCAATCACACATAGGAGATTAATTCTCAGAAAAGGGTATGTATGAAGAGAGCTTATTTCCCTTCCCCACTGAATGGAGAAAATCTTCCAAGTGTAAATAAGAGATCGAAGTTCAGACTGGAAAAAAACAAAACAAAACAAAACAAAAAACAAACAAAAAAAACCCCCAAAAACCCCAAACAAAATAAACAACAACAACAACAACAAAAAAACAACCTAAAAATCCCCACCAGAAATAAATGATTGAATATGAAGAGTATGCTAAGGAAATGTGAGAAAACTAGAAATGTAAGCATACATGAGATAAGTTTTCCAGCAAAATGATCCAGAGGAAAAAAAAAAAAAAAAAAAAAAAGCAGTGGGGAAAGCAGGAGGAGGGATAAACAGAGAGGCCAAGAGCACATCCACAGAAATTAAAAAAAGGAAAAGAAGTTCTTTTTTTTTCTAGACAGAAAGACAATTTCATACAAGAAACTACAGTTAAAAAAAAAAATAAAAATCCCAGAAGCTGAAGGAAGATACTTAGAAAGAAACTCTTTTTGTATACAGGTCCTTTCCCTCAGTATTTATTGCCTCAACATAAGACACATCTGTAAGTATTGATCCATAGGTATGCTGGGTAATTGAAACTTTAATTTACAATTATTGCTCCTTTTATTAGAAAGGTCACTTAATCCATGTCAGCTTCTTCTTTCTCTGACATTATTTACACTTGTTTTCAACAGCTGGAGAATATTTTCTGTATGTAGCACACAGAGTAGATTAAGATTTATTGTACAAAGGCCTAATAAATTAAACACCACAAACAGGAATGTGTAGGTGCTATATTTGCATTTTTATCAAAGTTTTCTATTTCATGCAGAAATGCATATAAGTCTAGCAAGAAAATTAGTAAATACCTATTACTCTTGAACATAAAACAGCTATTGACTGTATAAGACTGCTAAAACCCTGAAAAAGCATATTTCATATATGAGAATACTGTTTGCTAAGGGAGAATTATATTGGTTGGATCAGCGGCTAGAATAAATTCAACAAATTAATCTATTCTACAGATTCTTTTCAATGTCACATCTTTTCTATTTCTCTGTAAGGTACTGATCTTTCCCAAAGAAAGGAAACTGGGCTGGCAGGACCCTTGCCCTGATCACAGGAGCAATTGTTCTGTTCTTTCTCGGGCAAAATCATGACATCCTGAGCAAAGAAAAAAGAAGAGACATTTTGAAGAGAAAGGGTGCTTAGAGTTTGTTAACCTCCAGATTTATTAGGAGACAGAGGATGCGGCCAATGCCCTTGATAATGATTGTGAAATTTACTGAAATTGATGAGATCACATGCAAATCTTTAAAAAGTATTTATTTGAAAGAAAAGCAAACTTGAGGCCAACAAAACAGGTAACAAGCCCTATCTCAGTTTACTGCTAACGGATGCACACAAATTCTGAAGCTACAAAAGGGAGCTTGAGAAACAAAGAGTATAGGGCACAGAATTAGCTGAGCTAGAAACTGCAAAAATGCACAAATTAAAAAGTCACTCATATTTTCAATATGGTTTTCTAAAACATGGTTTCTGATATTCCAGTGTTATATTAAACTCATCCTATTAACAGACCCTATGCAGATCTGTGCTCTCCATTTCGATTTAAAGTCTAGAGAAACTCCTGAAGTGACTTACTCTTGAACAGCTGAGCAGGGGTGCTTTAAACTTTTTTCCCCTTCCCAGTGGAAAGAAATTACAAAAGCTATGGATTGTTTTTGACAGACAGCTGAGGCTGCATGTAAATCCCAGCACCAAACCCTGTTTTCCTAATTACAGCAAGGAGATATCCCATGTCTTTTGGAATGAACAATGTTAGAAAAACAAAAATTAAAATAGAGGCTTCTGATTAAAATCCTAAGGGTAGAAAAAGATAGTGAAGACAAGAAAAACTTAGGTAAGAAAAAGTCAGTCTTCCAAAAACAAAAGCCTGGCTGAAGTTCTTTAATAAAGGTTGGAAGAATTTCATGTGTCTAACAGGATAATGGTTTCAACTGAATTTTAAAAGAAGGGAGGAAAATTCATTCTTGATTGACTTCAGGTGCTTCAGGTTACAACTTTATCAGCTTTAAGAAAAAGTCAGATGGAGCCAAGGTACAGAATACAGCAACTGACATTACATGATGCACTGGCTGTAGTAAATCAAGGAAAACCTGTCAGCTATTTCTTTTGTAAAGGACCTCCAGAAACTCCTCTATATCTGGGTTTTACCCACAACATTGAACTTAACTTTAGAAATTCCAGCTGCAGTTGAATTTCATGCAGGTCAGCCCCATTTCTATTATGAATGGGTATCTTAGGGCAATAGTTCTCTCCCAAAAAAGCAGATTTTGGCCAATATTGCCAGCTTATTCCTACTTTTTAAAAATAATTAGCTGGAGTCAAAAAAGTGAAAACATGGCCTAGAAAAACTTGGAGCATTTCCTGTTTAGAAACTTCCTGTGCTTGCAATGTCTTTCTACACCACCACAACCCATGAGATGTTTTACCATTCTGAAAGTCAGGTGGGAGCTGTGCCTTGGTGTTGACAGTGAGCCATAGGAAGGAACACAGTACCTGTTCACAAACTCTCCAGAGTCCATCCACAGGCACTTCTTCTCTCAGAAGCTGTTGCAATGAAGATCCATGTTGAAGGACTGGATAATTTTACAATTACAATTCTCAGCCGCTTGTGAGCTGCCTGATTCAGCTGCACTGAGAGCATTTGGCTTACTAAAGCAACTGTACAAAGTGCAGTGTAAGAAGCTTAACTCTCATTTCATTTCCATCACACTGTATTGCAGAAGCTCTACGGACCTTGCAGTGAATCATGCTGAGATCCTCAAAGGGGTCCAGTTAAAAATTCAGAACCTTAGATGTTTTAGAAAAAAGGCAGATTACCTAAAATGTTAATGAATCTAAAATATGAAATAAACAACTAAAATTAAAAGGATAGGGGAAATATTCCACTATTTCTACAGACATGTCAGTGAAAATACTACATACTTGGCTGCCAGATAACCAAGGTAGTGAATTCTTGCTTGAACTCTCAAATGGATAAAAGAGTAAAACTGTCTTAAAAGATCCAACAAGAAGGACATTGATAATGGAATAAAGGGAGCCTTGAAAATGTGTGCTACACTGAGATGTGTAATTAGAACTTCTAATTCTAGCAGGACTTACATCAACAGATGGCTTAAAACCTTAATCCTTTTATCATTTTATGGCATCTATAGCAGACATCTGGAAGAACCAATGGAGGTGGGAAAACAGACAGAGAGTTCACTGATGAATTGAGGCCTTTCTTCATCATAGTGAGACACAACAGAAGGAATTTGTTAAATTATTACTAGCATACAAACACATATTTAACTGAATTATAACTGAAGATATAGCCATAAGAAAGTAATTCTTCTCTGAGTGACAATCCCATGACTGTGAAATTATTTTCTAAAATCTTTTCCCATCTGGGATTATAAACATTTATTCCTTAAAATCATGACCCCTGTATAAATTAGAGCCCTTGTCTGTTGCACAGACTTTTGACCACCCACATTTCATGGACTTTTCCTTCTCTCCAAGGCTGAGTGAACTTGATTTATATTTTCATTGTTTAAAAGACAGATATTATTTTAGTTCAATTTATGTATTCATTTGAAACTTGAGTGTTGTGACTCTAAACCCATGTGCAAATTAGATTAAGGCAAGCAGTCTCCTGTAGAGAACAATCATTTTTCCATTCAGAAATGATAGTCAGAAATGAGTAACCTGTTTATATATTTTTAAAAGGACACAAAATTTTAAATGCCCACCCCAGTCCTCCCCTAACACTCGACAGCTGTTTTCTCACTGTTTCCAGCCTGTAATTTTATGAATCCCAAAGTTATCTTTCCTTTCTTGAAAAGAAATACAAATTCAATAGAATGAACAATATTAACTGAAACTGTTGAATGTGACAAAGTTGAAATGTCATCATGGGTGACAAATGAGTCTCTTCAGACAGAAATTTTTCTTACTAAGAGCTGAAAAGCAGAATTCCTGTCTTCCAACCACACAATGATTGGAGCTTCTCCCTCCAAACAATGTGAGGTTTTTAATGAGAGAGAAGTACGAAAAAAAGATGCACAGCCCATGATATGTGCTACTTAAAATAAAGTAGAAATTAACTTTAAAGCAAACTAAATTTTGCAACAATCTGATTCCTAGTGAAGCTAATGAGGAATCTCATTTAGGCCTCTAAAAAGGACAGACATATTATAGACTTCAAGGCATTTTAAAAACTTCATCTCCCACAGTTTTGACAGTCAAACGACTGTCAAATGGGAACGTCCGTAAATGAGAATAAGTGTAATTGAAAACAAATTAATCTATTATCAAAGCCTTAGAAATATACCAACTGATAGAAACACTTTTAAAATTACATGCAAATTAATGAGAAATATAAATGTTTCTTACTAAATTATTATAGCTGTAGTCCTTAAACTTCCATTTGGGAGATGATGAAAGAGGACCGTACACGTCTATTCATGCTCATGGATTACACATACTAAAACTGGTTTTCAGGGAAGAAATCCTCTAAGGTTTTATTTTCTTCACAAATTTCCACTTCTCCCACCTTTCCTTAAATTTGAAACTGAAAATTCTGTTTAACAGCCATTTAAAACAGAAGGAAAGGAAACAAAATATTTTGCGACAACTTTCTCTGTTGGCTCTCACATGCTTCCACAAACATGACATTTTGGTGTCTTTCAAAGCAATGGGACTCAGGCAATTATAATCACCTTCTACAGCAAACTCCAATAGAATAGGGGAAAAATATACATATCTGATAGTTATATTTTATATATATATATAAAACTAAAAAAAAAGAAAAAAAGGTAAAATTAATTGACGTTGAAGGGTGTATTTTGTGACATGATATAAAAGAAGATACCTCTAAAAACACAAATGAAAGAAAGTGGTTATTTTCCCAGAACCAAAGTGTTTGGAACACCAAGGACACAGCCATCAGGGTTGAACACTGTCAGTTCTTCTTTCATTTGATGCCTAATAGTGTATTTCAGAAAACAAAAGAAACCTCCACAAACACTAGAAGGTACAGACATAATTGCAATGTGACTTCTTCACAGCAGAGATGTAGAGATGAAAATATTTTATCAGTACATTAGGTTACACTTGAGACTTTCATTACCAGTATTAGCATTACTATAAATGACTGCATTTTAAATAGGTAATAAGCTACACAACAGTAAAAATGTGAATGTGAAAATGTGAATAAGTGTGAAGAGAATTTTTTTTAAAATTTTATTTATACAGATTAGTGTGACTCGAATATTTCTTGCCCAACAGTACAAAGGAGACACAACAAGTTTTATTTAAATTCTATGCAGTTTGAAATTTTTGAAAAAAAAATCTTAACAGATCACATTTTTGAAGTTTGTTAGGATAATTACAGGTTCAAAGCAAGTTTTAGGCCATGTTTCTTATCCTTTGATAGTGTTTTCTCTCACTATCCTAGTACAGTGGTTCTACCTTTGAGCATCTCTCTCATATTCTTCAAGTAAAGTTATTCCTAATACCATACTTCCTGGTATGGCATTGGGGAAATTTAATCTTCATAATAAGGGATTTGAGAACTTAGAATTCTGAATTATGTCTGTAAATTTACATTAATCTTAACTTCTCTTTTACATCTGATTCAAGGTGAATATTTTATTAATCATTTCATTAATTACAAAAATAAAACCACCAAAAAACAACACAAAAACCCCAGAAACAGGCAAAGAGCAGGAGGGGTTCTTTGAACTTTTACATCTGATACAGTGAGGAAAAAGTGGTGCAGTTATCAGACTTCAGACAGGTACCTCCCTAATAACAGGCCTTGAGAAACTTTATAAGGAGCCTCTGTTGAAAAGATTCATCAGAATGTTACACACAAATTTCTGCAAAGAGCGTCTCTTGTTATTGTTCTAAATACTTCTACTAAAATCCCAAAAACTGGCCATTGATAAAGAGACATGAGATCCTACTCTACATCTGCCAATATTAAACTGGGAACCTCCTGGAGGTGTGAAAAAAGCTTTATGCTTCACTTTATCCCACAAGACCAGGATCTGAAATTAAAGGTCAGATCCATTATTTCACATCAGTGCAAAAGGCAGGAGAATTTATTCACTACAGAATTAAAGATTAACCAGATGCTTCACCAGGCATATGACTGTCATAACTTAGCAGCCATTATGAGAATGTAGAATTTTGAGAGTACTCTGTAAAAGTTGATGTTATCTCCAGTCTTTTGCTGGACTCCAGAAGGAGGCTGGGGAGCTGAAACACCAAAGATGTTTTTGTCTTTGTGTTTTCAAAGCCAATCTTTTCTGCATCACCCACCTTTGGCTGCAGTTTCGGTAGTACATCAACAATCAGGACAAGGAGAACAAGCAGGGCTCATCTACAGATTTTTACAAGTGGCAAAGCATGACAAATACCTAAAATTACTTTTTATATATGTAGGATCAATAAATAAAATTAAGTCCCCATATTTTCCCTCCTTCTCTCATCTAGATGTGCAAATAGAGCAGTAAAATATTTCATGTTGTCTAAAAATGCTATACTTCAGGTGTTGCTTCCCTCTCTTTGTTTTGTTTTTCTTTGGCTACTAGATCTATATGGCCTAAATACTTGGTAAATTAGCTCAGACTTTTCATAATATTTCCATGTCTAGACTCCTGTAGGCTAGACACTGAAACAGTGACATCGATGTGATCTAATTTATGTCAAAACTCAGTAAGATTATTCTGTGCACAGTCAGCCTACTTGCAGATGGGTTGCCTAAAAATTCAGTCCTGTTCTAGTCTGTGCTTGGTTTAAAGGCCAAAATTTCAGAAAATGCAATTTAATGCAATTTTATAAACTTAGAAAGACAATCTCCTTCCTGTTAACGTTTTTGTTCTCAGGCTCTAACAAGAGCATCATTTCACACTACTGCTCTATCTTGCATTCAAATGTGTAAAATCCACCGAGGCCAGACTTTGTTCCAAGTTACTCTACCAAACTAAACAGGGTGAGAATAAATTTGCAGCAGGTTAACTGAAAGCATAATCCAAATCTTTAAGATTATACAAAAAAATCAATTCAATTTGTATTTTGGGAAATGGACTCCAAACTAAGGTCTTAGCACAGGAGAGAGCCTTGCACAGTGTGTGACTTGTAATTGCCTTCAGTTCTTGTTGCACCTGTCTTCACTTGCTCTGGAAAAGTGATGTATTTGCTTTCTGCTCCAATGGATGAGCAGAGATGCTTCATCCATAACAGTGTCATGACATTTCCAGCTCTTAGATGCTTCTTGGATACTCCCTCAGGCATTACATTTTGTTGCAGAGCACGGCCCATTTCCATAATCTGCTCTTTCCACCGTTGTCTCGGGATATTTCATAAAAATGGGATATTTTCTTTTCTCTGAGAATCTGCAGCAGGTCTCCCATGCAAATCCAAAATGTTCCTTCTCGCTTACAAGCTCCATCACTGGCTCGCTCATAATGACATACAAGCACCATTGTTCTACCAAATACAAAGGATTTTTGTGACAGTGAAAGGTGTCCCTAGTGATCTAAGGCTGACTCAGCCTTAGATGCAAATGTGTAGACTGTAACATGATGATAAATTGATTCTGTACCAATGAATGCATATCAGGCACCTTAATAATCTGTTTCCAAAGGCAATCACTTAGGTATTCTGTTCAATTTTAGAGACAAACTATTAAATCAAGTAAGAAAGCACTTTTCCCTCCTCAAAAACATGTCAGAAAACATTTGAGTCTTTCCTCTGCTCAAGAGAACCAAGGTCCAGGCACACAAATATGGTTTAACAGAGCACCCTTGGACACTCTTCTCATTTTAGGGCCCAGTTTGGCCTTTCTCCCATGTAATGCCATCAGAGCCATTGCCCAAGCAATACAGCAGCTTTTGAAGGCTCTCTGAGCAGGCATAAGTACGTAAGTGAAGGGCAACAGACCCCAACTTGCCTCACCAACACAGGGGATTACAGAAACATTTTGGTCTGGAAACCAGAGCATGAGGGTTTAACATGGCAGTTTTACTCACAGCTTCTTCTCTTACATGGAACTGGACATCAGTCTTTGTGACACCAAAAGCAGGGTCTATCTGCTGTTTAATTTCTCCTCTCAATTTATCTTCCAGCTCATTAATCCGTTTCCCAGCAACCTGTCCCCACTTTCTATTCTTACAGGCAATTCTTCTCTGAGCTCCTGCTGGGAGGCATCCATCTTTCAAAGCAGCCAAGCCTTAATTCCTTCTTGTCTTGCTTGAGCTGCATCAATCCCTCTTTTTTTCTGTCCTGAAAATTCAAGACTTGTTCTGAGATTAAGAAAACAATGCTGGAAATGGGACAGCTAACCTGAGTAATGGACACTCTTCTTTAGAGAAAAAGCTTTCAAGTACCTAGAAAAGGAACATCCCATATTCTAGTACAGAAATTGTAATATCTTAGTAAACAGAGCCTCATTTAGCATGGCAGTTCTTCAGAGAACAGAGCAAGTGTCTTCAGTGGCAAAGCACCCCATCTAAAACACTAATATATATATATATATATATATATATATATATATATATAATATCAAGTTCCTACATGTGATGCTTTTCATTTATCCAGAAAACAACTAAACAATTGAGATGTTATTAGTTTCAATTCCCACCACACTGATGGCAGTGTATATAAATAAATGGAAGCCTCTTTTTAGAGCATTTGCATATACTGACAATGCACATCTGCAGCCTGACTTCTGTGCTGTTGTTTGCTTTGCTTATGTTAACAATGGAAAGATTTATAACATGAAGTGTTTCAGGTCACTTTTTGTACCTGATGCAGAGATAATAAGAGGGTTTTTTTCATAAAACTCTTTTACTTTCAGCCCCAGCTCAATTAATAGATGCGTTTTCTTAACAAGTTTCTCCTCTCTGTCCTTGTGTTCTTGCACACATAAGGATTGCTGCCAGATTAGCCAAGCCAGCCCTACTGCTATCAGAATGATTGTAGGGAAGGCAGGTGATGTGACCCCTGCTTGCTTCAGTGCAAGATACAGCTGCTGCCATATTTTGCTTTCTCACTCTTGTGCTACTACCTACACTTGTATTGTGTACACTTGCACATGCCATATATTTGTAGACATTTTTTCAGCAGCAAGAAGGTTTTGTGTGTTTCTGTCTTTAGATTTTTTAATTTAGGGAATTTTTCCTGCTTTCATTTTCTTTTTTTTTCTTGCTGGAAATTACTCCAATATAGGACTACGCCAACAAAGAAAATATGGATTGGAGAAGAGTTAGCGGATATGATGAGTAAGGGAAAAGATTGATTTCCCTCTCCAGTACTCCTTTGTTATTATTACTTTCGGGTTTGAGGCATGAATTCCCTTTTCTGGACCAATATATTTGACCAGAAGTAGTTCAAATAATAGGGGCAGCAAGGAAAGCTCCACTGAAGAATACAGAGAAAAACTATTGGAGACAATACACCTGGGGAGACTCTACAAAGGCAGAGAGATGGTGGATGCGGAAATCCACAGGAGATGTGATATTGAAAATTAAAAAAAAAAAAAGAAGAAGAATGAGAAGCAATAGCCTAGCTTGAACCTTTTTGTATTTTCGCTATACTCCAAGGCCTGGACCAATTCCTTCTTTATTACTGTTGTTCCTATTTCATCAAACCCTCTGACTCTACTAGAGGCCCTATGGCTATTACTGTTCTCAGGCTTGCATCATCCTTCCACATTTTCTCTATGGACCTGAACCCCTGCTACCATTGAAATCCATCTATATTTTTGGCAAACAAACTTGGTGGCCATTTAAGGAGTACCACAGGAAGGTCTGTTGCACGTGTGCCAGAGCCACAGGGGACTGCCAGGCTGCACATGAATAACTGCACACTCGGGTGTGCACTGGAACTGGAGTTCCCAGAAACACCACTCCCAGGCACCCCTGAAGGAACTGAAGCATACTGGTGATGCAGCTGGACCTAAGGCCAGCCTCAAGGCTGCTCCTGCACAGCAAGAAGGATGCAACTACCCTGCACAAATGCTTCCTGCTGTAGATATGGCATCACACAATTCTAAAGCAAAATCTTCTGCATGCCCAGGCACTATAAAGGGATGCAGTCTCTCTCAGTATTGCACAGCCCAAGTCAGCCTTCCAATGTTGGGTGACACTATTAACTATAACTAATAAAAAGACAGAAATATGAGGAAAGATTCTTTTTCCCCTTATATTTAGGTTAAGTGATAATCCACAGAGGATATTGATCATTCAATGCTATGTTTACAAATACAAACTAGTAAAATGCTAACATCATCTAGATTAGAGAATAATTTTTTCCACACTTAAGTAGCGTTAGATGATTCTCTGACCTTGTGTTATGAACAGTTCATTGCCAGTTTCATTTGTAATACTGTTACTATGAAAAAGCAGTACCTGGGGAATTTTATGGCATGAAATCCCTCCAATACTCCTAAAAAGTTACAAGGTCATAATTATAACTAAGATGGATATCCCTGTCTTTATTCATTTATCACAATGGTCCTCTGGAGAAGATTGCTTTGCTGTGAATGGCAACAAAAAAACCCCAAAACAGACAAACCAAAAAAGACCTTGGGAGTTTGACAGAGTACAGGATTCAGCCTGAAACAGCATAGGCTGAGCAGGCATGCTGGAGGAGAACCAGTTTTGCTTAGTGTTTGATGGAGTGACTATCACAAGCTCCCTGTTTTAATTTTTTTCTTTTCTTGCTTGTCTTCCTTTTACTGTTTGCTATAAACCTTTCTGTGCTTGATATTCAGCCACTCTCTTTTCTCCTCCAAAGATTTGGGGGTATTTTGTACAATGTGGAATCAACTTATTCTCATTCTATTTGCAAAGAAATTCAACAAAGCCTGCAATTCAAGCTGTGAGTCTTTGAAAAAAATACAGAATCAAATATCAACAACCCAACTGTGTACCCACATCTATTTCATCCTGTGACAGCATCATAAGTTTATTACAGAGCAACTATCACTCCACAGTGGCAGTGGAGACTGGCTTTCAGCTGTAAGCTTCACAAAATATTTTTATAGAAGTAAGAGTTAAAGAACTCATCTACCTCTCTACTACAACATAACAAGTGGTTTCCTTAAATAGACATTATGTCCCTTCAAAATGACAAAATGTATGTGGCAACTTCAGCATACCTAATTACTACATCACAGTAAATACATTTCCAACTGAAGGATAAAATATACTGGAGGCATGAAACATTTCTGTCAATAACTGATGTAAAGCCTTGAAGGACACTGTAGCTACTAAACCACATATTAATCATATTTATTTGCTTACATGTCACCAGTGTATTTCTTAGCACCACCAGCTGAACTACTGCCATTTCTTTAATCAAAATCTATTTCTGACCCATATGAAAATCTCATAAACATAAAGTACATCTTGGGACTATGTCCCTTTCAAATTTTTTAATATTTATTTAGGATCAAGTCCAGACTTTATGAAGTCTTGGAAAGAGTCTTATTTAGTTTTAAAGAGTTGTTTAACTCACTGGGCAGTATGCACTGCCTCAGTCTGTGGCTGCTACAGCTGAAGGCCCTGGCCCAAGCTCAAGACAAAAGTGTGAAGATTTCCATTACTATCTCCTGCATAAGTCAACAGGGAGCCATCACACTCCGATCAGACTTAGGAGAAACTCTCTGTGCTATGTCTCAAAATGTAACTGTATATTTAAAAGAGAATGAAAGATAAGCCTTGACTAATGTATTTTGTTGGCATTAAGTGTAATGTAAGAGCATGTGATTATGAAGAACTGGCTGGAACCCTTAAAGCCCAGACACCTCCACAATAAATTTATTCCATCCGATTTTTATAATTAAAAGAAATTGAAGAAAGGAGAACCAAAGCATTATCCAGCTCAAAATACAAATACTTAAAATTCAAAATATAAATACACTGAATTAGCAAAATCAAGAGCTAATTGTTACTGGCTGATAAGAGTCTCTGCCCACACTGGGCAGCAAGTAAATGATGGAAAAACTCTCTCTATATTAACAAACAAACTCGGAACACATTTAAGACTATAAATGCATTTTTTTCTTTGGTGCAGATATCTGAGATATTGCTTCTTAACTTTTTTAGATCATAAAGCAAACCATAGAACAATATTACTTGGATATTTACTATAAGCAATCCCACCTTGAGTTTCTGAACAAAACATGAATCTTACAGGCTTTCAAATGGTGGTCTCAAGCCTTCTTATGGGTCAGTCACAGATACATACCAAGCTTCCACAGATGCTTCAGAAAACCACATTAAATGCTTATTTCTAATTAAAAAAAAAAGTTCATAAGGCAGCCACAGTCAGATGCAAAAGAAAACAGCCCAAGTCAGATGCTAAGGAAAACACCTTGGAAATACAATTTAAAGTATTATATACAGCAATATTTAAACACTATTAAACTGACACATGTTACTCTCTTAAATAGCCCCAGTGAAAGCAAAAGGATGACTTTTAATATAAGGTTCAAGTAATATGGTTTTCAGGTTAATAAAAGAAACATATTCTTCTAAGTATTCTCTTGTAATGATGAAGTTCAAATAAGATTAAATTACTGGGAAAGGCTTTTTTCCCTTTTTCTAAAATTCATATTTCTCTTTTCAATTTCACTTTGAGTTACACATTTCATACATTCAGCTCATGAATAATCTTACACTATGGATCATGGCCCCTCTGGAGCAGGGACAAAGGAGCTAAAAGAAGATTGAGAATGTTAGGCAGCAGTAATCTGCAAGACCTCAATTCTTGAAAGGTGAAAAAATGAGAGTAGGCTGTGATAAGTGACTACACATGGTTTCACATGCTGGGAAAGTGCTCGTCTAATGGTATTGTTTACCACAGGTCAGATCTTCCAAAATTTTTGAGCCAGTAATTACAGATGCATCCCAATCTTCACATGGTAGAGGAAATAAGTCGTTGTCAACTCAGGGGTTCACTTAAAAATAAGTAAACCAAAAAGAGGTCAGGAATTTCAGTCTAAAAATGCCAAGTACTCAGATCAAATACTCTGGAAGTCTACAGCAGGAATTATTCCTGAGCTGTACACAATGATTCAGATTTCTAAAAGCACAAGTGACAAGGGCTGAAGCTATGGAAGTTAGGCTGCAATTATACTCTCACTAGCAGTACTGACTACAGCAGCTTAACTAATCTTCCTCAGTCCCAGCCTCTTTCCTGTCCTTGCATGGCAGGCAATACTGTGCTTGTGAAGATGTTTGTGTGCCCATCTTGTGATTAAAATAGGAAAAGTATAAAACAATTCCATTAGAAAAATAACAGTGATTGTTATTACTCAGGTTTAGGCAGCATACATAGAGAATCAATGAGACAGCTGAGAGAAGACAGTGATTAAGTTCTGCTGCTACCACAAGGCTGTTCAGCATCTACATTCATCCAGGAAGAGTTGCCACATCTCCCTGAAGAGCTCTAACACATCTTGTGCCAGTGTCCTGGGTGCCCAATTTCCCTTTTTTTTTTTTTAATCAGGAATATAAGAATAAAGAGTAAAACAAATTTAATTTGCCTTCTTGGCCACAAGGGCACTTCTGGCTCACCAGCAACTTGTAGTCCACCATTAACCCCAGGTCCTTCTTGGCAGAGCTGCCTTTCAGCAGGTGTCCTTCCTGGAGGGGGTTTTCCTCCACAGGTGCAGGACCCTGCATTTGCCATTGAATTTCAGATGGTTTCCTCTCTACCCATCTCTCCAGCCTGTCAAGGTCTTTCTGAAGTGCTGCACAGCCCTCTGGGTTACTGGCCGCTCCTCCCAGCCTTCTGTCATCAGCAAACTTGCTGAGGAAGCATTTTCCCCTTCATCCAAGTTAAAAATACTGGGCCAAGTATAGAACCCTGGGGGGCATCTAGACCCCGTGCCAATGATCACATCTCTTTGGGATCTGCTACTCAGCCAGTTTTCAATCCATCCCACTTTCTAGTTACCCAACCCACACTTCTTGAGTTTGCCTATAAGGAGTTCCTGAGTGACAGTGTTAAAAGCACTGCTCCCCTTTCACCAATCCAGGTAGTTTTTAGAGGTAAAATACCCTGTAAAGAGAAAAGCTCAACTCTCCCTGGCAGTGTGCATACATAATAGGTACAATTTTGTACTTACTGCTGTTTCAATATTGGAAAATAAGTCTATGACTATGATCTTTTGAAAGACTTCAACCCAGTGTATTCTCTCTCCCTGGATGAATTATATCTCCTTAGTCTCACATTTGTGTTCCAAAACTCAAGAGGACACACATCACTTTTCCTAGCAGGAAGTTATTTACCAGTATAGGGAAAAGGGGCTTTTCAGCCAGGACATTTCCTTTAAATTGTTTCTCAGAAGCAGGCAATGAAGCATATTGTTTGTGCATGTTGTCACCTTTCCTTCCTAACCAGGATTTATAATGGAATGAACCTAAAACAACTACTGAAATACTGGGTTGTGGTGTTTGAATTAATGCAGAGTAATTTTTCCTGTTGTAAAATAGATAGAATTATCTTTAGTTTGTCAAGGTGCAACAAGGAGTGACTGGTTCCCACAAGCCAAGCTCACCAGGGCAAGAATCTCACTGACCATTGTTCCATTGCAGCACATCAAGTGAATTTAGCTGGACAGGCTAGAGATGATGGCCTGGTCCAACCTTGAGTCCGAGGGTAAGCAGTGCCCTGGTGATGAGCCAGGTCTGAGCTCCAGCCACATCAGGCTCGTGTCAGAGTCCAGACCATGGAGCACATGGCCAGACAGGCACACCTGGTGTGGTAGCAGAGCTGGAGACAGCTGCACCCATGGTGTGGGTCAGGCCATGATGAACCCCAAAGATCTTGGCAATGGCCACCATCAGTGCCTTCAGGGCACACAATTCCAGAAGGACTGAATGGGTTTTGTTGTTAGTTTGATTTTGAACTTAAAAACAGCGAAAACTAAGGAGAGCATGCCTAAGCTCTTCTGAATACTTTCCTGGGTGCTGGGTTCTTAACATCCATCTAATCCGGAGGATTCAATTTGCTTAGCTTTTAGAAAATATTATTTTTCAGGGGAAAAAACCAGTACATGTGTTTTCCTACAGAATATGCTACTACTTGTTATACAGAATATGCTACTACTTGTTATCGTCAAACCATTATTAACATAATCAGTACAAAATTTCAAACACTTTGTTCTGTAAATAACCCTTCTTTTCCTAGGCCTTTAAAAGATAATCATGGGGTATTAGGTAAATACTCTCTCTAATCAGAGGAAAAATCTTGCTTTAATGCCATTTCACATTTGAAAGTCCATGTTCAACTGCCCTTGAAAGATTCTCCAAATGACACTGCATCACTTACACTCCACTGAAACTACAGAATTGGGCCCAATGGCAAAAAAAAAGAAAATAACTTTGCCACAACTACATTAGCCAGTTTGCTGTCCCCTACTTACACCAGTTTGCCAAACAATCTTCTTCACAAATCTATGCATTAACACTAAGTATTTTTATCATCAACAAACACAAAGAATTTAAAAAGAAAAAAAAGTTGAAATCTAGTGTGCTGGGAGCTACATCCCACCACACATATGCTAAAGCAAATCTTTGAAGTGCTCTTTTGGGGTTTTTTTATGTTGCTCTCTGTTTTACTTCTGACATCTCTGAATCCTTTAAAGCTTCACCTTTTTTCTTGTGCAACTTTCTGTGCTCTTCTCTAGTTGCCAAATCATGATAAAACCAAAATACACTTCTGTGCTAAAATTCAGTGTTGATGTGCTTGCTCTCCACTACACTGACCAAAAGTTACCCAGGAACTATTTGTAGAAGGAGCTCTCAGTTATTCCTTGTTCCAAATGTAAATAGCTCTTTATGCTTTATCCCACTTCTTCTTGTTGATATGATTTTTCATCTTCATGGCTGAGGGCAGACTTTTGTGTGCTTGTCAACACTTTTTAAGTTTTAAGCTCTCCACACCTCTTTCAGGCACAATAATTGAGACACAAAGTAGTTCTTGGGATGTTTAACCTTTGCTGACAATTGACTCTGCAAAAATTATTTGTACTCACTTTATTGCCTTCATAAAGGAAATTAAATGTGATGGACATATGGTTATTTTGAAGCAATGTGTTTTAAATGAACTCTGAAGAAGTAATGTTGTACACTAGCCAATCAAATACTTTGATATAACTCCAGATACTCTATTAATTCTGAATCATAGCCCTCCTTTCTAAATCTTCTTTCAGATCTCATGTCCTTAATACACAATGAAGAGCACTTATAGGAATTGGAAATAGAGTTCATAGTTATGGCTGCAATCCATTTTTTTATTAAAAGTCAAAATCAGCCCATCAGTCAAAGAAATACCATTTCCTGTAACAGTTCATGAGGGACGGGATAAAATTTTTCTACTACTTTTGAAATCCATGATAAGATACATTCCTTATTTGATAAATCCTAAAATCAGAGGTAGCAACCAAGACTGGAGTGACATTTTAATTTGCAGATAGAGGAATTGTAAGTGGTTTGTCCTAGTTGAAATCTAACATTCAAGACCAAAGTCTGCTGCCTTTTCCCCTCAGAATATAGTATTAGAGATACTTTATCTCTCAAGTCAGATTATATTACATGCTGTGAGACTGTTTCAAATGTATAGTTTAATATTTAAATCTATAAAGAGTAGCTGAATTAAAAGAATACAAACAAAAGAGAACTAAACTAATATGGAATGTCAGTGCAACTGTGTATCTGTGTCACTGTGCTGTGTCCCCCAACCTGAGGCAGACAGCAGAGCACAGGATGATGGTGACACAACGCCTTGCAGTGTAGGCAATTATGCTATTGAATATGAAGTCAAAATAACAAATTGCTCATTAAAAAATTTTAAGTGATACTTTCCTAGAATATTCTTGTAACAAGATTCAATGCCCCTGTCAAAATTCCATGTCTCCAGTCCTACTAACTGTGGCAAGAAGATTAATAACTGAAAGTGTAATGCACTTCATTGTTATCCTTCACTGACAAATTATGAGGTCCCAGATACGTAATTTTTTTTAAAATCCTAGATTTAAAAAATGATTTAATCATTAATTAAACCATTCCAAATTTTACTTTTGACAATCTGCAAAAGACTACGCTTATGTTATATGTTGCTTCTGGTTTACTCCTTTGAACACAATTTCTATTATGAGTATTGAAAAAGAAGGATTCTGTATAACCTGTATTTGCCTGTTTCAGCAGGCCTAACTTGGTTTCTTTGAACTGAATGACACTCTATATTTTTCTACACTGACAAGTTTCATCCTTGGAATCCAGGCACACGGACAGGACCAGATTGCAGAACTGCATTGCACTTCTGCAAAGTGTTTGTATCTGCTCTCATTTCAGCTTAAGCTGTGTGTATTTATTTCAATCTAGCTGAAGCTGTGTAGGAACACACTGAAGGTAAACTAAGTTTAGACACACAACCAGGAATAAAGATACATGTGCTAAAAACCTGTGAGCAGTAACATCTGTACTCAGCCTTGGAATAAACCTATCTAAAAGCCAGACAAAAATCTCATCTCACATTGATGGTGGACTAAGAGCATAGATTGATGAAAATGAGCTGATGAGCTGAACCTATAACACTACCAATATTCAGAGCAGGTTAAAGTCCCCGTAAGATTTAAGTCCTTTGCCCCCATTTCATTAAGGAAGACTGTGCTAAGACAAGACCTTATGTTAATAGTCTTATACCACCAAAATCAAACAGCTGAACTATTCAAGATCACATCACCTGACACTTGTTTGTACAAACAATTTGGCATATGCTTATGAACAATGGATGCTTCTGTGGAGGCAGGATGGTTCATTAACAGAGTATGAACTGAATTATTAATAGAAAATAAATTATTTAGTACCAGTGCTTTAAAGTACTGCATGCCAGTTTGGGCACTTATTACAAAAAGGGTATTAATAAATTAGAGAAAATCTGAAGTAGGAAAGCAAAACAATGAATGGGTTGTAAAGAAAAAGCCCAGAGGTGAAGGAGTGAAAATGCTTTGTTTATACCTAGCAGGAAAGATGAGAGTACACTTTTCAAAAATAACTCCTTCTGGCAAGGATTATTTACAATGGGAAAGAGACATTTAAAAGGCATAATAGCTTGAATCTAAAAATAGTCAATATTAAAGCCTCAGAAGAAAGAAAAATGTTTTGTTTTTTTTTTAAAATACTGATAATATAAGCCTAAAGTTAAGAGAAATGAAAGCAGTAACAAAATTGTTAATAACTTAGAAATACAGAAACATAGTGAAACAGGTATTTCAGATATTCTACTACACTTCACAGAGAAATTCAAGCTAGAAAACCTAGCTTACAATTAAAAAAAAAAAAAAAAAAAAAAAAAAGGAAGAATAACTTTAGTAATCATCTGCCACAAGACACTGGGGAGAAGAATCTAAGTGACAAATTCTGAAAGGAACAGATCAGACAGTCGGAATCAGTGCCATCCTCAATAAAAGGAGACATGTTGTGAAAGGAGGGGAAAAGCTGGCCACAAAAGGCATTAGAGGGATTCATTCTACACAAAGACTCGTCTGTGCAGCATATAGAACACACTGTCAGGTAGCAGCAGGATTTCATGGGTGGGGGAGGTGTAAAACATAGTATTGGAAAATGTAGTGGGGCATAAAAATACCAATATGGCTCAGTCAGGGAGGGGTGGGAAGCTGGGCAACCACCAGACCACATTCACTCCTTTTATAATAAATCTTTTGTTCTGCATACTTTCATGCCTGATATAGTAAGAAATAAGACAAAACCTGCCTCTCTTTTCACAAATGGTAGCCCCCTTTACCTGACTATATTACTTTCACCAAAAGCTTTGGGAGAAAATAAAATTGTATTTATAAAACAGATATGAATTCTTGAGATTACTTTAAGTTCAATACCTCTATTAAGGCTCTAGCATTCACCATAAAATACCACTTTCAACAGTGTTACCTTAGCCCATCCATATCATCTGACAATTAATTTTTGTTTGTGTTTTCTGGAGTGCTTTCCCTTTCCTCTTTCAGATAAAAATTGTGCTATACTGAATTTGTGTCATTCTAATAGTAAAACAGTCCAATCAAAAAATAAAAATAATATTTTGTTGTCTCTTCAAGGTGGGACTTGAATCTTGCACTTCTTCTAACCTTTATTTACATCAGGAGAAAGTGCCCCACCAGCACAGAGCAGTTTCCACTCCAAGCAGCGTAAAGACTGAATGAGTCATTTAATCATGTAACTCACCCAAAATTTGCTAGAGCAGAACAAGAAATTTAATATTATACAGTAAGCCTGTTAGCTGGGTGTCTCATTACAAACTAAGTAGGGCTGCAAAATCATTAGAAACACTTAGATAATCCTCAGATTGGCTCAAATTTTCCAGTTGGAAAAAAGTCTTTCCCTATTAAAATGGCCCCAGATACGCATTAGTGCACCGGAGCTGTGAAATGAAATACCCTGAGGCTTCCAGAGCTTCACAGAAGCACTGTACTTACAAATGTTCCAAATATATCAGCTTGGTGACAATGTTTGAGCCCTTTGCCTGGCAAGATGAATTGCAATTGCCAGAGACAATTACAAAAGAAGTTTTCAAAATATTCTAAACCATTCTCTATAAGCTGGTTAAGAGAACATTCTAAAGAAGACATAGAGGAAGGCTGGGAGCTAGGAATCACTGGTTTTTAGATTGGTAAAAATGTTCACACTAATATTTGTATCAAGCTCTAAATTTATAATGTTCAGAGACATTTATAAAAATTATCTCACACCCAAAATTTTACAGTGCTGTTTTTGCATTCTGTGGTTGAACTGTTCAATATCCTCAAGTCTTCAAGCCAAATGTCTGCTGTGGTATATACCAACAGCAAGTCTCCACTTTCTATGAAACATGAGTTACAGTTTGAAGAGTAAAGGATTCTGACATAGGCAGGGAAAAAAAACCAAAACAACTTTCTAGTTGTTTGAGGTCTGGACTAGTCATCCAGACACTACAGCCAAGCCATGAACTGTAATTTACACATTTTGCAAAGACTCTAGCATGATAAGGTCAATTCATAAAGCCACAAACATACCCACTCTAAATTAGTTCAGTTTTTTCAATCCAAGAGCTACTGAAATATTTTCTTTCATGTGAGGCAAGAACCTCATCTTTTAATTCTGCAGACTGTACTTCTGCTCTAGAAAAGGTACGTAGAGCCATATCAAAGGCAAGTGCAAAGTGACTGTGACCATGCACCAACAGTTTATACTTTATGCTCTAACACTGCTTTTCCACCTTTGCTTCTTCATCCAAAGCTAAAAATGGGCTAAGACCATATGGATATGTAGAGGCATTGTCTCAGTGGCCTGAAGTTTTAGGTATCATGACTTATTTGTTATTCTAACACATTTTTCTGTTGTAAAAACATTCCAGAAAATTTACTCTCCCTATTCCTACTCTCTCCATTCAGCTTCCTTCTGTACAGAAATTTCACAAATGTTTCACTGCATGTGAAAAAGTTGAATGCAAAGAAATAACATTAACACCTGAAGCTTTTCAGATTTTTTAAAGGCTTATTGTCTTGAATATTGCAACCCAGTAAAAAAAAAATAAAAATTTAGCCGTGTTCATTAATAAAACAAGAGACTCCACAAATCTTTAAACAATGTTCTACAAATCCACAAAGTCTTATTAAAATTCTCACATTAAACCTGCTCTACTGACAAATATTGCTTGACAAGGAACAAGTTCAGCTCATTTAAAGACCAGTGTTGCCTAGAGCTTGCCATCAACCCTGACTCAAGCACCATGGTAATCCTTCCATTTGTTACAGACTAAATAGCCTAATTTACCTAAAGTTCAAAATCAGAAAATTGCATTTCAATTTCATACATTTTCAAAGTAAGTAACTGGTAAAACCAGAATGATACATTTTCCCATTTGTAATGCTTTCAGTCAATGAGACCGTGGATCCAAGCAGTGCTGATTGTGTAACACCTTTCTACACACATAATCCCCTGCAGCAGTGCCACCAGTTCCCAGTACAGCAGTACTGTAACCAATTTCATGCCAGTGCTGGAAAAATCAGTATGCACCAAGTGTTGGCTCCCTACTGAAAAATTAATTAGTGTTATTTGTATGCATCACTCAACTTTTTGTTAACAGTGAACAAGAACTGCATAGCTATTTCCTAAATTTTGCTCCAACTTTTTTGCACTGATTTAAAATTCAATAAGCACAAATCACTGGTGTTTTATACAGCTAAACAACAAATTGCTTTGCTATGACTCCTACATTTATTTACTTAATGGAGACACTTATAATGCAAAGTCCTTTGAATACCAATGCTTGTTTCCATAGGTACTCTCTCCTAATTTTAAGGATTGTAAAAGAAGTATAACAAAAGAGAAAAAAAAAAAAAATTACACTGTACTCTAAATTCCTCTACCATTTCCATATATCGTGCCTGTAATTTCAGAATTTGCACTTCAAGCATGGATATGGCTCAACATCTCACACAATACACCAGACGCCATGTAAAGATGTTGAGAATATCTTGATCTCCATGTGCTAAATGGGATTCAATCTGGCATAAAGAGAAGACTGCTACTAACACCGACTGGGGAAACTGCACAAAGCAGCAGCATTTTTATTTAAAAGGTATTAAAAATAATTCCTGCCTCACTTAGCACTATTAACATTCACATCATTATAAGTAGTGAAATAAAATCCTGAATAGCTAAAACAAGCAGCCTTACCAAGTTTCTCAGCAAGCACACAAAACTCCCAGCAGTAAAGCATTTCAATACCAAAATTTAAATACAATACCTAGAAGTACTATGTATGACTTAATGCTATGTTAAAGCAACTATAAGACATGAGTTATTTATTTAAGCCTTTAGCATCCTGAATCATATCACTGATGGTCTTATCCTATTCAAGATCAATCTTAAATGCTTAAGCTTTTCAGATGGGCTAATGTTGCCTCTCAGTCTTCACTACAGTGGGAACGAGGGCAAAGTAAATGATTAATGGAGCATTTCATTAGTTTTTTTCATCACAAACTGTGAATAGGAGTTTCCATTTGACTGCCCAATTTCAGCCCATTTGGAAGGAGATGGTATTGGCTGAATCGGTTGGGACACATGATGAGAGGTAATTCACAGGCAATGTGTTTGTGGAGACAAAGCCATCGACAAGAAAATAACAGCCACCATTCTTCTACCACTCACTACCTAAAGGCCAAAGTGTCAGCAAAATTAATGTATGGATAGTCAAGAGTTTCCTATATCTACCTTTGTTTTCAAATATGCCATTAGAAGGAAATGCTGCAAACATAGTCACACATGAGGTACGTTTAGCTGTCCAGACAGAGGTTACTGCAGTCTTCTAAAGCAATCTCCAGTCTAACATATATCCACACAAAACCCAAAGAAATGAAAACCCATCAAATTTGTGAAATTTTGAATATACCAACTTAAAAGTTTGTCCATGAAGGCAGTTGGCAAAGCAAGTATGACTGAAATTAAATACTTACTAAACACTACATCTGAAATATGCTAATGACTTAAATGGTAACTTTATTTTGTAACAAACTAATTCACTACCTGATAGTTGCATGTCTCTTTTCTGGGCCTTAAGCTCAGCTAAGCTTTTAGAAGATAAAAAGTTAAGAATTAAGCCAAACTTCTGAAAAAGTTAATAATTCTACTCTTGCTAGAGCAAAATACTAGGAATAATCTGTCAGTGTTCCACATACAGTCAGTGTTTAAGCAATCTAATCAAAATCTAAAATTAAAGAGATGTTAGGATTAATCTGTGGTCCCATAGGATTGTGGTGGTATTTGCAATTACCAAGAATTAATACTGAGTTAGATATTGGGCTAATTCTAGAGGGTTTAAGGTTTGGGTTTCCTCCTCGGCCTCTAAGTGCTACAAACTTTGACACTAACTTCAGGAAGAGGGGGAAAGTATGTCCCACATTTTACATGTAAAGCTCCAAGAGCCATTTTCCAGCAAAAATTGATGTACAGCTCTTCTGGGAGAAGGTCTCAAATCTCAGTTCAGATTTAAATGGCACTTAAACTCTATTTTTGCCGGCTTCTGGTCCAAACTGGCCAACTGCAAAACTGGAGATCTGCTATTTTAAGGATTTAATCCCCAAACTCCTCCTATCTGCTACCAATCATTCCAAATAGCAGTTGTAAAACCCAGGGGAACATCTGGAACAGTCTTATGGGCAAAAATACCTAATGAGTATCTCCAGCACTATAGCAACCTTGGCTGGATTCATTTCAAAGTGACTTTTATCAGCAATGACTAGGCATGGCTAATTAAGAAATATTAATTCAGGCTTATTATTTTTTCACAAAAGAGGGCTAAGCAAATTCAACTGTATTCAGCTGAGCTGAATCCTGTTTAAAATCTATACAGAGGACAAAATCCAAGTAATAATTTCATAAAGACTAAAGCAAAGTGATACGTACTCCTTCTGGAATAGGAACAAGTAGAGCATCATTTTAATTTTGAAAAGAAGCTCAGATGAAACATTATTACCTGATCAAGAAGGTATCTGCTGAGAGGTACAGAAATATTTCTAAATAGATCAAAAGAAAGCACATGAAATTCAAACAAATAGTTATAAAACAGAGACCCAAATCAGAGGGGATCCTGTGCCACTTTACAGCCAAATACACCAGAGATGATGTAGGAATGAGATTATCAAATTTGCTAAAGCATTATTTCACCTTTTTTTTCGGTCAACCAATACATTAAAATATCACTGTAGCAAATGACATACCAATCTTAATGAGTACCTAACTTAGTAGCATTAATGCAGTCCCAAGCATGCTGTTGTTCTCCACCCTTCCAGCTGACTTTGACAAACTGCACTGCTGTCCTGTCCTACTTCTCTATAACCCAACTTGCTGATGCCTTCAGTAGATGCACAGGCTGTCCCTAGCCCTGCTCCCCTGCCCCAGGCCATGGTTCCCACATTCATACCAAAACCCCAGGCAAGAGGAGAGAGTCAGAGTGAGGAAGTGCTGCAAAAACACCTGGCTTTCACCACCTCCTGTGCCCAAGGCAGCCAGCCAGCCCTTGCCCTGCCTGCTCTCCCTGCAGCCACACCAACATCAGCCCCCGACTCGGGGATGGGTGGCCTCTGCATGGCAGAGGAGAGAAAAAGGAGCTGCCCCTTTCTGTCCCAGAGGAGTTTCTGATCTTTAAACTGCCTGTGAAACTCCACCCTTAAGATACGTGTTGGACATTATGAGGACTAAGAAACCCAACCCTGCACACAACCACAATACCCCAAGCCTTGCACTTGCTGTCTCCACTTACAAATAATTTCAAGCCATTCATAGTGGTGTTTTTTATCTTTTTCAAAAAACATACATCAGTGTGAAGCAGTGCTGCTGTGTGGCACATGTCCACACAGATGCTCTGTCCTGTAGAATAGAAGCTGTGTAATATATTATGCTCAGAGACGACTGATTGCACATTCATCTAAACTATTTAACTCACGTGACCACCCTTTCACATGCAGCTACATATGCATGTAACAAAGCAAAATGCCCACATTCATTGCCCAAGCAACATTATATTCAAAGTCAGACTTCTTTTTCAGGAAGATTAATTTTAATGAACTTACAAATAAAACCAATGAAAGCCAGACAAATTGACGAGATTAAAGTGCAAGATCAAGGCAGGCTAGAGAAATTGTGCTGTGAATAATTAATCATAAATCAAAAGTCTTCTGAAGCCAATTATTTTCCTAGGATTCTTTCAGTTGTGAATATCCATTATGGAATGACCCATGCCTTTCCCATTTATGCTTCTCTAAAGCACATTACAGGTACTACTAGCAATATCAAAGATTCCCCTAATTCAGGATTGAATTCCTTGTGGCAGCAGGGTTTGGGTGTGGTGGGGTTCTTGCTAATTGATAAATCTTACAGTTAACTCCTTTGGAGAGATTTTTAGCCCTAAAATCTCCATGATTTTTTAAACACCTACAAAGTGACCTTGGGATATCCCATTAGTTCTCAATTACAGGATGGACAGAGGTTGAATGAAAGAACTTTATCCAAGTAGAAGGATCATAGATGTGTAGAATTGTAGTGGTTAGAGTGGTCCTTAAAGAACATCCAGTTCCAAACCACCTGCCCTGGAAAGGGATATCTTCTACTCCACCAAGCTGCTCAAAGCCGCATCCAACCTAGCCTTGAAATCTTCTGGGGATGGATGATGCAGGAAGGCTCCTAATTCCAGCAGCACAGAGGGTTATTATATACTCCCATGCAAGTGCATGGGTTTCTACTGCAAACATGCACAATTATGCTCAGATTCTCAACAGCAAATTGGGAACACTGGCCTTTTTTGCGTTGCACTTTTTTTTTTTTTTACAGCACACCTTTACTTAAACAATTACTGTCTGCTCTCTTCTGTGTACTAAGCATTTGGACTGCTTTTTTACCTCTTCAGTACATCAGAAACAAGATCTCAGCACAATCTTCTTTTAATTGCCTAGTTTGATGCTTTAGTCTTTTCAAAGTGCTCCCTGTGTTCTTTAAATATTTAAGGAAGATACAACCCCTTCATCTTTTGAAAAGGCCAGATTGTCATCCAAAATGCTTTGTTCCAGTTTGAAGTTCCATTGAACTTGAAGCACAAAGTCCAGGAAACTGTCCTGATCTCTCATGAAGTTGCTCCCCTGCCTCTTTCCTCCATTGACAGCGTGACTTCCCATCCCTTCTTCCAATGCCGCTTTTACACATGAGAAGCTCTGTTAAGCAAATGATTCATCTACAGATTTCTCATTGATTCTCCTGAAGACCCCCTACTGCCATTTACACTATAAAAACCAAAAAAACCCAAAACAAAAAAAAACCCACAAAAAAACTCAAACAAAAAAACCAAACAAACCAAAAACAAACAAAAAAAAACCCATAAAACCCCCAAAACTTTCTTTTCTAGTAGGGTTTTTTTCTGTCCAACATGCTGTGCTTGCATGTGATAACAACCCCTTCCTTTAAGCAACTTCTTTCTCCAGTGGTTCTTTTCAGCCTTTATGCTCTCCAAGGAAGTTTCTCTACTGTGTGAACAAAGCACACAGCCCCAACAAAACACATGGACTAAATACTGAAATGTAAAAAGATGCATTAAGCTGGGCTCTTTTTTTCTGTTGCTTTGTTTAATTTCTAACATTAGGGAATCTCGGTGAAGAACTGTCCCTAAAATACTTTATAGAGCCGTGGTAAGGATGCAGGTGAAACTATTTCATGCTGAAAAATATTAAAGAAATTCCAGTTAGAAAGGACAAGGAAAAAAAAGACAGAAAAATACACAAGGTTATAAATATTTGGGAGGGAAATACAAAGGCAGAACAGGCAGAGAGATGAGAACAGGAAATGCAAATATTAATCTTAGCAAATCACTGAACATGAGAAGAAAATGTTCATAAACTAAAAGCCTATCCAAATACTTAGAAAGGTCAGTACAACTTGGTTCATCATGTTTTAGCTGTGGGAAAAAGTTCACATCCTATCTGTATAGGTTATCTGGTCACTTTTCCAGTGAGAAATTGAATGTTGTTGTACAACATGTGAAAAAAACTGCATCAGTGGACCTATATGCAAAAATAATCTGCTGTGAAATTCATGATTAGGAAAGGATGCATATGGAACACTTTGCTTAATGTTTAAAGGATTGATAAAGGATCTACCATTGCTTTCTGTATTTTATTAAAGCACCTATCTCTTGAGTGATCACTAAGATCCAGTCTTGGTTGGTGAAGAAGCTTACAGCAGCAGCAAGCAAGCTTTAGACAAACACATAAAGTGGAGTTTGTTTTGCCTTACAGATATAGGGCAAGCATAGAGGAATCTGATGATCTCACAGCATGGCAACACTTCTCTCTCAGCAATTCACAAAGCTGCTATCATCAAATCACAAAAACTGCAGCCTTCACAGGTTTCTTTGATTGTTTTCCTGTAATTAAAATACACATTGCACGATATGTTTTCTATACCGTGAAAAAATTTCACTTTTATTTCTAGTATCACTTCTGAAGGTTTGTTTCATTGCCAAAGCTGGTTTTTTTCAAGTGTTTACTGAGGAAGAAGAAAACAATTCTCACCTTTCAGCCTCTTACAAGGTTCCTCTCTGAAAACACTTCACAGAGAGCAATCCCAGCTTGCACCCACTCCCCTTAACAGCAGACCTCAGGAGGCCGTTTGGGAGAAAAGGCAGAG
Source organism: Certhia americana (assembly GCA_018697195.1). Lineage (NCBI taxonomy): Eukaryota > Metazoa > Chordata > Aves > Passeriformes > Certhiidae > Certhia > Certhia americana. Next base: position 55,243,608 of record CM031860.1, on the reverse strand, counting down.
AACAGACATGGAAAACAAGGTAAGAAAGAAAAAGGAAAACTGGGAGGAAAAGAGCAGGTCCAAAAAAGACCTGGTTCAGTGCACAGTCTTTCAAGGCCACCAGCCCAGGTGGAAACAGGTTCAAGAGGGCACCACACTGCTTCTGAAGAGTGTTCCTGGGCACTGGCTGAGTCAGGGAAACAAAAGGTGTTTCCCACTGTTCCCATAGTAGATCACCTGCCCAGCATTCCTACCAACTGCAGCCTCAACAAACAGCTCTTTGGTAAGTTCAAATAGAATGAATTACAGATGCAAAATTAGGGATAAAGGAAGACAAAAGGTAATATGCTGGATTTACTAAAATGTATTTTTAAAAGAATATATCATGTGTTCTACCTGTCAGTACCTGTCCAAAGGAATTATATACACACATAAAAAACATCACAGAGAGAAAACTCATCATGAGCTGTACAATCTTTCACAGGTGCTGGAATGTAATTTTTTTCTGCAATGACCAAAACCAGCTTTACCTCTCCTCCACCCCTTTTTCACCCCTCTTCCTTAGCAATTTTCATGCAACTCTTAAGCCTGGTTAGTTTCACTCATCTTTGTGTACTGAGTGGCATGAACTGTCCAGAAACTGAGGCGCACTGTATATCTGCTAGTTGACTGCAGGCTTTGAATAGGAGAACATATTGCCAAGAGTTTCTCCTGCAATTGCATCATTTAGCACTGATAGTGGCAGAGAAGCTGCTAACACTTTCAGAAGCTTTCACAACCTATTCACAAGCCTCATGGTGACAGGACTGAGATGGAGGCTGGAGTCTCAGGACCAATTGCTATATACTGGTTTTCGGCAACCACCTCCTCTGGAAGTCTTGCTCAAGACAAAACCAATTAGAATTAATAACAGAGACAGGTAGGGAAATCCTGAAAAGTCATCCCTTAAAGTGAAGGCTTTGCTTGAGCTAAATCCAGATGAAACAAATCAGTGAGGTATGCACTTGCAGTTAGTTATTGTCGTGATTAATATTGAAGTTAAGTATGATGTAATTATATTTTGCCTCCTTAGTGTACTTAGAAACCACAGACTGGAATAGAAAGGCACAAAATAGAAACCCTACCCCAGATACACAAAATTTTAAAATGCACAATGATACCTGTATTTAGAAGGCAGTACTGGCAAAACAAATGTAATATTTACAAAAAAAATCCCTTTTATATAAGTCTTCTGATTAAAATAGACCTCCTGTCATGGGAAAGAAGCTACCAAGTCATGAGTCTATTTTTAAAAAATGGATTAAAATGAATAATATGAAAAGTCATCAAACAGAATAATGGAATCTATTAATCCAATGAGAGATGCCATCTTTCAGAGGCATTTCCAAATCAGGAGTACCCCACCTAAGGATGCACAAGAAGCCAGAAGCAGAGAGTGATGACTCAAAAGGCTGAATAAACCCTACAAGGGATCTTGGCAGCAACAGCTTGAAGATATCCAAAATTCATTTGTCAACCTTTCGCATTTTATCACTCATTAATTGGTGACTCAACTGGAGGAAAAAATCCGAAGAGTGTAGATGGGCAATGCGCAATATTTGAATAATGGATCATTTCCATTAAGTTGTAAAAAGAATGTAAAATTGCATGGTGATCTATTAATCTGATTTAGTGATGGATGGATAACTAAAATGATGAATATGGATTATATATTTTTAATGAGTGTTACATTTAACAAGCATGAACATTGGTGAGTGTGAACATTAGTGAATGAATAGCAAGGCTTAAAAAGTTTCGGCTCTAACAAATATAGCTAGAACTCTTTAACACATGCATATTATTAGTATCTTGAGATTAAACAAGATCTATTGGAGCATGTAATTGTTGACAGATAAAGAGATCGTAAGTCATGTAGGCAGTTTCCTCTTGCTTGGTGAATATATTTTAGAGTCCACACTGAACTGCATGGAAATGTCTTTTCTGCAGATAAACTGAACTGACATTCCTGCCATTTACCAGTCTGGCAATGGAAAGAGCAATATAAAATACGAGGGTTGCTCAAATTTTGGTATAAAACAATTAATAGTTATGAAAGGAAAGCTCAGGAGAAGCAATGAAGTTTGAGACTTCAGAGGCCCGCTAGAAGACAACCAGATACCATGCTGTCCAAGCCCCAAGTAAACAGTCCTGGAACAAAGACATGCAGCTGCACAGCCACACCAATCCAGACACAAAGCATGCCCGCAGACATTGGTTGCCACATCTCACCTCCTCCACAGTACCCCAAGCTGCTCATATCCAAATTCAAGTATGTTATTTTTCATCTATTCATGCACAGTGCAATGAAGTCTTCCTAGGAAAGTTCCACTAGTTCTCTACCCATTTTGTAGCAAACACAAAACTCACTTCACATCAGAATCAGTCTGCCTACCAGAGATCAGGCTTGAGCCTATCCAATGGTGTCCTCTTTCCTTCTTTTTCCCCTTTCACAGCCTTATATACCTGCTGCACTAGTGTAAGAAAGTGAAACACATCATTCTCCTTTTCAAAGTCTCTTTTGAAGCTGTATTAAATAGAGAACATCTATAGTAATATCTACACAGCTTGATGGCTATAAATTGAAAAGATCTTATTACACTCATAGTTACTATTTCACTTCAGATATTTACCCTTGATCACTCCTTCACTCCATTATTCTCACTAGTTTTTTAGCATCATGTTGGTTGCACACGTACAAGATGGAGATATCAAAGCAATGACATGAAGTTATACAATAGAAAATGCTTCTTTGAAAAAGAAAGATCTTTAGGCAAAAGGTAAAAAATATTCCCTGTTGCAGACAGAGCACACCAAAAACAACATCTTGAGTGGAGCCTCTTGTGAAGCCAGAGATCAGAACCCAGAATTGTTGGCTTTCAGTAACAGGATCTCATCACTTGACCTCATCATGCAGTACCTTTTCATAGCAGGTGTGCTCAGGGCACTTCTTTGGTTTGCTACAAATAAGCTTTTCAGCCCATCATTCCTGTAAACACTTCCCATGCATTTTGATCTAAGGTCCTTTTTTCCTATCAGCTACCTCAGTCTGCCTAAAAGACGTTAGTTATAAAAATGTAGGACTTGGCTAAATACTATGACAGCTCCAGCTTTCCTTAGTTTTCCAATTTTGGTAATTCAGCCACAGAGCTCAATATGCAATGATAACTATGATGCAGTTCTTTTTTTCACGTATCAGTGAGTACTCTGCTCAAGAAGATAATTTCCATTTTCTTTAGCACAACTGAGGTTTGTTTCTTTTTCATTTTCCCACTCTAGGAAGAACAGTCTGCCCCGAGCCTCCCTGGTAAGCAATTAAAATCTGGAAGCTTGCCAGCCTCTGTGATACTGTGAATTCATTTCCCAAGTACACATGTAATTCTTGGAGCTGAAGTCGAGACAATAAAATGTGTAAAACTTAACTATATTATGACTCCTCACTCAATGACAAAGCCCCTTTCATACAAAGAAAATGGAGCAAATCAGTCAATAATGAGAAAGTCCAGGCACTAATTATTTTATTACAAATCTGGAAATTATGCATAATTTAATTTTTGGCAATTAAATGTTCTACTGATAAAATAATCATTTTTTCAGGCATGACATCATTAGCACGCCAGTTGTCTTTAATATTTCTCAATAATATACTTATTCTCACCATTAAAGCTGAGCAATATTCCAAATATCTGAACTTCAAAAGCTCATATTCTGTTTGCAACTATCAGTTTGATCCTCTCCAGATACTGCAGCAAAGTCGAAAAAAACCAGTGATTGTGGGGAAAGGACATTGTAAAAGCAATGTTTTAAAGGTAGCATAGCCCAGTAAATGCAATTAGTGAATCTTTGCTCTGTATATTGAATGAAATGCAGAAAAACAGCAATAGACTTGCTGGAGGGTTCACAGGAAGGTCACGGCCATAGATGTCAGTGCCCCAGACCAGCTACATTTCACTGGAAGGCTAACTGACTTCCAGCAACTTATCCCTGTGGATTGAACGTGGATTTGGGAAAGCTTCATGTTTCGGGCTGGAAACTGAAGAAAAAGGGCAGGGGGTGGGGGAGAGAAGGAGACTCATCAGCCAAACCATATTACATTTCCCACTGCACTCCCACAGCTCAGGCCTTGAAAGAAGTTAATCCTAACAAATCCATGTTATAAAATTTTTTCACCTAACACATACAATCATTTTATTGTTTGTGTATGTGTACCTATCCCTCACAAAGATTTAAACTGTGGTGTGCCTTACATATATTGGAAGATTAACAAAGCTGCTACAGCATGTGGCTTGTTGGAATCAAAGGGAACAGATTTGTTCTAATGTCCTATAAATGTTTTAAAATAAATTCAGTGATTTCACCTGAAATCCTATATGGTGTCCTATGATATATAGTCATGATTATGACATTAAAGTTAAAGGTCAGTCAAGGTTTATTTCCTAGCCTTTGATAAATGGAGGATTTATTCTGGTGAACCCTTTATATGCCAAAATTTAGCACTGTTATTATTGGGGTTCTACAGTAAATGCAAGTGTGTTCCTGAAATGTGGTGTAGATACATTACAGAGCAAAGGAAAACTTAGGATCTGAAAAATCTTCACACAATTACATAGCAGTGCACAAGAGTAAAAATATTAAAAGCAATCCTTCATTAAATGCTCAGTAATTTTATTAACCTAATCCAAAAATAGCTAATAAGGAATTAATATTCATTCACCAATGTCTGCATCCTAATTAAGAAAGACTTCTGAATTAACCAATGTACTCTTTAAGGCCAAGGTTCAGCAAAACATAAAAGTACAAGTTTAAATCCATTTCTAGCTGAATAAGCCTGCTTTATGCTTAATCCAAAGGGCTAAATACATTTATTAAAGAGCTAAAAAGGGTTTGGGGACAGAAATATATAAAGTGATAGCAGTATTCCCTCAAAAAAGTGACTTAAAAGGCTGAAAGATTATTTTACAAAGAAAAAAATTGAGGAAACATGAGAAGCATGCTATACAAAGAAAGCACATGCTACAGAGGGCTGATGTAACACTTTTTTATTTAATGCAGTACCATGAAAAAGGTACTCTGAATGAAACACAGTATGTATCAAATCAAACCTGATCAAGCAAAACAATCTTTCTTGAGCAACTGATTTACAGATTTCCCTGTCACATCATAAAGAAACCAAGTAGAGAACAATGATATTTAGCTCATGGAATGATATTTAGAGAAACAGGAATTTCTAGAGTTACTGGCAAGTTTTCCATCACATTTCGAAAATGTTATTGAACCCAATTCTTCAGTGTCTCAAACAGTTCAGACACCAAAGAAACCTCTCAACCCATTCTGCACTTTTCTTTAAGTATTTGGTACTCAGATGTTATATACTGGACAAACTGCATCATTGGTCCCCTAGTAACAACATGGTCCTTGAAGATCAACATACAGATTCTCTTATAGTAGCAAGACAAAGTAACTTGGTTACCTGACAGTGTAACTGCACTGTTGAAAAATTCACCCTTTTACATTCTCCTGCTTATCCACAGTCCTTATGTGTTGCTCTTAAATAGTTGACTTTTCTTCCCAGGTATATCGCTAAAAGTGATTTTTTTAATTTTTTTTTTTTTTTTTTTAATGCTTTGTTCTTTTGCTGCCATTCAGATGTGGAACACAAATGTAGAAGAGTCTCCAAGTGATATCCAAAGATCTGTGGTCAGGAGGACAGGTGTGTTCAACTGAATGTTCAGATTTTGTCATGACAACAGCATGCCTTACAACTAGCATTAATTACTTCTCCTGAAGTAGATCTGACAGCTTTACTCAGAATACATTCAATCTATAAAATTTCATGCAGCACTGCAGACTGAATACTGATTTAGAAAGTCCTAATACCAACAACTCATTTCTCATCAGCTCAAGGCAGCTCAGAACCATGTTTAATAGATACTTTTCAGTAAGGTGCACAACCCCACGTAAAAAGACCAAAGTCATCACTAAGTACATTCTTATTATTACATTTATTAGTTAAATTCAGTATTTTTTTTCTTTTACAAAGCATCACAGTAGTGCAAAATAATAGAATTTTTCCAAAATCACTAACAGCAGAAAAAAAGATTAGTACTAGCACACGTGTGAGGACCTGAAGAGCAGAGTAGGCTCTTTTCTCCACAGGGGCTATAAGATAGTCTTTGTTTCTCACTATATCACTATAAAATGTAATGCAATGAACTTGTGAATGATTTATGTTAGAAACCAATACAGCATCAGACTCCTTTCCTTCAATAGTGATGGCAGAAGATCCTACAATCAGCAGGGTTATCTTCCAAAATGCAAAAAGCCATCAAAATTATTTTAATATAGCACAGACCATGGGAAGGATTTTGTAAGCATCTCTTTATTTGAGTAAAAATTGAGAATAAGATGGCCTGTACTAAATGAAAAAGGAAACTTCAGACACATAATCTCTTCATTATAGCTATTTCCTTTTTTTAATATAGAATTTCTTTTCTTCTGATATGAAGCTTAATTTATAAGCTGTTATTTAAGAAACTGATATAAGGACATCAAACTAAGCCATACACTTAATTTATAACAGAATTTTAATTACTAAAATCATAACAATGATTTAAACTTTCATATTTTATAGCTTGAAATATAGATAATTTCACATAGAAAAAATGCTATAGTAGCATCATTTTGGTTATGTAAATAAAGAATTTTTCTATTCAAGGAAAAGGCTTGACTCAATTAAAAGTGTCTGTTCTCATACGGCTGATATCTGTTCAAATATGCTTTATTCTACACAGTCTGATGATTTGAATCCCCTCACAGATGCAAAAATCTCATTGCTCTGTATTTCCATATCACTTGTGTGAGCCCTATTCGGTAGTGCTTGATACCATTGCAACTGAGCAGTTCAAAAATAATCTACAATTCAAATGCTCACAAAAGCACTGCACATACTTCTATTTTTTGTAGTACCATAGTGAAAATACCATACTGAGGACAAGCATTCTTATTTAGCATTGTTACAAATAGGATTTCTACTCTTCCGAAAAGAAACACAAGAGAAGGTTATGAGAAAGAGTCAAGGAAAATTAGTACATAATTCCATAAGCACTCACTCATAAAAACTACCCATCTATTCCATTCCCCTTGCTCATATAAAGTAATTCCCATGCAGTGAAAAACATTTGCCTGTGTTCGATTGATTTCAGTTCTTGGAGATCAGGACTCACAGGTTACACTTTCACTCTGCCACTGGCCTGTCTGTAACCTAGGGCAAATGAATCAATGTCTTTATCTTCTTTTATGTGAAACAATGGGGCTATGAATACCTCCTTTAGGAGGGCAGTTACAGAGACTATTAATTCTTTGTGAAATGCTCTTGAGTTCTTCCATTTAAAAATAATTAATAAATGCTACCTAGAGTGTAGTATTACAGTGTAACAATTGCATGCTGGTACTATAAATGCAAATTATTATTATTATTTTAAGAACAGGGAAAATATCATGAAGATTTCAATTACATCTTTAAAACAGTTTTGTGAATAGCTTGAAGAAACTAGGCAACCATCATTTATGATCCCTTGGCTTCCTTAGTTGCAATAAGTCTAAATTCTCTCAAACTTTTAGTCAACAATTGGCTGTTCTCAAAGTGAGCTCAAACTGTTAGAATCAAAGCAAACAATATTCCAGAACTCCACCAAAATCCAAGTCTTGTGTTAGGAAAACACGTACTGGGCTAATTCAAAGCATGTTTTGGTTTTTACCTTTTTTTGGATATTTTTTCTCAATTTTGTCCATTAGGCAAATTACTGAGGCAATCAGAAGGTAGTTGCCCTTAGAGAACTAACTGTAAAAACCCACTACCTTTTGGACATTTTGAAAATATCTATGACAGATGCCTGTCATAGAGGTAATCTTCAGACTTAATGTCTTCCAGTCCTAAAGAGCTTATTCAAATCTCCCTGGACATTCCCTTCTTTAGACTCCGCAGGAGCAGAGATGTTTCAAAGCCCACCTTCCACCCTGATCTTTGGACCATCCTTATACCAATGAAATCCTACTGCCACAGGACCACGAAGAAGAACATTTCTAAGTGCAACTGGGCACAATCCTGAACAGAAGATATGTAAGAGTAGGCACACAGTAGGTGATTGCCTTGTACTCAGGCAAACAGGCAAGCAAAAGTTTCCATTTTAATTTTTCTCCCCCCCATCTAAGAAAAACATCCTCTATATGCATAAAAAAAAATATGACCAGAAGAACATCACAAAACATGCACAACGTTTCACAAAGAATGATAATCAAGCATGTGTACATACCGGATTTCATAAGGAGCATTGACAGGTGAGGTCAAAAGCAGCTGTATGAGTCAACATAAAAAATGAACATTTTCCCACTGCTGAATGTAATTAATACACCATTATTCTTCCAAGGGAATAATTTTCAACCCCAAATTCTAGATTTCAGCCCTTTTTTATTTAGCCTTTTCTTTTTTGTTTTTAATTCTGCATGATGACAGCAGGGACAATTGAATTATTATGTTTTCTCATGTTTCTGCATAATGACTAAAGCATTTTGGCTTGCGTTTAAAAAGAAAAGTAGATAAAAATCCTCCTCACACCAACAAACCCCTCACTCTTTTGGGCAGAGACCAAGCACAGACAATTACTGCCTTAGTCAAATAAGTCTTTAAAAGAAGGAATCAGAATGCAAATACTACCATTAGTAGAATTTTTTTCTCTGCTGTCTGCAAAACTACTTTACACCTTCAATCAAGGAATTTAACAGGTATTTCAGCTGTCCTAAAATATTATCTTCCTTTGTAGTAATGCATGGAAAATGAAGATCATCTCCAGTACACTGCATAACTCAAAAGCCAATAAAATAACTGCAAAAAAAATTGATCCAGAAGCCATATCAGACCATCTTTGTAACTGGAGTGATATATTGAAACCAAGAAGTGACACCGGCGCATGATAAATCAATCCATAATAATGATACACACAGCAGTAGAAACACAATCTACATTGTGCTGCTGAGATCTCACTAGAGCCCAGCAGGTGACAGAACACATTTCACCTCTGCATAGCTTTATTATCCATCTCCATGTGCACACAACAGTCATCTACAGGCCTGACCTCAATGCCAAAAGTAATGAATGGTCATACTTAAACAAGACATGCTGGTTTCATTCTCTTCACTGTAGAGCTTCAGAGAAACCTATTGTATAATAATGCTGGAATAATCAGACAGAAATTTGATAATTCAAATTCATTCTTTACTGTCTGAATTAAATTCTTTATTAGCTTATCATGACACTGATATTCAGTTTTCAGAATCACACATCAAACTTTGCCAAAAAGCTATAAATACAGAAAGTCATGTTTTCTTTGAAAGTAAGTAAATCACCTTTTCAATTGCTTTACAGGTCTGTTCTAACCTATCATATTTTTAAATGCTTTTTGCCTTACCTTTTCTTGTGAAGGTCAGGGAATGAAGAGTGTGTGTTTTTTTCATATTATTGATAAGGAGGACACTTCAATGTCGTGGCTTTAAATCCAAGCTTCAAAGAAGCTTTTGTCCACACCAGGAAAAAACTAGCCTTAAAACTTGATTTGATCAGCAGTTGTAAAAGAGGCAAAAAAAAATAGAAATTATATTAAAAAAAATCAGTTATAGCATTTTTCTACTGTGGCTTAGTCACCTACTGCAGCTACAGTCACACCCTGTCTCAATGTGTTTGTGTTAAAGGTTTTAGTTCACATGCACCTGTACATCCTGTTAGTGGGAGTCTAGACCCCTCATACTTTAATGAATTAGGCATTCTCCTCTTTAAACATTTTACCAACAAAGTAAAACCTTCCCAATCCATTTAATACCATGTACATTATGAGAAAGATTAAATACAGCAAACATAAGTATTCACTGATCAATAACTTCTTTCCTCTCTCCCCCTCAAAAAACTTCAGCACTTCCCCATCCAAGTTTGAGCTACTATCTCTATAAGCTGCATGTTGAATAGTAGCTTATCAATCTACATCACCAGAGATTATAGTAACCAGCATAAAACCCATTATCTTATTCAACAATCACCATTAAAATCTGCAGCAAGCCATGCCTTTTCTAGATAATGAGATTGAACGCTACTTTGATGTTCCTTACAGCCTAATTTACTGAAGATTTGTAGAGCATTTATGAAGTTTTCCCTGCAGAGCTCTGAACTTGCCAAGACCAAAATCAGGAGCAAAGATTCAAATAAAAGAGAGGCAGTTTAACATACATACAAGTCAGTCCACACCAGCTCTTCATTTCTTAGACAAACAGTATTTGCTCTGCTTTGAAGATACAAAACAACTTCTAAAATTAGGTATCCAGGAGGTATTTTGTTTTGCTATTGAATTTGACCCAGAATAGAACTGCAAATACACTGCTATGAAAACCTGGTTTGTCCTGGTGCATACAAAATTCTTTGTCTAATGAAGAATTAAAACTTGGCATTAGACACTTAAAAGGAGGACAGATGATCGACAATGCCGCAACAGTATAGAAGATGAGACAGTGCTGCAGAAGAGAATGAAAAGGGGAAGGGATGCTATCAAACAATCATGATTATTATAGTAATTTGCTGTTAAAGCACATCAGTTTGTTATTATCCGCACTTCTGGCCCTGTGAATCAATAAACACAGTATAGAATAGGAGACATTATAAGTTAATGGATGAGCTTTTTCACTCTGAGGGTCAACAATTAAAACATTTCTCAGTTTTGTTCATGAAGAACTTGAGAACAGAGGCTGTTCAGTTCAGAGCAGTTCAGCTCTGAGCTGGCATGGAGAAGCTGGCCCAGCAGTGGCTTTGCACTATTCCTGACCACTTTGTTTGCTGCATTTAAACTCACTATTATCATTTAAGGAATATAGTATCATTTAAAAAAAAAAAAAAAAAAAAAAAAAA
>CM031860.1:55071666-55232548 GCA_018697195.1 Certhia americana | reverse complement strand
TTTTTCAGTTAATTTGTACCACAACAGAGGATAAATACCCCTTTAAAAACAACCAGACAAGCGTCCTTCCTTTCTGATTCTATAATTTCACAATCTTCAAAAAAATCAAAAAAGAAAAACACTCTGTAAGGTAGAAGCAGCAGCAGTTATAGAGTGATAACATTCTTTCCACATTTCAGATCAGGGAGAATGGGTTCCTACAGGAACTTATGGCACAACAGTGGTTTTCCTTGTTAAATTTCAGCAGTTAATTTTAGAAGCATTTGCTCAGCATCACCCACATGCAAGTAGCCAATCACATCACTTAATGGGAATACTTTTCTCTCTGTGTCACAAGAATACACGCATCTTAACGTGTCCTTCAGACCAGAAGAAACATGATGAAAACAAGCCTGCTGCAATGTACTTCAACTTGGAAATAAATGCAATAAATCACTATTTCCCTTACATGTTCTGAGGCAAAAATACAGCTTGGCTCTTTCACCAATTTCTAGAAGAGCTGAAATCAGCAAAGTGACTTCGGAATGCCAGGTTGGGTGAGCAGCCAAATGTGGACAGTGAAGGCTGGTGGAACCAAAGGACTTTTTACATTTTAAGAATGGTGAGTAAAGCCTGAAAAAAGGGAGTTGACATCTCATAGGAAAATTCAGAGAATATTTAACCACCATTGGAGGCAAGTTCTTTGCATATACCACTAGAACTTAAAGAACTTTGTCCTTATTTCTACTAGAGAAAAAAAAAAGACACCAAAAAAACTATGATGAAGTGTTGTTTAAGGAAGAAGATCAATATATTTCAGACATATATTTCTAAAATGCCAGAGATACTCAGTTGTGCACCAAATTTTCACCACTAGGTAAATTTAAGCTGTCTCCCAAGCAATACCTCATGATCTCACTATACTATAAGCTGCATTCACTTGTCCAGTTCATGAATAAAATATTATGATATAGTGTGGACCTACTAGTGCAGTATCTTTAAATATTGAAAAACTTTAAACTCCTCTCTAGACAAAAATATTACCTCTGCTTCCACAAAATGGATAAAGTCTTGTCTTAAAGCAAATAATTGTCAGAGTTGGGAATTAAGTACTTGGGATAGAACTGTATGAGCCAAGCCTTTGTCTTTAAAGAAAAGTTAAATCCTCTTGAAAAACGTGATTTGGAAGATGAGTTTTCACTAAGGTAGTACAGCAAAATTCTCATGCAGAGGAGAGGATGATAACAATTTAGGTTATAAAAAAAGGTGGACAGTTTTCCAAAAGGTATACTCATAGCATGGGCAGCAGATGCCTATGCCAGTGAGTAGTCCTGGATGTGCGCAGCACAGATTTCAACCTTACTGGTTCTTTGCAGGTCATCTTCCTCAGTATTTCATCAGCAAAGCACTCATGATTAGCTGCAGTAATCCTGATGCAACCTGTGGTTCCATGAATCTGAAACTTTGAATGCTGACAGAGGCAGGAGATGTCTCTGAATCTCTAATCCGTGTGTATTTCATACTCTGTCCTAAGCATCCCATGTCAGTCCTTACTAGTGAGAAGACACCAGGCTTCAAAAACCCATGTGCTGAACATTTTCCAGTTTTGATAAGGATTTAGGTTTCTTCAATCACTTAAAATTGTTGTGCCTTAGTTTGGTAAAAAAAAAACTTGCTATGAAAATGAACTCAATCCAAACAAAACTGCACCCAACTCAATTTCTGCTATATAATACCATTTAGGTATTATGACCAGTTAGGGACAGTATCATGGGGACAAAAATTTTGTTATAAGGAACAAGATCCAAAAAAGGTTCTGAGAATAATTTAAGGCACCTTTTCAGATCAAAATTGGCAGGGCTGTGATCATATCTGCAGTTATTCAATATTACCTTCTGCAAGCATAGCACTAGCTGTATGGCAAATGATTCTCAGAAAGACACATCTCCTGATTTTCAAATTTCTTTTTCCTAGGAAAAGGTTACCTTGAGACATAAGAGCAATTTCTGCAGCACAGAAAGTATTTGTTGCATGGTTATCACTACCTGCATCAGGACTGTGGCATGTAAGAAGTGTTAACAGTTGGGAAATGAAGATGGTAGATGTTAAGTGCTATGTGTTTGTACAAACACTAAATAACAAACCAAAACATCCATCTAAAATCAAGAGTTCAAGGTCATCATCTGACTTTGTTCAACTTAACATCTGGTTGAATTTTCTTACTGAACTCTGCCTCCCTGCAGAGCTGACAGCATGCCTGGGTACTCCTGAAACAAAACCATTTATGCAAAGCTATGGAACGTAAAAGCATGTATTCCCAACCCAGATGATGCTGTGCTCTCACACGCCCAGCTCCACTCGTAGACAACATCCGCCTGGAATTCATTACCACCACCTTCCCATCTCCCTCATGCTCTGCTTGATTCAACTGCTGCTACCAAAGGCAGCTACTTCTGAGCTATGCAAAACACACATTTTTTGTTTCTGTTTGGTTTTGTTTGGTTGTTTTTTTGTTTTCTATCTTTTGCAGAAGGCTACAAGTGGGGGGCCTACCTCAACGTGCATACTGCACTACGGTATTTCATCTTCCCCTCTCAGGGATGCATCCAACCACGGACACCTGACCACTTCAACATTTGTACTCTGCTTCACCGCAAGCAATTTCACAGACCATGAGTTCTCTCAGTATTGTCTCCTAGACTGATCCATTAAGGAATTGCAGAGTCTGTCTGTGTTGCTCAAGTAGCCACTGTATTCATAACTGTAAGTGGGGGAAAAGGAAAACAGCTCCACAAGCTTCAACATATTCGCTTTGCAAGGCCACCATGCTCACACTACTCTTGGGCCTCCTTCAGGACTCCCTGCTCTAATGGAAACAGGGACAATATCCTGAGAGCTAAATGAGCAGAATTATAGGTGGTGTTAAATGCTATTAAATACAAAACATCACTTCTGCTTTGTCTGTACATTAAAATCCAAAGTTTTCTGTTAAATGCCTGGCTTACTTATAGAAGATTGTTTAGACTTTAATCCAGTAAAAGGGAATTATTCACCAGCACACACATGCTGGTTGTGGACTATGCTGAAGGGTATTTTCAGTCCTTGCATGGTTGCCATGTTGCCTTGTATTGTTTAGTCCTTGATCTGTTTGCCATGATGAGGACACATATTGAAGGAATAATGCTGATCCCTTCATCAACTACATTGAACACCAACTAACTTTGTCACCTGAAATGCTGTACAGCTATGTAGTCAAACCTCAAAGAAAGCAAAATCAATAGCAACCACCACTTGGAGCTCCTTTTCGCACACAATTGTGTGCACTTCAGAATTCTGCCTAGAATTCAGATACACAAATTTCCACTTAATCTATGTCCAATTCATATTTCGTCACACATAATATGTGTGCATTCACTAGACATGCTTTTAACCCATAAATCTAAGATTAAAAAATAATGTATGACCCTCAGCAACCCATTGCTGGCATGGCTTTAAATGGAGAAATAGAGCAATGTTGAGCAAGTTTGCACACAGTGAACTCATTTTTACATATCTACATCTTTTTTCCAAACTAGCTGTGTATAGCATGTTGACCTTTTTTTCACTACAAACAGTCTTTATGTGAAGGGAAGGAGGCAGAGAAAAGAGCAGAGAAAAATAGAAGCAGATCACAGGTCATTGTTAGAACAGGTTTTATTCTCAGATTTGAACAGAAGAGAGTATCAGCATCAATTTTAAAAGATTAGTTGTATCAGAGGGAGGCCTCAGAAGGCAGTCATTTTCCAAATACATTCTTCCTATTTGTAAGACATCAAAGGACAAAGCCCAACTTTTGTCTTTCTATTTTCACCTTTACTTTTATTTCCTTTTTAAGCAAAAGCTCTCAGTGACAATGCTGAAACATCAGAAAGATTGAGTCATAATAAAAATCTATATCTATATATGGGCATACATAATGATAATGTGCAAGGATATGACACTGACTTCATCCTTTAGGGTCTGAATCCCAAGAACATTTAATTTCTTTTTTATTAATAGAATAGGGAGGAAGAAGGGAAAGCAGCATCCGAGAGCTAGTAAGAAAGAAAACATGTCAGCTTTATTCAGTAAACTTAATTATATGAACGCATGTAAATAATGCTACACAAAATACCCAAATAAGGCAGAAAATGCTGAGCTGTAGAATACATACTTTTGACGATGATTTCCTTAAGGCAAAAGTTTTCATGCAGAAGAACATTTCCCTCTTTCACCATTACTGCTGCCTTACAAGGGACTTTCCTAAAAGAGGAAATTTTCTTTGGGTGCTGTATTTGGACATTGGTTTCTGCACCAGGAGTTAAAGGTCTTCTGTGAGCTGCAAACACTGAACTCAGGGCAGGAGTTCCTATCTCGTATCCTCCAGAGGACTGGCTTTCACCCAACTCCCCACACATCACACCAACTCTCCAAGGTTAACCTGAGTATCACTTGAAATTTTCTTCTTAAAATAATCAGTTTTTCATAATGTACTCCAAACATCAAATATAATTCCCTACATTAAATATTCATATCAGATAAGTTTTCGGTTGTAAAAAATGAATGGTAAAGACTCTAAATCTGCAGTATGTAACTTTAAAGAATATAAACATTTTACAAACTGAGTAGTATTTATATAGCTCTCAAAGAGTGTGGCAAATGTATGATGTATCTGACAATCTTTTTACAGCTATTAATTTGGAATTAATTTATAATTACTACAGATTTAATTATATACTAAGCAGCCAATGCTACAAAGTGACACATTATCCTACTGCAGAGACAACTTGGGTCAAATTAGAGTTGGATATTCAATTAGTTTGAGGTTCTTGATGCTTGTGTATGTTTTATTGTGTATGTTTTATCCCCACTGAAGTCATTAATGTGTGACTTGCTTATTTATCAGCATTGTGAGTTGCAAAGTAAAAACCTAGAGAAATAATTATATTAAAAAAAAACCCCAAAACCACCAGCACATTATGGAGTAAGTAGAAAAAGAGAAAAGCACTCTCAAACTGTTCTTTTTGCAGAGCAAACAAACTACCTGGGCCTTCATACAGGCAGGGGATATAAATATCTTGAGCTAGAATGTTCAGACTTGAGGAGCTTATTAGACCCTTTGAACCAAAACTATTCAGTTTTTAGCAATTTGAGCAAAGGCATCCTGAACTGAACTTGTAACTTCCACAACACATCAGCCACACTTGACAATATATAACTCATGGTACACAGAAGCATAATGAGGCAAACTCTTTGAAGAGATCACAGTCTCTCTGTATTAAACCTAATCCTGTTTCATAATATAGCTATAAAATATAGTAATGCTTCTTGTAGAAAATTCAAAACAGCTTGGTAAAAATATATATATTTTTTAATTTCATTAGGATTTTCCTCTTTTCTTAAATAAAGATTAGTGAAAGCAGTACATCTCTCCTATTTTTCCAACAGCCAGGCATTTCCAAAGCAGGCCAGAGAGCCATTAAAGAATTTTCAGATGGGCAGCGGGTGTATAGAATAACCTTCTTTGCCACTCAATGCAGCACTGGCAGTAACAGCAGTAGCCCTCTACTATTCATAAAGGAGAGGGGAAATCAGAGATTTTTAAGGAAGAAAATGTCCTACACTCCCCTCAGTAAGATCTTTTATATCTGATCTATAAAGCATGTTTGCTGAAGATGCCAACGGGAGATAACAATATTATCTTGCTTAGGGTAGAAGGGAATGGCAGCTCAAGTTTGCAAATGTCCACTGCTGCCCACTCCAGCCCTGCTCATGGAGAATAATCTTCCTGCATGCAAGCACCACCTGCTGCAGAAAAAAGGCCTCAGTACAAAGATAAGTGTCAAGGATTTACTTCAATTTATGGGAAAGTCTTGTAGCACAATGAAAAATAAAATTTTACAGTGAACTAAATGATTTAGGCTGTATTTACTTCCGTATTTTATCATATCTTTGATTAACTTGGATGGCTTTGAAGCTTTAAATAGCAACATGGATAAAGTTTTGCACTGAAAATGGAGAAGGACATTATAAATCCTGTCAGGAAAGGCTATGGGAAAGTGGAAAATTTGACAGATGGAGACAAAATACTGCAAGGTTTAGGAATATGAGGATGTCGTCTGAATTTGAAAATCAAGGAATTTATTTAGTTAATTATTCCACATCCTAATCTAGGCAATGAAACAATTAACTAAACTTCAAAGAGCTGGTATCCACACCCTTATCATTTGATTTTTTTTAAAAATTTAATTTTGGCATCTCAGTGAAATAAATATTTATACCCCTTAATGACCATTCTTGCAGTCAGGCTTTAAAAATCAGACAAGCAAAGAGTTGCTGGTTTGCACTTCTAAAAACTAAAAGAAATTACTGAAGAAAGAGGAGTTTGATTTGGTTTGGGTTTCTTTGTTGCTGTTAGATTTAGGGGGGGTTATGTTCCTTGGTGATAGTTGTGCTTTGTTTTGGGGTTTTCTTTAGAGAAGCTTAGCCACAGGACTTGATTCAACCCAAGGAATAAAATGCAACATATAAAGAGTTGTAGAAATTGACTCAATTATCCATCCATGCACATGCACTCCAACACCAAAGCACTTACAGGCCAACACAACCCTTTTGTCATTTTCACGGAGAACACAGGAGGCAGGGGAAAAACTTCTGAACTCTAACAGACAAGAAAGGAGATAAAAATCAATCAGATTTAGAAACATGCAGCTGATGTCTTGCAGCTCCTTTCCATTTTGCTCCCACGTCTCAGATGCTGAATTTTACCACTGACTTTGAGTCTCAGACTTACTTCAAATATATGCATTGAGGCAAGAAATGAAACAGCACAGAAGATATTCTGTGCTTGGGGCTGCAAGAACAAAGGCAACTGGTGAGTACATTTTATATTCAAGCTTCCAGGAATTTAGTTTTAATTTTTTTTCTTCTGCCTCACCTGTATAGCAAAAATGATCCTCTCTGGCAAATCAGAAACTCACTCTTAAAAAAATATGAAATGCTATAGAGAGCTATTTTGCCTGTATCTGTAGGTTTCTACACCACTGAGGCATTGTTTCCTAAACTTGTTTTTTACTGAGTTAATTAGAATAAATAGGTTTTCCATTTTTTCCTCACCTCTTTGGTGCCAAGCACTTTAGGGAATTCCTAGCTGGGTTTTATCAATTAGTTGATCAATCACTTTTCTATTAGAGACACAAACATTGAAGATATGATTAAAGTACAAGGTTATTTAGTCTTCGCACATCCAGTAGCAGGTACAAAACAAAGCAGCCAGCAAAGTGATTAAAGTGATTAAAAAGGGTCAAATAAACCATAAAGAACATTCTTAATTGTATTCATAATAATGTTATCTTTACCACAGCAGTCAGAGCGGCTGAGGATGCTCTGAGATCTGCAGAGTACTAATGAGCAAGGGAATAAAGCACAGAGTCAAAATCTGAAGAGGTGCATGAGATGTATACAAAATACTGTGGTAATCACATCCAATTCTGAAGGATGCAATTATGCTCAGGACATCAAGTCTGCAGTGTCTTAAGTCTCTGCATTTCAAATTCCAGATTTTATCCCCAATCCCTCTCTTGGGGCTAACAGCAACATACAGATCTGTGAGATTGAAATAGATCCTAAAGATACTGGAAACAACCGTGTTGGGAGGTTACAGGAGTATTTGCAAGATGAGCTTTCACGTGCATATGAGCTACCCTAGGTCCTCTACTTTCAACTATCAGCTCCCGTTCTTACGCTCCTCTCTGCTTCCTAAAAAACATCCCAACAGATGTCCTTTGTCTGAGGAGATTTCCTCTTCAGCCTCACAAAACCTCCTGCCCACAACCCTTTTTCACCCTGAGCCTACCTGAGCTCACTGAACAATAGAGGAGATGCAAAGAAGAGCCATCAGAGCCCGTCATGATCAGAGCCTGTTCCAGGATGGCCACGCCGCCCGTCTTGGGTTCACACCAGGCATCAACCTCTTCTGGTGGGTTGCTTTCCCTCTGTAGAATTTCCTAAATGTAAACCTGGATCTGTGGGGCTACAAAGCTCTTTGCTGCCAAAACACAAACACTGTTGAGGGCAGGAGTGGGTGCCAGAAAAAGCACATGAAAGATGCCATAGGTAGCCAATACAGTTTAATAAAACTCAAACCCACACCTCCTCAAATACTGGGGGAGTAGGGAGTCACGGTAATACTACTGCAGTTGTAACACAGAAGGACAGCAGACAGGAGATGCAGCACGTGGCATAACACCACAAGGCCTGAATGAAAGTTTTTCACTGTACTACTGTGCACATACCACTGAGTATTGTTAAAAGTATGTCATATTTGCAGATACTGGCAGCTGGAATTTACCAGTGGCACTGAGTCTCCACACTGGCACAGCAGCACAGCTTTCCACAGGCGCTGCACCAGCTGATCTGTTCAGTTCCACTGAGAAAAGTAAAGGAAGTCCAAGCAAAGACAAATATTTGACTTTGTACATTGACAAAATCAACACATAAGAACCTCAAAACCTTTACCCACAATCTGTTTCACATATCTGAATGAGAAACACTTTAAAAAAATAAGTTCAACATCAGACTGCAGTATTCATGATGATGACTTCACTGTGCTTACCTTGAGCAAATGATCTTCATAAAACAAAATTCTATTTTAAAACTCAAGCACATGTTTTACAGGAAATTTGAACTCTGAAGAATCCTTTCTCCAAAATTTAAAACAAACAAACAAAAATATTAAATAGTAAGTTTTAACAAAATACAAGGATGTCTTTACAAGTAAAAGCTTCTAAATCTCCAAGAAGTCATCATTACTCAGATGGACCAAAAAGAGGCCATGAAAGTATCATGCTTAAAATGAGACATAGAATTAACAATGAAAACAGAAAATAAATTAGAACATATAAAATATGTATGAGAAGAAAAGTAAGCATGTGGATGTATAAGGCTGAAGGAAAGGGAACTGAAAGAGCATAAAAATAATGGCAAGAAAGATACGGCAGATCTGCAAGAGGTGAGTGACAAAACTGCAAAAGATGATGTAAAGTACATAAAGTACACAGAAATGCTCTAAAGGTACATAAAGTACACAGAAATGCTCTATTTTTTTTTCCTGTTCTGTATTCAGAATGAAGCAGGAGGATGCATTCAACTCATGCAAAGTTGTAGATGGAATAGGAAGTCTGCCATATGCGATAAAGAAGGATGTTAAGCAATATCTGCTAAAATTAAACAATGTTCAAATCAGAAGCCTGGATAACACATACCCCTGAGTGCTAAAAGGGCTTGCTGAGGAGCTTCCCTGAATTGCTAATATTATTTTTAAACAAACCTTTGAAAAATGTGGAAATTCCAAAGAAAAAGAACTGCCAAAGGACACCAAATATTTAAACAAGGATAAAAGAGACGGGCCACAGACCTCTAGAATAGTTATTTAGCATTCCGTAAAAGGAGTGATTAATTTGAAATTTCATCAACAAAGAATTAGAGGCTAAAAATCTAATTAATGTCAATCAGTTAGTTTAATGGAAGGCTGGTCTTGTAAAACAAACCTATTGTCTTTTTGTGAAGAGATAACAGGTCTGCTTGACAAAGGCAATTGTATGCTATAGTGCACTTGATTTCTCCATGGCATTTGACTTAGTACAACATGACAACTCAATTAAAAAATGATGATGTGGAATTAACAGAGTGTACTTCAGTTGGATTCAATTGTAGTAAACTCACAGGTCTCAAAATGTTCTTGATACCAACAACTCCTCCTCTAGTAGAACGACAAGAAATTAATTCTTCATCTGATGTTATTTTTATAAAACTACAAAATGAACTGTGTTCACAGAGGTAGGCGAGACAACTTCTCAGGGTTAGGGAAGAAAATTGGGTGCCTGAGAAATAAACTGAGTTCCTACCTACATGGTGAACCTAACAAAATTCATTTCAATAGAACCAAATGGAAGACAACACAAGGGGAATTCAGAATGGACATTTTATGTGCCAAATGGGAAGTCCAGAATTGTACTTGACTTGCCTACTTAAGGAATTTAGTTGAGATGTTTGTCAAAGTTTTTTAAAAAAGAACCTATGCTTCCTACAGAATTACAGAAAATAAATAGACACTTCCAGAATTGTATGGCTGAAGGTTATCAGTTGGTCACTGCCACAAGAACCATTCACTTTGGGAGCTTGAAGAACAGCTTCAGTGGAAATGAGAATAAAAAAATACAAGCCAAAGGAAAAAGAAGAATGAGAACTTCAGGAAAACCTCTTGAAATACTTTCTTAGTGAAAAGCATCTCTTACATTCTTGAAGGGAAAAAATAACTATATAAAGCTTAGACAAACAGAAATCATCCCCATTTTATATTATTTGTGAGCCCTCTGACAGAATACCAGCATAACATCCACAATTTAAGAAACATGTGGAAATACTGGAAAACATTAAAAGGAGGGCTGCAAAAATTACTCCCGTCTACAAAACATGATTTATGATCTGAGACTTAAGAAGTGCAACATACTTGGATCATCAAAGGGAAGGTTATAAGCTGACTTCATCACCACACAGGTATTTTCACACATAAAAGCTATCTGATAACAGGATGGAAATAGTTAATCATGCAGACAATGGAATAACTAACTTCCAGTCACTGGATCTCATTAGCAAGTTAAACCTTGAAAGAAGCTTTTGATTACTTTCACAGCCGGGAAAATCAAATTGAAATATTTTACCAAGGGATTCTGCATTGCTTGAAGTCTTTAAAAGAAAATTATGCCATCCTTCTAGAATATATTTATCTTCCTTTTTTAACTGCAAAAATTCTCTGCAATAAGCACGCTTTGGACTGAACAGGAAAGATCATGCTTTGACTTTCAGAGGCAGAAAGGCTATAAACGCAAGACTCCAAACCCTTTGCTTGCTCATTTCTCTTCATTCAAAGGTTCTTGCTTTCATTCACAGAGTTTCCTTTCTCTGCAAAGAGTCACACTGCTCAATTAAGAAGATTATTTCACTAAAATACCATATTCTAGGGCTTCCAAAATCACCCACTGAGGTCAGAAACAACACTTTCTCCCTTTCATGCAGGTAACTAGACTTACTCCAAAGGCAGAAGAGAAAGGACTCTGTTTAGCTTATCCCACTTTATTGGAGATTAAACACAATCAAAACTTAAAACTAGGAAAATGGTGCTACGAACTTTCTTTTCTGATGAACTCATATAATTATAACCAGTCAAATCCCTGTCATTTCAAGAGTATCACGTATTGGGAGGTTTTGTCACCTCTCCTGCTCTCTGGAATAGTCTCCAGAAGACAAAAGAGCTTTAATCTGAATAAGGGGGTATTTGAGTAAAAAAAAAAAAAAAAAAAAAAAAACCCAAAAAACCAAAACAACTAAAAAACTTCTATTATTTTCTCTAAAGAAAATAAGAACTAAATTCTTTAGTGGTTCCTTTGGGCCTGAAACCATGTGAAGTAAAGCTTGCGCATTCCACAGTTTTCATAGTGATTGTCAGTGTGCCAAGATATAAC
The DNA here is from genome assembly GCA_018697195.1 of Certhia americana. Classification (NCBI taxonomy): domain Eukaryota; kingdom Metazoa; phylum Chordata; class Aves; order Passeriformes; family Certhiidae; genus Certhia; species Certhia americana. Next base: position 55,221,029 of record CM031860.1, on the reverse strand, counting down.
ATGAAAATAAGTAACAAGTAGCCCTGGTGGAGATTGCAATTGCACCGAGATTATGACAATTACAAACAGAGAATAAACATTCAGAAAGACAGGACTGCAGTGAGCACTTTGCATGGGATTTGACAAACACAGTATCTGTGTCTGACAGTAAAAAGAGCTGAGTACCCAGCCTAGGGAGTCACATTCCCAGAGCCACAAGTGACCCTGAAACCTCATGTTTCCTAAATACACAAAACCTATCACCAAGATTCTCTATAGATGAGAAAAAGCTCCTAGAAAAATCTCTGAGAGCACCATGTATGAACCTTATAGCAGAGCTAAACCCAGGATTTTTGTCTCCAATAAATTGTCCATCTAGTCTGTGTTCCAGAATACATAGCACGAAGACTGCAGTTTGTTCTTCCCTGATTAGTCTTTACTATTCAGGGCTAGACACAATCCTGCGATACACCAAAAAAAAACCCTCAATGAAAACTCCAGGCAAAGAAAATCTTAGTCATCACATGCAAAGAAATCTTTCAAAAGAAACAACAAAGAAAATTAGTACCTTGTTTCTAAGACTAATAAACCATCATTATGAGCAAGAGTCACATATACAGGTGGCTAATGCCATTATATGGTGGCTTCCAGAACCATCTGCTTACTCAACAAGATGCTCATGCTCTGAATTATAGGGAGATACTCTTTACAGCATTTGCACTAAAAAAATTATACAGCATCTGCTATTGATGGTCTCCATTATGACAGGATGTCCACAAGTCTTAGTCATAGTCCCTCATCTGTCCACAGTATCATATCACCCATCTGGCATCTTCTAATATTTTCACCATGCCACCAAAGTGTGCATAACACAGCCTGAACTATGAAGTAATCCCAGCATTTCAAACACCAAAGAGTTTCAAAGAAAGGAGGTAACCTATTGCTAAGTACTTACTCCTGAGAAGCATATCACCTAAGCTTGAGTGGCCTTTAAAATAATGACATCATAAGGCATAAGGATCCCAAAAGCCTACTACAGCCTCCCTGGGCTGTGAGACCCTGCTCCACGTGCCCTAGGGAGCATTGTGCAGCAAGGAAAATACTCCCAGATCCTCAACTTCCAGAAAACATTGCACTAGAATTTAAGTGTAGTGTGCATATGGCTTCCTTCATTTACACCGAAATGTCTTTTTTTTCCTGAAGTAAATAATTTTCTGAGGTTCAAAAAAGCACCAGAATGTTTTATCTTTATCATGGTTAGAAAACAGAGCCCAGCTGCCACAGCCATTCTTCTCTCTCCAAGTGTTTGAATACGCCTCACACACAATTTCTTTCAGTCAATAAATGTTTGTATGGCAGAAAAAGACACTTGACTTCCTTATCTGTTTTGTCACCAAGAAGCATAAGGCTTCTTGCAAAATTCACTGGGCCTTGATCTAGTTCTGTTTTAGGAAAAAAATCAGGTGGGAAAAGGCAGAGGAGGATGGACTTGGGCAGCAAAACCTTCCAAAAGCAAATAAAGTCATCTGTGTGGTTAATGTAAAGTGTCTATAGAGCTGTCAACCAAATGTTGGTGCAAGACAGATTATTTTTAATATCAGAACTGTTTCTAAGAGAATGCATATTTCTAAGATCAAATCTAATGCAGCACCATCTGGATTTGGGTCTAGACGGCATCCCTGACATTTTGCAGTACTTATCAGCATCACAGTTAATTTTTGCTGACGGGCTGCAGAAAGCCAACTGGGCAGGCAAGTTCAGCTGGAAACTTTAGGCTCCCAGGGTCTCTTTCAGGTAGGTTGTGTGTCCATCTCCAGATCATTTGCCATTTTCTACAACGGCTTTAATATCTCTCCTGCTGCAAGCTGACAGCTTCTAACTGAAGGTAGAAGGGAACGCAAAGCAAGCAGACAATTCACAGGAACACTGTGCTAAGTAAATAAATAAATAACCAGAACTTGTTGAACATACCATATATCCTTATACTTAGCAGCAACACATGGTGAGAATTTGCAGCTCCCATACATTGCAGATTCTTAAAGTCCTATTTAACGTGAAGAGAAAAAAAAAAAAACAACCAACAAAAAACCCTCAGAATATCCAGATGTTTCTGAAAAGGCCAGCATTGTTTCTCATTTCACTGCATATATTATTCCATCATCCAGAAGTTTTACAACACACTTCGTATTACCTTTTGAGGTCAGCAGTTTTTCAAGCTTAGTGGGCTCAGAGCCTTTAGTACCTCTGCAAGTTTTTCAGTTCGGCCTTCTCCAAAGATGGGCCACCATCCAAAAACCCAAGTTTTACCTCAGGACTGCTCTCCCATCCTGCATTTCCAGCCCTCATTTCTGATTCTGTCCCAAGACAGGTCAAATGAGAGGAAGAAAAAAAAGTCAAGGTTTAAATTATATATTCAAAAGGCATTCTGTGGTTCCTTTAAAGTTTAATTTAATTTTGCAATTTTCCTAAAGGAAGCTCATTTCAGACTTTCTTGCAGGACAGGTAATACACTCCAACACCTGTGAGAGAACAAAAGGACCGAGTCTCAGGAATTAAGATTTTCAGAGAGCATCTGAGTCCTACACTAAAGGTGAACTCTTTTGCAACACAATTTTGCCAACAGTTCCATCACAATGCTCTGGACTATTAATTCCCATGGGGAATGACTGCAGGTGTCCAACTCCCTGAGTGGCATTAGGATCAGCTGTCACACCTGCAGAGCAGGTCACAGGATGAGAAAGTTCCCAATAAAATCATCCTGCTCTTTCAAACAGCACTGACCTTTCCATTTTCAGCTCCTACAGAAGGAGACATGACAGATGTCTTTTCCATAACCAGCTGTGTATTTTTTGCCAGTAATATTTCATAAGATAGACAATAGAACCCTTCTGGTTTTACCATGTGCCCAATTCCAACCCTTGCCTTCAATGGCCATTCCATCAGAGCTGAGAGAAACAAATGCATGGGCAATCTCTAATGATTGGTGCAATCTCCTTGTCCATTTCCTACTATTATGAGATCAAACAGAAACCTCAGCCTGGATGCATTACAGTCTCATTAAGCCTTAAAGCCAGAATGGAACAAACCATTGCTCACAGATTCATTTACTCTTGAAATTCAAGCCAGTCAGTCAGGACAGGAAGGACAAGAAAATAACAGCCTTTTGTAGTGAGTAAATTACAGACAAATGGTTTTACAGGGCAAATGATTTCAGTTTTTAAACCCAGACTCAACTAAAACAACTCCACTAGAGAAAGAGGTATCATATTTTCCTGTAATGCATGGAGCGTACATTTGCTGATGTACACAAGTAAACTAAAATGTATTATTATAGGGTTAGACTAAATAAGGCCACAGCCTCCGCAAGCCCTCCCGTGCCTACAAACCAAGCAAAACAGAAAGATGGCATTTAGGAAAGAATGCAAACTGAGCAAGTAATCACATTTAATAATTACATAGATTAGTAGGAAACTGCACAAGAGAACAGGATTTATAAGAATATCCTGAATAGTCTACTCCCATTTGGATTTTGTTAAGCAGACTGTATAAAACCTAATATTAAATTTATTATTATAAGCATGTTTAGACAATTCTGCAAGCTAGGACCAGTCTCAGAAGGAGAACTGCTCATCACACACGACAAACAAAAATACAGCTAATATTTCCACCACTAGCATTTCTTCTCTAAATCAAAAGAGCCAAAAGATGCAAACTTTAAGAAAGTACCACTAGTGAATGAATGATATTCCATTCCCCCTCTTCCCATTCAGCATTGGGAAGCAAGAATATTCAAGTATCACTGCATAAGATCAGTAACAAACAATGAGAAGTTCTTCTGAGGCATCACTTTTAATTAATAGCATACATTGTATTAATACATGATGTTCTAATACACTATGTTCTAAATAATGTTCTAATAATTAAGTACAAACATGGTATTTTGTCTTCGAATAAATAATTAATTTTAAACTTATTTTTTGTTCTATGAATAGAAAAAGAAGTTGCATGTAATATATGCATATAAAATCTGTTTTGAAGTAATATTAGCTGGTAAAGAATATTTATTAAAACTGGCATATGCTGTTTTAACTTGACTTTTTTTTAACATTTGGAACAATTCACCTTTATGAACATAGACTTATACTGTAAATGGGATTATAGCTGAAAACTCTGGGGTTTATAATTTTTATAATTTTTCTGCATTTGGGACTGCAGGTGGTATTTGCATGCAACTTACCAGCTGCCACAGGGAAGTGATCTGTTCTCAACCTGGAAATCAGACTTAATAGGTGAATTAAGGAAAACAAGGTTCTGCCCCAGATCTGCTTGAGCAAAACCCTACCCATGTGACCCTTACAGTTTTCATGGAATCCAACAGTATGAATTCAACTGCTTCTTCTCAATCTAAGGATTTTTTGCATGTTTTAAAACATATGTATTTGTGAATTCATATTTGTATTCTGAATATGCAGCTTTACCTTGGCACTCAATAATTTCAGATATTACACAGCTTCAGTTGCATTCTTTGGGTTAGTATAGGGGTTGCTTTCCATATTTAAAATGGCTTGAGAAAAGAAAATTTAAACTCACTGGAGGATTTGCTTTGCTCCTAAGTACTCTACATCGATTGCCGGAGAATCCCTCACGTTCTTGTTTTGTTGTTAGGTTTATTTCTTTATGGTGCTACACAGGGATCTTGAATCATTTTTCAATCAGCTTCCTATAGTGTGAACCAAAAATAACTGGAGGGGAATCCACATGGCTGTGCTGAGTGTGAGCAGCTCTGACACCCTGCGTGGTGAAGAGCCCTCACACCAACCCTGCGCTCCCACAGGAGCGCTCAGTGCCACGACCCACGGGAGCCTCGTGGTTTAAAACCTGCAAGTGCTGTCTCTGTCTGTGTGACAGCCCCTACAGCACATGGAGCAAGACATGTTTGGGGTCAGGAAGGAGGATGGAGCAGGAAAACCAAGCTGGAGCACAGCTGTAGCTGGACTGCAGGTGTCCTCCTACAGCCCTGCTGCAAAAGAGCCCATCAGAATAGGAAATAGCTATAGCAGAACTCACCAAACCTCAGTGGCCCCAGCTGTGGGGCATTACAGAGAGAAAGGAACCCTGTTCTAGGAACAGGCAAGATACAGGTGCAGACATGGGAATTAGCCTTTTTGTCCTACTGTGAAATCTTATGAAAAATCTGAGCATCATCCTGAGACTTCAGATATTTTTATTTTTTCATTTAAGTGGCCTTTTTTTCACCAAAAAAAATCCCAGCTTTCTTTTCTTCCTATATTTAAAACAATGCAAAAGAAAATTTCTGTTCATTGTTAAAGCAGAGGAAAAAAATTTGAAAATACCAGCCCTAAAGACAAAAAATGCCAGAAGATAAACAAAAATAAGTCAAAGTTTATTAACTCAAGCCTGTTTCTGAATTCTGAATGTACAGGACTGACATTGCCTAAAGTCCTTTATGACCCCAAGTATTTAGATCATATTCTATTCTTGTATGAAAATATAATTAATTTTTTTAAAAAGATACTTCACTAATAAGTCAGATTTCTATTTTTTTTAATGCCACTTGAATTATTATTTCCCACTCTTGAAATGTGATTCTCAATCTAATTCTCTAATGTTGACTCTAACAACTGGTCTTTCTTAATAGTCTAGACTTTCATTAACAAAAGTTATGAGAATCCTGTATTGCATATGATAAAGTAATTTCACATATTTATGATGTTGAAGTTACATGAGTAAAAGTGGAATCTGAAATTTCATTGCTAACTAATACAATATGCAGTGCTCTGCTTCCAAGAAAATTTGCATTATGACCTGACATTGCTTGGTGTATACATGCAATTCTGGTAACTCAAAAGGGAATGGGAAGCACTCACCAAAATTTGCTATTTAATGAGCATGGAACACTGGTTCCCACTGATGATTAATATCCAAATTTTCATCACATTTGAGTGCCTGATTAAATTCACTGATTTGTTCTGATCCTCTAGAGAGAGGAGATCCAAAAGAAAACTCTGAATCTAGATTTGCTCCATTTCCTTCCTTAAATCCCATCTCTGGGAAATATTACTGAGGAAAGTGCAAATAGACTGCAAGCAACCAGGAAAGTCTCTGCAAAGGAAGAGACTGTATTAATTCACATGTAATTTCCCACTGTAAATTTATCAATCAACACATATATTTAGCTAGCCAAGATATAGTAAAACATAATTTTATATTATATATAATATATATATTTTTATATAATAGTCAAGTAAAAAATAAACAAACCAAATAGTGGAATTCTGGATTCTGTGTGTCAAAACAGGCATTAGAAGTTCTTTAATGGAATGAAAGGAAAGTGGAGAATATTGCAAATGCAGACTTGAAATGAAAAATCTTCAAAGCATCACACACGGACACACACAAAGAAATTGTGCAGGCCCTGCACATGACTTCTTTAGTTTTAAAGGCAGTTTAGCTAATAGCAGGAGATTTTATATTTTTCCAGGGAGGCTTTAAAAGTAATTATTGTCTGTGTGTTCTTTGTCCATAACTCTTTAGTGGCAGCCAGCAGAATTTCATTTTATTCCCTTACTTCAGTAATAAATTTCTTTTAACTCTCTTTTGCTCTGACACAAAAACAGTATTCAAGTCTAACAAACAGAAGACTTAACCAAGGCAAAACCCCAGAATTTTTAAAGGTTGTCAAATCTGACAGTAATGGAGTACTTCTCTAGGTTCAAGCCCATGTTCTGAACATGCCCCAGTTCTTAAACACCACATTTTTAAGGCCATGGTATCATGTGACTGACTTTTAGGAATAAGAAAGGATGCTCACAAACTGCATTTGGATGCCAGGTTAATTCTTCATCTTGGACAAATCACTACTCACAAAGAACAAGCACTACAGGAAGACTACATGTTTTTTTCTATTAAAAACATGTTAAAAAAAAAAACTTCCATCAGTTTTATAGTTCCTTAATTAATTTTTAAATTGTACATACATAAACACCAATATATATTTATATTTCTATGATATCTTTTCTCAATGATGAACTAAACAGGATATTAACTTCCTATTGTAACAACTTTTTATGGAATGAGAATTTTTTTACTTCATTCTTAAAAGGACATAATGCCAGAATATATCAAGTTCTGAATACACAGGAAGTTAATCTATGAAGCAAAGACCAACTCCCTAAAGCAAAGCATTTCTCTTTCCATCAGGTACTGTATTGCCAAGGGTAGGAAATATTTCATTCTGCTTACAACTTGCACCCTGAGTTCCTGGGTCACTTCTGACTGGCAGTGCCAGATACCTAGGTTACTGCATGGCTTGGGACAAGAGATACTCTTGGAAAAAAATACTGTGGAAAGAAAGAGGCAGAAATAATCTCCTCTGTTGTAGCAGGAAAGAGGAAACGGATGATTCCCTGGGGTTTCTTTCAGTGTGAGAACATTCTGCAGCTTTAAAACATTTACTTGAGAAATCAGTACTACTCTGCAGATTAGACTCACATGAAAGTTAGTAAATGGCAACATGCCAGCTGAGTGCTCCTGTCAATGAGGGGATCCCTCCAATACTCAGGAAAAATCTTGTACTATAAGAATTTGAAGACTAACAGCTTTCACCCTCCACTCTGGGATCTCAGTTTTATGTCCTTTAACTTCTCAGCCATCGTCCCTAAGTGCAGTAAGCACAAAACCACAAACACGCCCCATTATACCATGCCCAAAAGAACCCTTAGAAAAGAGAAATTAAAGTAAAACTCATCAGAGCTGATGGACGCAGACACAGCTTCAAAGGCATGGATTCAATTGGCTTATAAGATTGGCTTATTTTAGCTGGTGGGCAAATGCTGGAAGAGCAGATGGGTTTATTAATACCTGTGTATCTCATCTGTGTGCAAAAGCCCATGACTAAAAATGAAAACACCAAATTATTATTCCTAGATTCCAGCGTTTATTTTCACCCAGTTATTCCTAAATCACACACGTCACTTTTCAACAAGGTAGAGATATTAAACCCTCTAATTTGGCACCAGTGCAATATATGTCTTCTTAGAGACTATGGGTAACATTAAATACTCCTGCAAGATCCAGGAAAGCAACATGAATGGCTTGAAAAAGTTAGTTAGACTCACAACAGCTATGAACACAATTAGCACTAATTGTCAAACACACACTAGGTGGTTCAACAGCCACAGAGGCTGCACCCTCCCTCTGCTAAAGATGGACCTTCCCTAGCATAGAGCTGAGACACAGCTCCTACCATCACCTTCACTGAACCCATTCTGAAGATGAAAGGTGGCCCTTATTTCCCAACACTGATTCATATTTCAAAAGCACAAGGTGTTTCTTAAATATTTATCCTTTAGACACCATAAGATATTTCTGAAACACGCGAAGATGGTGTTCCCAGCTATAATCTCTCTTCAAAATAAGAGTAAGGCATATATATGTACGAAATTAATAAATTCTGGAGAGCCCCATGAAAATGCAAGTCTGATTTGCACTTCATTATTATTTCCCTCATCACTATATATATGCACTTATATGGCCAAACTAAACCCAGCCTGTCTTCACCTAACGTGTCGATGAAATTACGCCATTGTCAAAAAAATTAAAAAAAAAAAAAAAAAACCTCTCCCAAAATCCAGTTTTATGTAAAGTCAAATGTTTGGAGCCAAATGCTGAAGTTCTTGTTTAAGGCACTATTGTAAGCAACTAAAGTGGAAGGATGCAAACATCCAATGGTTCTTACTTATAGGAGTACACCTCAGTGGTTTGATCTCTCTCATATGCACTTTATAAGGGTTACCTTTATTACAAGCAGAAGATACAGTGCCAAAAGTAATTGCTAAAACATCTTTGTATGTATAAGGTAAATACCCAACCCCACAGATGCGTCAGCAATAATTCGTCACCTCAGTTTGCACAGCTGCTGACAGTGAAACTGCCCAATGCAAAGATCACAGGAGGTTGTGCCACAATCTCCAACAGTCACTTCCAGCCAACACACCTGTGATTCTATGATCCTGCTTCTGCTGCTCACTTACGTCCTTGTGAGCTTTAAATTGTGGAAAATTAAGCCTCAGAGACAACTGCAAATAAACAAATCTGTTTCTACTGCCTACAAAGGGAATTCAGATCAACTAATGCAAAATTGTGCCATGCCATCTCCCTTAAACCACCTACACTGGGCCAGGGAGACACCTTTAGCTCAGCTTCATCCTGGCCCCTGCTGCCTCCCCTGTGGAAGAAGTGGCACGTGGACAGAAAAGTCTCTCTCTCATCTGGTAGGAGGTACAGGTCCCCAAGATTCTCAGGCTAAAAATGTAACACTGACAGTTTCAAACATGCTTCTTCAAGAACACAATTCTTTCCAAGGAAAGGCAGCAATAAGAAGAGAAATTTGGGAATTGTACATGCAGTTCTGGTATTGAACAGAGAAAGAAATTCAGAAATTTCACTCCTCTATATACATCAGCTCTGCAACTTAGCCAGGTAACACAGTTATCCTCTGGTGACCTCTCATTCTCAGAGCTCAAGCTTCATTCTAATAACCATTCCCAAAGGTGGGAATCCCAGCTCTGGCCTGCTCAGCCAAGGTGACATCAGATTCCATGCAAGTGAGCAAGTCCATCTGCAATCCTGATTTGGGCTAGATCTTCCCCTTCGGAAGGGTTTACAAAAAGCACCTGGTATATTGTACATGAAATACAGTGAACCTCTTTTTGACCACCAAAGCTCTATATCTTAACTTAAATCCAAGACAAAGGAAAAAAAATCTCTAGTGTTATTACCCCTGTAGGAAGGACCTAGAGAGATATGGGTCACTTATTCAAATAATCTCATCTTGAAGAATGGCTTAAGAGTTCAAAAGCCTGAGGGGTATTGCAAGAATGAATTTTACTTTTTAGGGAAGACATCAAACCCAGAAATTTCTGTGGCAGACGTACCAGCATATCCTTTCAGATCCCTCTGAGTATATTTTCCGCTTTTTGGATTTGAAATCTTGAAGCAATACAACAAGCTCTCATTTTTTAATTAAGTTTCCTGTAGGCAAGACTGGAAAAAGAATATCAGTCAGTGTCTCTGAAGTGGGAGCTAGCACAAAACCTCACTAATAGGCCCACTGGCCTAACATTCACAGACTTTACCATTCCTAAAATATTTTCCACCAGTCCAGGCAGCAATAAACAACAGGTTTTGATGTTCTTAGTCATGGTACATTATCAGGGAATATACAATCAACTTCTCTTTGAAAAGGTTGACTGCTGTTACTCCTCGAAGTTCATTTATGTATTATTATACTCTCCTGCCTGCAGTGCCAGAGTATGTGTTGCATATTCTAATAGGACAAAATGAAAATGCTGCACAGCTTTTAATGGTTAGTCATACTTTATTTGGGACGATTTTTTTTTTTAAGATAGAAATGTTCTCTTAACTGAAGGTGTGTTTGCTGAGAAAAAATAATTGTCATGAAGGCAAAACTGTTTCCTCTCAAAGGAGAGAAACTCAAGTGCAGTAACAAGATGCATATCAGACAACCATATGTAGGAGACTTCATGAAAAGTGCAATTCCTTCTGATATTAGATTCGTATTCTTGCTAGCCATGCTTTACAAACTACCAAAGGTTGGAGAAAATAACTCTAATGATAAGCAGCTCTTAAGAAATGAATAGCTGATCAGGTTAACACCAATTCCTTCCCATATCCTGCTGCTTTTGGATAATCTTCTCATAGGCAATACATTGAAAACTAAGCATCAGTGATTTCAAATCCAAAGACTTTACAAAAGTTTCATGCAACAAGGAAATGTTTTCTAGTAATACCAACTATTAACATTACATGTTGTAATTACATAATGCTAGGTATATTGTCTGCTACTCTAGAAGAGGAGGTACATAAAGCAAAGCACAAACAAGGTTTATTTTGAATTTATACCTACAAGAAGAATTTTTTTTAAATTTGGTTGTTACTTAGTTAGCAAGCTTGGCCTCTACCTCAAGTGTTTTCCAAAATGCTAAAACACTTGTTTTGTTTTGAATAATTTTTTGTTGTTGTTTTTTGTTGGTTATTTATTTGTTTTTTAAATTTAGATCTCTAGTTAAAAAAAAAAAATTAAATTCTGTTCTCGGCTGTATGGTTGACACATGTTGTTTGCATTTGAAACCCACAGGACACTCAGTGCTTTCAAATCAATGAATTCAGAAAGGATTAAGTCACACTGTTTTTCCCATCAAAAAGTCACTATGATATCCAGATGCAAACCTATGACTCTAAACACAGACATGAGAAGATGTTGACATTAATTGCTCTTGTATCACTTTGGTTTTCTTTCCATTGAAATGTACTGCTCAGAAATTCATGCCTCTTGCAGCCTCTCTGTAGAATCACATGTACACACACACATCCAAAAAACACATTTAAATAAATGGATAGATCAATATCAAGGTATATAAAGGCAATCATATTCTCAGGAAATAAGGAAAGATAGAAGGAGTTTTTGGTTGGTTGCAGGGTTTTTTTCATTTGAGGATTTTTTTTTCTTTTTTTTTTTTTTTTTGCTTTCCCTATAGTTGAAAACAACAGCAGGGAAACAACAAGAATATAACATTAAACTGAAGATCCAAATGTTAAACTTCAAGAACATACTTGCAATACACACAGTTAATTAAAAATATGTAAATATGCACCTTTTAATGATCAAACTTCAAAGTTACAGATCAGGACTTCATTAAGATGCTATTTTAGTCATCCTGCCAAGAAAACTTGCCAGCTGACAGAGCTCACCTCTACCCTTCCTAAGGTTTCTAGTTTGCTTCAGGAAAGCCTTGAATGTGCACCTCCATTATGGGGACACAGAAGAAATCCCTTTGCCCTGGAGGTTCTCAGCACACCACTCAGAGTATTTCATGTAGTAAAGTCTCAAAAGGAAAACACATTTCCTCCTCCAAGCACAATCCAAACAATGAAGTGTAGCAACAGTATGAGAGTCCTTAAATGACCAACAGTTTAAAAATGAAAACTTCCCTCTGCTCTGCAAAGAACATATTTACTAGAACTACTTCGGTAATAGATTTCTTCAGGTGGAATTAACATTTTAATTAGCAATTAAGCCATTTTACACCCTAAGAATAACAAGGAAACTATCAAACACATTGTCAGAAATGAAACACAAAGTTTGTAAAATATACAGTTTATATAATTAATTGATTTACACAAGGTTGCATTTTAGAACAAATCATGATGCCTTCTCCAAGTAAATATGTGTATTTAATCATATTTTCAGTAGTATAAATATACTGATATGCCTGTATCAGTCAAGTTACATTCTACAGTAATATCATATGCAATTAATCAATGTAATTATATCCCTGCCATGAAAATATAAAAGATTATTTAAATCATCCAAGGGACGGCTGTAATTTTTCATCTCTTGCTGATTAAATCCCATTTTTCAGGAAGGGTTAAAGTGTATAAGTGTTCCTACTTATATTTTCTAATGTGTTAATTCTTTTTTCTGAAATCAGTTCAGATACCCCTGCCACCAATCTGTTTAACTAGCAAAGGAAAGTGCCACACTATGCTGTTTCTTTACACAGGAAAAGAGAATCTCCCTGCCCATCTCCTAACCAAGCCAGCCAGAAATTAGTTGAGAAGGACTGTAGTGTCCATTTCTTTTGGATACTTCTTCTCAGAAGGAAAAGTCAAGCAACTCATTGAAGAAGGCAGGAAGTGATGGCAGCAACATCCTTATTCCATCAAAAATATTAAAACCATGGTTATCATCACCTAGCAAGGAAGGCCGCTGAGTATACAATATACAAGCAGCAATCTTTCCCTACTCCAGAATTGTCCTGAATGGACTGAGTGATGGGAGTGAACCAGACACAAGCATCATCTCAATGGTGTTTGGAAAAGATCAATTTCATCTGCTCCTGTTTTGTTCACTCTGTGCTTCAGTCATTCTCCTACTGCATTCCTCCCACCTTCATTACGGGCTCTTGCTCAACAAGGCACCAAGCTGAACTTCACAAACCCCACCTACCCAGAATTGTTTCTGTTGTATTTTTGTTCCCTCTTTCCCCCTAAATGTATCTTAGATCCAAAATAAGAGAATTGGAGACAGCTGGTACCTACTGCCTCCACCTCCTTTTGTGATTGGACTCTTATGATCCATGTTCATCCCACTTAACATTCACCTTACAGAAATCAGTGGACAGACAAAGGCAACTGCCATGGTCAGGTCACCACCCCCATCTTCCCAAGCATCCTCTGGAGACCTTTACTCATCTCCATTAGCAACACATATGTCCTCAGGCAACTGCCTACTTAATTTAGGAATTTAAGTTAATAAGAATATCTGGGGCTCGCAGTTGATGAATTTAAAAGAGACCCTCCTTTAAAAAATAAAACCTACAAAGAAAAGAAGGAAATGGAGTTAGTTACAATTCTGCTCATTAAAACTTAAGTACCTGTATTTTCCTTGTTTTCTACTTTGTTTCTGCTAAATATTTTAGATAGTTTCTGGTTGGCAGAACAAATGGATTCAAGCCCTTACTAATAAGTTCCTCAACTCCAAATTACTCATGAATGTAAGAAAAGTAGCAAAAAGGGCAATTTAAAATTTATAACCTCCTTAATATTGTGTACAGTCTTGACAAAAATACACAGACAAACCTAAAAAGCATTTATGTAACTGTGGTCCACTTGCCAAACACAATAAATGCACTTCCAAGGAATGATTATTTCTGTTTAGCTTCAGCTGTCTGTAGTTTGTGGGGCTTTTCTGACACAGGCAAAGAGGAATTCAGCCAGAAATCTGAAACCTGTTACATATAGGAACACATTTATGTGTAGTAACTAGGTGACTGATGACTTCATGGGAATATCTAAACCTATTTAAAATTTGTGAAAACAGCTGAATGGGTATTTTTACTTCCTGTTTAATTTGCACACAACAGGGGAAAAAAAATTAAAATGAAAAAAAGAAACAGAAACAGACAGTTGCTCTCTCCAAGAGATCCCATACATTTCTTAGTCTCCTAGAATACCATATATATAAAATTTTGCATACTATTGCAGACATATATTATTGCATGCTATTGTAAGAGCCATATTATGTCTATCAATAGCCTTAAGGAAATACCCTCAAAAGCAAATCTGAAACTAAGAAGATGGATGACAACAGCAGCTTTGGGTGGCTGAGATCCTGCAACTGTTGAAAGCTGATGGTATCCACATAACATCAAGGCAAGATTTCTCCTCCCTCTCCAGGGAATGCCAGTATTCCCTGGCTGCCAGGGCACAATAGTGAGTGGTACCAGGAAGTGAAAAACAGTTTAAAATGCCTTTTCAAACCCTACTTCCCTTCATACCACCCCACCCCCCCCAAATACACAGTCAGAGTTTGACAGAAAGTCCAGTTTTTCACTCCACACTTCTAATTGACATAGAAACCACAAATTAATAACAAATAGAAGAATACAGTCCCAACAGCACAACAGAAAAAGCACTGAGAAAATCATTCCTATGTCTACATGTTAAAAGGGTCAAATGTGCCAAAAACAGGAAGGAAAAGAAATTCTATTTTAAATGGCTGCTCTTTCCACTTCATTAGAAAATGAAAGCATCTCAGTATCCCCCAACCAAACCAATGAAAAAGCTCATTATGAAATCCAGTTAGATCCTAACTTGTAAAGCTTTTCTACATTCAATTTTTTGGTCAATGCATGTAAAGTGCATGCCCAAGAGAAGGGGAAAAAATCATAATACAGAGCTGGAAATTAGAAATTTAAACCAGGAATTGAAGATGTGCCTTCCTTAAACATTTTTTCCCCTCTACATTCTACTAAGTTTTCTGTTTTTCAGTTTTAAATATATATGCCTCACAGCAATAGTGTAAGTATTTAGATTAACCTGGTTCTAATCTGGAACAAGCATTAGAGCCTCTAACCTGACCTGCTGCATAAAACTGGCCACAAAATTTTGCTCAAGTACAGCTATGTGAGAGGACAGCAACTCATCTGACCAATACACATCTTTCTAAAAGCCACCCAGTCTTAGAAGAATCTATCACTCTGACTGGTTGGTTCAGTATACAATTATGCTTCTAATTAAAAATGTGTGCCTGAATTCTAATTTGCATTTTTCTTGCTTCAATTCCCAGCCATTGCTTTTATTCATGCCTTTTTCTTTTCAGGGTTTAGAGCTAACCAGCACTTGCTGTTTCCTCTGCTAGAGAGGACGAAGGATTTCTCCTCAATGGGCTACATGCATGCCTACAGAAACACACAAATACAGAGTATCACTGTACTCCCCCATCACCTGAGAGGCACACCTCTGCAAAGTCCAAAATTGTGCATGTAGCTGTTGAAATGTGTCCAGGATAACAGGGTTAAGTCCTCTCCTTTTATAAAGACTCCTTTGCTAATAACAAAAGATAATGAATTTATTTAGCATTTAAAAGAAACAGCACTGACATAAATTTTCATCATTCAAGCACTATGAATCACTGCCCACTTCCTTCTCCCTGCTACACTTAGCACATAGCTCCAGGTTTGAGCTTGCCAAGATTAAGGCTCCACTGCAATGATATACCCCTAAATTCACACAGTCGTGTTCATATACACAGACTGACAAAATAATGATGACAGAAGCATTAGTAGTTTTAGATGGCATGCAGCATTTATTTGCACATTAGTTATCTCTGCAAAGAAAGAGAGGAAGTATGAAGTATTCTCCTAGGAGTTTCCCCCACATCTCTTTTTCTTTTTTACGAGCTTTCCCCTCCTACTATCCTTTCCTTTTCTTCAGACACAGAACAGACCAGATAAAAGAAATGCAGGGACAAGAGAACAAGGCTTCCTCCTTTTCTTTTCTTGACAGCTCTGATGTAGAGACTTGTTCTTGTAACAGGCTCCTTAGCAAGGAAAGGAGCCTATGTTGTACAGGAAGGTCATAGGCAGACTTTTACTACTGCAAAAACAAACAAAAGCTCTTATCTCAAAAATACATAAAATCATATTTGGCAGGGCTTGGAAACCTAATGAAATTCCTATTAAATGTGATCTGCAATTACATTCTTAATAAATACAATTTTTGATGGTTTTTCCTAGAAATGCTGATCTCCTGTTTTTTACATTTCTGCTCATATTTTAAAACTCCCTGAGAAAATGGGTGGCAGAGGATGAAGAGAGATGTCTTCTCAGGTGACAGATGACAGATGTCTCTCTGTAAAGGGGAAGGCATAAGCAAGAGGCACAGACAGCAAGAAGGGACTCCCAGAAAACCACTGCTCAAATCACTGACAGGCAGTATCTACTACAGGCACAAACAGTAGTGAGAGAAACTACAATCCAGACAACTAAACTGTTTCTAGCCACTAAAATTAACAAATAATGATGTTCTGGAAGTAATGTCCACGAAGTATTAAACAGCAGTTTTATTTTAAATCACACAAATTATGGCAAATGCATAGATCTTTAATTGTAAAGCCAGCAGAAAGTGTTGGCTGCCTGGTGGATGCAGTGTGGGAAGCTGCCACAGACACGCGAAGTTCATTTTATTCATGCGTACTATCTCTGTTTTGATTCACCAGAAAAGTCAAAACCTCTGCATGCTGGTTAGTTTCAACTTAGTTTTATAAAAAGTATGCACAACAACAACAACAAAAAAGGCCAGATGACAAATGTACACAAAACACATGGCCAAGGATTTTACAAAGGCTTCCTCTCTCTCTAGTGAGAATTTTCCCAGGAAGGCTTCTGGAGTGAGGGAGTAAGACAAAAATTCTTTTGAGTTAATGATCCCCTTCCTAAAAACAAAGAGGTCTGCCTCATTTTTGGCATCTTCAGTGTGTAAACTCACATTCATAGGAAAAGAAGAAAACGAAAGAACTCCCAAAAAATATATGGAGAGTAAAGACATATATATGTGATAGTATTTAGCATCATTTGCTTTCTACTATTCTTTTTTAAGGAAATAATAATACTCAAAAGTAATTCTATTTACTTTCTTACTTACATTTGAAGTCAATAACATTGATAACCACACGATGAGAAAGCAAATTAAGAAAAAACATATAGAAAAAGGATGTTCAAAGGCACAGAACTCACAGTTGGGACATGCAACTTTTGAAGAAGGAAGGCAAACGCTGTACTGTTAAGTAAAGACCAGGAGAGAGATTGGAAAAACTGAAACTGCAGGTCACTGTAAGCAGTCAGATTAGAAAACTCTCATTTAAACAAGCATGAAAAAAGTAGAAAAGCATACCAAAGGATAAAAAAAGTTAATATCCTTCTATGTATAAATGTTAGCTATTAACGAAGCAAAAGGGGAATACAGAAAAAGAAACACAGAATAACTAGGAAGGGTGCTATCCATCAGAAAAACCTGAAAGCTAAATCTAATAAATGAGTTAAGTATAGGAAGTAACATGGAATCCCCATGAACTGGAAGTTCATCCCAGAGGGCTGAGAGCACAACATTTAGCATGTCATCGCTGGGCTGGCCTCGAGGGGACCTGTGGGATTTGCTCCACAAACTCAACAAACGCCAGATCAGGAAACACAGAAGCAATGGGAGATTTCAACGACCCCATGCAGATTGCTTAAATGTTAAATCAGGGCACAGTGCCAAGAGCAAGTTCTCAGAGCCTGCCTGCTTCATGAGCAGCTATCCAGGAAGCTCTGGGGAGAAGCAACTCTTCACTGGGTCTCAGCAGGGCTGTCAGTGAGTCACTGCAACCATGAGCAGCACGGATGTAGATTCAACATCTGTGCATAAGTAAGGAAGCCAAAATATCCACAAGGAGAGGGTTCTTGCACAAAAAGAAGGAAACTTGGTTAAAAAAGAAAAAAAAAAGAGAGAGAGAGAGTGAAAAAACCTCCCAAAAACTAAAATAATTAAGGAAAACGGTAAAATTTTTAAAATATCTTTTTAAAGGCATGAGATTGAATTTTAGTGCAAGTGCCTA
This sequence comes from Certhia americana, assembly GCA_018697195.1. Lineage (NCBI taxonomy): Eukaryota > Metazoa > Chordata > Aves > Passeriformes > Certhiidae > Certhia > Certhia americana. Next base: position 55,203,070 of record CM031860.1, on the reverse strand, counting down.
CTACCTAAAGTGGACCAAAAAAAGCAAAAGGCAGGATTAAAAAGAAACATGACTCAAAGACACTCAATTTTAATGAGCTGAATTCGACCTGCTTAAGATAACAGGGAAAAACATCCTTGGAAAGATAACCCTGTATTGCAATAGGCCAAAATAAAAACCTTTGAAACAAAACTTGCGAAAGTTTACACTGTAACAATAAATCTTCTGTCAACCTCCCAAAAGATGTGAAGTCTGCAACAGCAATCTGTGGAACCAATACATGAGCAAGGTAAGAAAAGAGCATCTAGAGACAAAGCCACAGCAGAAAAAGCAAACTAACACTCTGCATCTCTGTTAATCCCAAACATACTTTGAAAGGTTCCCATGTTAGAGCTCTTCTTCCTTGTCATTATATTAAGAAATGTCTCATATTAAAGTGTCAGTGAAAGAAATTTCACACAAATCAACACTACTCATCTGCCCAGAGCAGATGGTATTCATCCAAATGTTCTAAAGGAACTCAAGGATGAAATCACTAAGCCATTAACTGCAGAATGTCTTCTCATTTAAAATAATGTTTGTGTTAGAGAAATGAACATTGCAAATATGGGTTCCAATTTTTTAAAGTCTCCAAGAGTAATTCAGAGAGGCACTCCAGGGCACTAAAGTCTGCAAAATTGTAAAAATTATTCCCTCTCTGAAATTTGACACAGAAAGAAATAAAAGGTATTCCACATGACTTTGGGAGGGGAATGCATGACTCATTAATGTCCTCATTTTTTGAAAGAATCAATGAATATATAGAAAGTAAAGTTCAAGCAATTTGTCTTCTCTAAGACTTTCAGAAAGATCCCCCACAAAATGTGCTCAAGAAGCTGCATTGCTAGAGGATAGGAGGACAGGTCTTCATTTGGAGGAATAATTATTCTAAAATCAGGATACATTAGGTGTGATTAATTTTTGCTATTGAGAAGAGTCCTCTAAGGTGTCCCACAAGGTTCTTATCAGTCCTATTTAACATATGATTATAGAAATGAGGCAGATGGTGACAAAAGCATACTGATAACACTATATCATTCAAAGGAGTAAAACGAAGACAGGTAAATATCAAGTAAGACAGTAAATATGAAAGTTTGTAGATGAACCTTATGATTCTGAGTGACTGGTCATTAAAAGGGTAAAATACATTCACAGTACATAATCAAAAGTGAAGTTCTGGAATTACACACAAATTGAAAGCTTTTAAACAAACCCTAAATGTATTTGAGTTATATAATCCAGCGTACCAGGAAAACACCAACCTGCCATTCAGAAGTGATTCCAAAAACACCTCAGAAATATTTAGAAAAGTAACAGGTTTTTTCTAAAGATTTAGAAACCACCATGACAGCACCGTATTAGCCCCTTCACTGTGCCCTTACCTTTAACATGTTCAACACTGCTGTACTTAACTAAAAACAAGGACACAAGGGAAGCAAAAGAAATACACCTAAGACAAACAAGGGCAAGCTAAGACATGAAATGACTCCTCTTCAAGGATCAGAAACTGTAGTGTCCACAAAATCTAAAGCTTACAAGATAAAGTGGAGCAGGGGCTTCCTCAAAACACGTAATTGTGGGGGAAAAAAATGTGAAAAATGTGCCCAAACATTTTTCAAAATGCTAAGGAGAGTGTTCATGCAAGAATGAATGTTCCCCCTGTCTTCAAGAAAGGCTAAAAACAGGAACCTGGGAGTTACAAGCACCACTACCTCACCTTCATCCCTGACTGAGAGACGAAGAGCTGGGAGCATTCATCCTGCTGAAGAAAATATTCAGGGGCCCCTCACTCATATGCATAAATAAATCATGGGGAGGTTTAAGAAAACTGAGACAGACTTTTTTCTGTGGTGTCCAATGATGGGACACAGGAAATTCCATGTAAATACCTAAAAAATGACCTTTGAATGTGAAGAGAGCCAAACACTGGCACAGGTTGCTGACCCAGAGAGGTTTAGGGTCTCCATCCTTGAAACTGTTCAAAAAGGTGAGCACGGTCCTGGTGGACAGTGTTTTGAGAAGGGCCTTGGACTTGATGATCATTAGAGAATCCTTCCACCCTCACTTATTAGGGGATTCTGTGAAACTCCACTACAGACTTCTGTCCTTTGCTGGCAGTTCAATATGCTATGAGCAACTGGAAAAGACAAACGACTGCCCAGCTCAGTACCCTGTTGAGACCTATGGTCATTCCCATTCTCTAAATAATTTTCAGGAAACTATTTTTATTTAAAATATGTAAAATGTATCATTTTAAGACGGAATCAATTTATGTTCACGAAGACTACTCAATGTGACTAATATTTTCCAAAGGTTAAAAAAACAAAAAAAGAAAAGAAAAAAGAACAGCACACAAAACTCAGCTTTCTTCTTGCATAGAAGAATCAACAGTAGAGTAAATCACAAATTAAAGCATAAACCCAATATTTGCTTTCTTTCACCTCATCTGATTAGAGCCATTAAATTTGCATCATCCTTAGCTGTGCAATTATTATCACAGAAAGCTTAGCCTGTTAAATTCAATTCTCACATTGCAAAAGCTTTCCAGGGAGAGAGTCTCCTTTTCATATAACTTCCTCAGGATATAAATAGAGGTTATGTTATTTGAAAAATCTATTTTTACTCCTAATCTTCTTTCTAAAGGTGCTTGGAACAGACTCATAAGAACCTTCTTATCCCAAACCAAAGAATACAGGGCAGAAAATGATGAACGTGTGGCTGAGAACAACTTTAATATTGCTTTGCACTACATCATCCTGACTCTTACCATACTCAATGAGTTTAATGTCACTTTCCCTCACTCCTCATCTGATAGAAAAAAACAAAAAAAACCCAAAAAAAACCCAAAAAAAAAAAAAAAAAAACAAAACAAAACAAACAAAAAAAAAAAAGCAGCAGGAAAAATTAATGGCAAGGAAAGGAATATGTAAAGGAAGTTCCTAAAACTATAAACTCATAGCTTCCTCTGCATGTACAAGGTATTTATAGAAGGGGTTTGCGAAACCATATTCTCCAACTGAGATTTCATCTTGATTTATTTTTCCCATTCCTACCCATTTATTTTAAAATAAATTAAATTATAATAATATTCAGTCCATCTAAATTTAATAGAACAATTCAGAACAAAACTTGAATAATTTTTCAAATTATACAAGCCTGCTTACCCAGCACAGATGCCATGCAAATTGACCATTAAAATCTACCAAAAACATACAATCTTCAATGAGAGAAATGCCCCACATCCAAGCTAACACCATTGCATAACATCTCCATTTAAAGCTAAACAAAACCCTCATTTAAATGATTCAATAACACTATAAATTAGCAATTCATCCATTCTCCCTCTGAGTACTAAGCCCTTTTCCTAATGAGTACATGGGTAATTTGAGTATTTCAAATTGTTAAATGCTACCATTCTAAGGCATTGGGCATTTTGTCTCTTTTTCAGAATTTTTCCTCTAAGCAGAACTGACACAGAAGACACATGAAGGATTCACTCATTTAACATTTTCCTTCATGCAGCTTTTGCTAATAACCTTTCAATTTGAACTACGTTGTTTCCTTTTAATTAATGCTCACGGGGGAAAACATTCCCATTCAAAGTGACAGAACACGTGGATGAGAAGCAAAGAAAACAGGAATAATATCCTTGCCTCTGCTCTCAGAAGGAAATGTCAAAGCCTGAGAGCGCATAGGTTCCCAAAGGCACACAGCCCTGGTCTGTACACACCACACTTTGCTAAGACACTCAAGTTGCTCAGGGTCTCAATGAACATACAGGCATGAGTCTGGATGCCTTCCTCCCTCCCTACTGCACAAAGGTAAGGATGCCTTCTGACTTTACACAGTCTTTAAAAGAATTGACTAGCAACACTTCACAGTTTCAAAATTTATTATGTATGATACTAAACATTTAAGAAGATAAAACTGAACATTGTGCTGATGGCCAAAGCTCCAGTCTGAATCATCCACATCCCAAGAGAAGAGCACATTTCACAGCTGCATTTGAATCAGTTTCCTGGTCCTTCTGCAGCAGCTCCCTACTGGAACATAAATTATCATTGATTCTATTTGGGCTTCTGTCCACTTTAAGAACTTGGCAATGTGAGCAATCAGATGGAGATTACCAACTCTTCCAATGCATAGTTGGTGCTATAATAATTTATAAATGGGATGAAATTTATAAACTAAATTAATGTTTTTTAAAAAAAGCATAATTGACAAGTCAGAATGTTATAAGGCTTTTTGTAAATAACTGTAATAATGTCTTTCATGTCCTTATTTTCTTACTTGCCTTACTACTCTTTGACCAACCTTCCCTTCACCCAACCTGTAGAAAAACAGCAGTCGAATAGACATGCCCATCCAACTGCACCATTACTACCTCACTTTCTTTTTTAAAGAAACTCACAAAAAATAATTAATAAAGAAATCTGGCTAAAGAGCAAGAAGTCAGAAAGATATTTTTTGTCAAACTGGGTAAGATGGAGAATATCAGAAAGAGAAAAATGAATAGACACTTCCATCTTTTCCCTGAAGCCTACTGGCTATAGCAAGGGTCACCCAGGGTTCAGCAGAGCAAACATCAAGCTCCTGTAAATTGAACCTTAGATTTAAACAGCCCTTTACTTCCTTTTGATAAGCTGGCCATCTGAAGGCTGTACATCCCTTCACAGCAGGCCATTTTCTCCAGCTTAAATGCTCCCATGCCTCTATCCCCCTTTTTCTACATGACCCAAAGCATTTATAGAAATGTTCAGCTAATTTATTTAGCACTTGTACAAAGACAATGACCAACTTAACACACATGCTAACAGCTTTGGTGAGTCTTACAACACTCTCAGTGAGCCACATGCTGATTTGAAAATAAAATGAGACCACCAGAAACTACACGTCACGTGCACCCTACCACTGACCAAACTCTGAGCCGTGGAGGCAATCAGTTTTCTTACACTTACATTTGGATATTCACATCTTTCAGCAAAGGTGGGACTGATCCATTTGGTTGTTTCCACATGGAGCTAAGCCAAGGTGTTGTGAGCAAACTGTGGAAGAAACTATTGCCTTTCTGAAACCAGCTGTCTTGCTGCCATTCAGCTGTCCAGGTAGGACTGAGTGAAGCCTGGTCAACTTAATGAGGGAAAGGGACTCAGTTCAACACTGGGACTCTTGCCATTTTCTATCAAATGCAGAAGAAAACCAAGAGCCAAGAATCCACTCAAGCCACTTGCAGTGCACCTCTCTGCCCATTACACTAAGTGACAAAATGGTAAGGTATAATGCTCATATAATAATAAGGAATGAAGGCTCAACAAAGATTGTAACAGAGCAAAGAATAGATCAGGGATGAGAATAAGTGGATCAGCAGACTTAGTTCCAACACACCATTTCTTACATTTTGATGTCCAAACTTATGCAATCATTGTCAGATGCATAGAGGAAGCCCAACGCCTTTCTAGTCTGCAGTTTTTACTCAGATTAATCAAACCTATACATATTCAATATTGCATTTCTCCCACCCTGAGGAAAATCACCCAATTTCTGCCTAGTTGTAAATTCTTTATGATGCAAAAAACCAAAGTTTCTGAACAAACTGTCTAGATGAGAAAATTCCTGCTGTTGAGCTCGAGTTTAACCCTTTTTCTGCTGCAGGACTTTATCTGTGGAACACATACTCCAGCGATCCAACAAAAGCCACCTCAGAAGCCACCAAGTAGAGGGAAAAAGGAATGGGAACAGATGATTACTACTTCCAGAAGAAATAACATGAGAAATGCACTGCACAGATGTTCAGCCTAAAGAATCCACAATCGGTACCATTTTAGGACCTTACTTGCAACCCATAAAAATTGGTAGAGCCCCAGCTTCCAAATGTGCTGGAGTGCTTTAATTTGGCCACTTTATTCTCATGTTCCCCATGCATTTTTACCCTAAAACAAAGTTTGTTTTCCAGGACAGAAGATGGAGGGCCATGCAGGTAGCAGGTGGCCCCAAGGGTAAGACCACACAGTTCACTTCTTCCAGAGTGGCTGTTTTCTGGTCATCAGCTGTAACTTGGTGAAAGGGAAATCCTGCTCACTGTGAGCACAGCAGCACCAACAGCTGCTACTTCTCATGGGAATTTTACAGACAGAGTGCAAAGGATAATTAAACAGTGAATTTATAACACAATGTGGAGTTCTGAAACGAAAACTGGAACAAACCCTGTGTGGTCTAGGCTCTGCCTCAGTGTCATCCCAACATTCTCTTTGTAATGTGCAACACAGTCATTCACTTTGCTTCACTACACACAAGGGAACAGACTAGAGCCTTTTCATAAATACCATTCCCCATTAGCCAGCCAAATGAAATATATAGATTCCAAGAAAGACAGAATCATAACACATTAAAGTTTTGACCCTTTGCTCTTTCATTTCTCTCCTAACAAAACGCTATGACAAAACAACATATTCAACGGAACAACTTTCAACAGAACAAGCACAACCTGAATCCCTTTTGTTTTCCATCCCCTGTTCTGAATGTTCTCATGACAAAGACCGTTTCACTGTTTTGCTACATGAATTGAAGCAAATCCATCAGCTTCTCAAAGGTTTTGGGGTGGCTACTGTATATTCACACTTTCAAAGTTAATGTCAAATTTCATTCCATTTCCTTTGAACTATTTCCAGTTAACTTGAATTCATCACACAGTCCACAAAAGAATCCAGCTTTGATGAGAAGATGCCAAGAGACAAGAAATCCACCAACCTGCACCTCTTACAATTATTTCTCAGCTTATAATCACCTTTTAAAGCCATCAGCAAATTTTACTCCAGAGATTTCAGGTGTATACATTGACCCTTGAAGCACTATCAATTAACAATATACGTACACAAAAGTATAAGTCAAGCTAAAGATGATTCAAAATTGTCCAAAAATCTAAATCCAATAGCAATAAAAACTGCCATATGAAGTCCAGTCTTTGAATAAGACTTTAGATGTACGTACATCCCAAAAGCCCTCAAAAAATTCTGCTTTGCAGTTTTCAACATTCTCACTTAAAAGAACACTCTTCTAAGTGAAGGATCATTAAAACAAAACTTCTCTTTCCTTTCTCAGCAAAACCTAATGTTTGTGGTCACATTAATGTTTACCTGTGGTAGACAAATCTTCAAAAGAAAAAAAATACTTTAATCTGCCATTCAGTTTGACTAATGCTTTATTTAGAAGAGCCTATGTTACAACCAATTACAGCACATCCTGCCTAATTACCTGGGAGTTGCTCTACAACAAAACACAATTCTATTACTAGAAATAATGGGCTTGGCTTTGGTTTGTGGATTACAGCAGCTGCAGCCAAGAGATGTCATAAATAATGTACCAGCAACTAAATCAAAACCTATCAAGAATTCATAGTGCATAACAAAAGTGAGGACAAAAAGTTAATGCTGGCATCCCCACTGTTCTTCACTGAGCATTCAGTGCAAACAAGGCCAATGTTATCTTTCTGTACAGGTAATGAAGTGACTGGGGTGTCTAAGCAATTTCTAAAGAACTGACTTTCCCCTGCTAATGATTTCAGCTTTTCACACTTATTTTTGCATTCAGATAAATAAGGGAACTATTCTAAACAATTCACCATAGAACAGTCTATTTTATATTGGGAGAGAAGCAGAAAGGAACTCCCAGAAAACAGATAATTCCAGTTCTACAAATGGAATGGGAGAAAAAAAAAAAAAATTCTGTGTCACTTCACGGAGGAAAGGGATCAGAATGTGAAGCCAATCCAGTGGAGGGTCATTAAGATGCTGGGAACTGGAGCACACAATGTACAAAGAATGGCTGAGGGAGCTGGGTTAGGTCATTCTAGGAAATGAGGTTAATGGAGAATCTCATTTCACTCTTTCAGCATCTAAAGAGAAGTATTAAATAAGACAGGGTAGACAGTGAAAAGGCAATAGATGGCAAGGACAAACTGCAAGATGGGAAATGCCAGCTGACATAACCCCTCGCTGACAGCAGCAAAGCATTGCCCAGCAAAGCTGAGAGATTTCCGACCTGGACATTTTTCAGAACTAGGAAGGATGAGGCTGTGAGTGACCTGATTAACTTCTGCAGCAACTCCTGCTTTGAGCAAGGATTGTACTTGATGTCCATTGTGCTCCCATGCAATCAAAATAATTCCCTGCATTGATGCAATATAGAAGAAACTTGCCAGTAAAGCAGTGATACAGGTGACCAACTGGGTATCAGAAAACTTATGTCCTATTCCCAGCCCTAACAAACATGCTAAAGAAAAAATAAATAATAGTTTTTATTATCATAACAGCACTGTTTATCTATTCCAAACATGAAATTAAAAAAAAAAAAAAAATCATAAGAACACAAGCATTTGGATATAACCAAGACTTCCAGTTATCATGGAAATCAATATAATTTGATATTTAAATATATACTCATATTTATTGATTGATGTACCTTACAAATGCTTACAAGCCTTTTGAGAAGCTACACCCTATTATTACTTTAAAGATCTTGGAACTCCAGCCCTGCTTCTCACTACCAGGGCACATTAAGAGATCTCCTCCACCTGAACCTGTTAAGTTAATGCTATGATAGGTAATGGTGCTTTATGAAGTATATCTGTAATATACTTTTCTGGTCTTTACATAATTAATTTTACTTCCTTCTTCTATTTAATTTAAAGATGATTCTTGGATGCTTTCCACTCTGGAATACCCAAAGATTATTATATTCAACTGAGGCCACATAGAAAGCTGAGGCATGGGAGTTGTCACTCTAAGCTTCCAAACTGTACCAGAATGTGCTGCATTTTCACAGTGCAGACTGGTTTGTCCTTCCCACTAGCACTGTGCAGTCTGAATTGTACTGAAAACTGCACCAAAATAGCATCAAGAGCTTAAGTATTGTCCACCTGAAATCATCATATACACAAAACTCCATCACATTTACATTTTGCTTCCAAATATTTTTAAATGGGGATAAAAATCAAAATACTATTGTTTTTCTAATTTTACATGTCAGGCTGAAGAAAATTAAAAATTAGTGAAACCTGAGAGACCAGTATTTAGCACAGAAACTGCACAGGGGTAAGGTAAAGGGAGAGAAATATCAAACTGTAGCAATTGGTGTACTTCAGAATAGCACTTCATTTTTATATTCTATCCCAAAGAGACCTTTCAAAACTGGGGACTGGACAGCATATGGTAAGAATTAAGATAAAAAAAACCAATTATAAGCTTCAAAATTCTTGGAGGAGAGTAAAATTTAACATAATTTTATATTGAAGTCCTCAGAACAACCAACAAGCCTAAGGAAAGATCAGCATTACAGAAAACTATTCTAAATCATACAGAAAGCAGAAACATACATCCCTTTCCTGCCAGAAAGGAAAGCTTGGAATCCAGGCTATCAAGAAGTTGAATTACATAGATGCTTTTGAACCCAATTGTTGGGTTAAGAAGGCATGTTTTACCACATGTCTCTTCACTGATTTCCTTAGCTTTTGACCAGGGGTGGTTGTATTTCACTGATACTGTGATGTCTTTTTATCAAGGGGTGTAATTTGAACTGCATACACACTCTTCAAGAAAAATTATATCCACTTGGTAAAGAAAATACCAGATTTAAAAAAAAATAATTTTTAACACACACAGATGCATTTCAACAAATAGGAATTGCTCCACTCCTGCCCAAAATGACAATTATAGATCCTATGATAGGAAGTTGGGATAAAATGTATTCACAGGTCATTGCAATATCTACAGTCTGTCAAAGCAACTATGAGGAGAAAGCTCTGCCATCAGAAGAATATCAACTCTGGAACAGCTTCAATAAAACAGGCTTGGAGCTGATATGTTAGGCCAAAATACCAAAACTTACTTAACACCTCATCTAATCAGCAGCTTCTCCAGTCTGGACTGAAGCAATAGGGCCCAGAAGAGACAGACCAGTTCTATGAAAGAGGGAGGGTAACAAAAAAAGGCTGCTAGGGGAGAAAATCAGTGAGAAAGTCAAATATCCTTTTTGAAGGTTAGCTCAGGAATAGATATTTGTTGAAACAAAGTAACTTGCTATCCCTGTTCTATATGCAATAGAAGGAAAATACATCAAGGGAGAAATGGGGGGAGCAGAAGCAGGAGGGGACAAACTCAACTTACACATAACCCCCCCAAAAAAATTAATTTTTTAAAAAATTAGCCTGAACAAAGATTCAATTGACTGACTGACAAGTTATCAGTCATCTTTTCAATGAGAAGCTGCAGGAAGAGGGAGGAAAAGCCCTCAACTAACATTCCGTATTTCAGAAAGAAAAAAAGAAAAAAATCAAGACATTTAAATCTTAATGTAAAATGCATTTCAATTTTGTCAAATTCTTCAGCATATAAGATTATATTTACATTTTAGAAACTGGCCTGTATTGAGTTTTTAATTGTCCTGATTCTTACCAAATTTAAGAAGAGAAAGCTGCCTAACAATAGGATGTTCTTAATAAATAAGTTATGTGGGAAATATTGCCTTTGTTATTTTCTCACTGAAAAATAAATTCTATACTGCAGAGATAATGAGGGTATAAAACATTAACACTACACTTTTCTATACCATTCTGCATAATTAACCATGCAGCTGTTCATTCATTCAGTCCCAACAACCAAATTAATTTGCAATCAGTTCACAGTGGATGCTCTGGAGCAGGCTGCATGTACTGCAGAAGCAAGTGAAGCTGCTCACATTCCACACACCACATCAGTGCACAAGGTGCTCCACTCTAAGAGATGCAAAATGGTATTTTCAAAGATCAGCTATGAAAAGGCACTGTACCATCAGCTGTCTCATAGGGAAAATAAGGGTATTTTCAGGTCTCATGGTGTGTCCATGCTCTCTGATAGACTCCTGTCCTTCTCAGGCTCAAGTCAAATACTTTAAGGACATAAATATTAAACATCCGCAAACATTACAGCTCCTTCCAATTATTTGTATTAACACAGTATTACAACTCCAGCACTGATGGGAATCCCACAATCAGTTCTCCAAATTATCTGTATTCACAAGAAACAAAAGACCAAGAGAAGAAAGCAGAGCAATGGCAGGTTCTCAAAAAAGGTCTCACAATAGCCTGAAGATGGAACCAGCAGCATCACTAGTTGCTGAATGGAATGTCACATGTACCTTATCACAAGCTCCCCAACACCATGACTCCACCCCTCTCAGATTTTAAAAAATATCCTTTCACAGTTTTTATACCCCATGCAACATCATGAAAATGCAATGAGCAATGAAACTAGTTGCTTTGATTGTGGCTCCTTATTTATTTCATTTCGCAGAGTGGCAAACAAAACATTGTTACATATATATATAGATACATACCTATATATATAGATACATATATATATATATATAGAGAGAGAGAGAGAGAGAGAGGAAAAGACAGTGTCATTCCATCTGCCCCAAGTTTTGGGCCCTGCACTTCCCTGCTGTGCCAGCCTGCTGACAGTGGGAGTTAATGGATGACAATGCAGCAAAGTACCTCCAATTACCAAAAAAACAGACAGCTCAACTGTTTTCATACAAACTTAGTACAGAGGAATCATGCCACAAAAAAAGCTCCAAGATTGCTGTTCTCAGTTTGCTCATATAAAAGTGTGGCTTATGCGCAAAACTTCCCTCTTTTATGCAGGGAAGGAGAGCAGAAGCAAATCAAGATCCCCATGGATGATTAATGCATAGAAAGACAGCATTTCCCACTTCTCACCTTAAACCAGTCTGCTGAGGCTGGCAAGAAAAAGCATCATTTCTTGTAGGAAGGCTTACTCAATAAGATACCATGACAAAACTGAGGAAAAACCAGCGAAGCAACTTTCCTAAACATCCTACTGCTACCAACCTGCATGGGTCTTGGGAAGGAAAGATCAATTCTGTTACCATCAATCCTGGCCAAACAGACTCTACTCAAAACAAGAACCTGTGGTATAATTCCCACAAAGTCTGCAGCACTAGTTAAAGCAATCAGAAATTCTATTACTTAGGCTCAAGTTACTCAAACAAAAGAAAAGGATTCTTAAGCCATTTAAAATAAATGGTAATTCTTCCTCAATAAATTGACTCACTCATTATGAGTTATATCTTGAAATGACTTAATTCATTTTCCAGAAGGAGGATTAAGAAGGAAAAAAAAAATCAACCTGTAAAGCAGCAAAATTCTCATGCTCCAAGATGTATTTAACATGTTCAGTAGCCATGCTGCAATCAGTTCAATAAGCACAATTGTACTACAAGAGCCCTTTCCTAACTACATAAATCACAGCTTTCTAACTGGATCTTAATTCACCTGTCATATATTCTCTATGCGATCACAAGCTAGTGCAGAAACATGCAAACATTCAAAGCCATCATCACTATTCCAAGTTGCTGAAGACATGGAAAAGTAGTTAGGACACGGCACTCATCTGTGACCAACAGATATTCGTAATGAAATTTGGATAGACTTATTTGGTAACTGTTACTTGCTTGTAGGATATAGTTTTTCAGTTTGAACCTTCATACATACTAAGACATCAAAATAGTCTTCAAGTGCTATTGTGGCAACACAGACACAGAAGTACCTGCTTAAGCTAAATCCCATGCACTTGAAAGCCTTTTAAAAGACATCTTCTTCAGAGGAGTCTGCAGGTCACAGCTCAGAGAACAGTCCCAAATACCCACAGCCAAATTTCATTCCTCTGTTGAATGGCCAAAAGCTACAGCCAATGTGGCAGGATGAGTGCAACACCAAGGTAACAGCAAGGTTATTGCCAACCCATCGTGCTGGACCTTGGTCCCGGAAAGTCCATGGTAGGTCTTGTGTCCATTACAGCACACACTGCCACATGGGCACCCTCTGTGCTCCTGAATCAATTCCACTACCATTAAAAACATCAATAATCACCTCTTAATGCACATTCCAAGGTTTGTCAAGATATGTTTTTTTAATTTCCTTTACCTTCTACATATTTTTCTCCAGACACCCATAACAAAATATTGCTGATATGCTGAAACCCACTACATCCGCTTTTTAACTACAGTTTTACAGCACATTTTAAATGCCCAAAACAAATTTAAAATAAAATCTTTCTTGCACAATTCAACTCATAATGGCACACTGTTGAGTATTAGTGAGACAATGCAAGTTGCAACAAAGATAATGAAAATCTTTGTAATACTAGCAGATGAATATGGAAATATGATCAAAAACAGCATAAAAAAATCTATTGTTCAGTAGGAGAAATAAAATTCTAATTGTAAGACTGCCTTTTCAATGCTATTGCCCAAAATCTTTGCTCAGAGAAACAGGTGTAAATAAGGATATAATAGGAACAGAAACGAGCTGCACAGTTATAATTGAGGACACTCTATTTTGATTGCAGAACTTGCATTACTCATGATGATGCATTAGCTAGAAAAAGCACAGCTAGACATTAGATCCCAAGCTGAGTTCACTGGGCTAATAATTAGAAAGCCATTTTTTTTCTTTTTTTACTTGGAAGGAGAAAATTTGATATGAAAATCACAGACTCAATAACTCCATCCCTTGGGGCCATTTCTACAAAGTCACTTTTCAAAGCAGAGCCACAATATAAGGCCATCTGGAAGTACAAGTTGTTGCAGAATACAGTTGCTCCTTTATTAAGCAGTATTTAATACCAAAAATTTCACTGGGGCACTGAACTGTATATTGGGGGTTTTTGTTTCTCTTTTAAAATTAATTTCAGGAAACAGCTGAAATCAGTTTCACATATAAGTCTGAAGATTTTGGAAATAAATGTCCATATTCATTTTCACACATTCTGTGAGCCACCTGGAAATTTTACTTTCCTGAGATGCATGTTGTTCATTGTTTCCACCTTAAAAGAATCTCTGGCACTTTGTAGTCTGGATTTCAGCTTTAGTGCAAGACTGCACTCTGAGAAATACCCAAGGCCCCCTGGAGTCACTGTGCCCCAAGCAGGCTGGCACAAGCAACTCTTGTCCTCGAATAGACAGCTTGTTGTGGGTGCAGATAGAAAGAGATGTGCCACCACAGACAGGATATTTCTGACTCCTTGGGATTTTGCAAACACAATGCTGTCTGTGAGGCTCTCCCAACTGTTCTCACCTCCACCTGCCCAGCCACTGATCTGGACTTTCAAACTTCCACAGCTCTTCGACTTTTCTTCCCCCTCAGGCTACTTTTGGAGTAAGGAGTCCCAGAAAGCTCATCTGGGATATCCAAAAAATATTTAAGGAGGTGGGGAAGTCTGTCTCTTCATTTAGTATTCCTTTACTGATAACATGGGGCAGAACAACCCTACATCTCTGAAAACAGGGCTACCTAGCGTTTGGGGGCAGTGCTGAAATCCAGCAGTGCAGTTAACATCAAGTAATGCGTTTGTTTTGCTGTGGTGAAGTAGCAACAACATGGTGATGCCATTGGGAACAATGGCAATTACACAGCAAGCCACTTCAGCATTACTGTATCATTACAGCTTGATAATATGCAATCAAAACTTTATTAGCAATCATAAGCAGCATCTATTATTCATTGCTTAGATCAAGCTAAGAAAGGGAAGGCTGCATGCCTGCCAGTAACAGGACTCTGAGCCAGTTTAAGCACAGGGTTGGAAGGTAATTCCATGGTCATATAGTGCTGAGTCACCACTGCATAACCTTCAGCAATATCACCATTTCAGCTGACCCATGTATTAAATTGAATAATAATAATCATCTATATTTCCAATATTATTAGGAATAATTAACACAGGTAAGTATTGTCATTAATTTCATAGTGGTTACTAATTCAAAATGAAACTATTTGATTGTAAAATTTAATATTTACATCTAGAGTTGCAGGCATTCAACATATGCAAGCAGGTACCTTAGGTTGTAAAATATGTGCACCTATATATTTGTGCAAAAATGGGTCTGTAAAGCATGAAAATACACACTCAACCTAAATGGTCAGTTAGTTTTAGCTCCTTCATACTGTAAATATGCTGGATAAATACACATGTGAACTCTGACACAAACAGCTCTAGAATAAACTATCTTCCATGTATGCACAACTTGTGACAATAATTTCAGTATTTGAATTGTCAGTTTTTTCATTATGCTAATGAGCTCTAACATGACAACCAACCTGTATTCCCAATATGTACTACAGTTTAGAAACTCTAAAAGTAGACCTGAAAACAATCCTCTGTTCCTTCTCAGTAAGTTATTTTCGAGAGGCAACCAATGTCATCTCTATCTCCCTACCTTAAGTAAAATAATTATAGAATTTTACACAATTACTTAATCATCAATTTAGGAAAGCATCATAAATAGCTGACTAAAGAAGCACAGTCTGGTATTCTTTATAGCTGCATACTTCCATCAAGATCTTCACCTCTTCAGTTTAACAAGACATGGCTGTTATGAGTAAAAACCATTTTCAGAATTTCATTATGCAGGGCCATTTTCCCTATTTATTCAACAATGAAAAATTCTATGGTAATTCAAAATTAGGTCTCCCAAGCCTGTAACCTAACCTATGTGGGCAGGCATAAGTTACCTACACATATTGACAATGCTCTGCAGAGCTACAAAAAGGCATCACCCAACCACAAATCTTCACATAGAGTCCCCCCCACCTAGGCATGTACGTCTGACTGGTGTTTCTCACCACCATTTTTATTGCTCTGACTGCAGCTCCAAAGTCACTAAGAACAAACAAGTATCACTAGACCATCCTTTCTCACTCTTTGTTCTGCTTCACAAGGAGAAAAAAATTCTTTTGAGTGATAGGAGAAAAGGACAGAGATGAAGTGGAAATATCTTTTAGAAGATGAGAGATGCAGTTTCAAGGAACAAAATAACTGATAAACACCAAGGCAGGTTAATATTTACTGAACAGAGAGAGAAATTGGGATATTAACATTATAAAATTGATCAGTTTCTATAGTCAGAATTGATCAGTTTCTAAAACCAGTTTATTTTCACTTAGTCACTTAGACAATATGATTTCTGGCATTGTCTAACCAGGCAAGATAGGAACAAAAACATTGGGCCAGTTCAGGAAATGACTGGAGAGGGTCTATTCCCACTAGGGCACAGAAACAGATTAATGGTATTTCTCTGCTAACAAAAAAAAACAAAACAAAACAAAACAAAACATGTATCGTTTTTCACACCTGCTTTACAGCGTATTTGTTTGACACAAATAAGAAGAATGCAAAAGAGAATTAAACAAAAAAGTTGGAAAATATATACGCTATGCATACTGGGCAGGCTGCCAATGTGAATACAACACCCCAGTTCCATCAGTAAATATGGGTGAAAACTGGTGAAGCTCCAACCATTTTACACAGAGGGAAACACAGAAGTCCCTTGACTGTAAAGGGACTTCAGCTTCATTCAGTTATTTAGTACAAATAGTGAGCTAAAACTCAACAGAGAGGGACACTATTTGATACTTTGGCAATAATTGGTCTGATTTGCGCTCTTCCAGATCCAAGCACTTCGTACCTCTTCTAGTTTGACTACTGTGTGTGTCTCAGTGGGCAGAGGTGAAGTTAAGTAGGTGAGCTCAGAACATACCTAGGCATGGATCACCTAGGTAGTTACCCCTGGCCCAAGTGCTCATCTTAAGCACTTGCTTCCTTTCAGCTTTTCCATCCTGGTTTTAGAAACCACAGAATCATAGAAGGGTTTGGTTTGGGTTGGAAGGGACCTTAAAGACCATCTAGTTCCAACCCCACTGCCATGGACAGGCAACCTTCCACTAGACCAAATGAATCCATCCAGCCTGTCTGGTCAACAAGCCCCAGCCTTCATCCCCATCCCTAGCTCAGCAGGTTCACAAGGAGTGAGCTCACAGAGGCTCTCTTGGCAAAGTGGACATCCCAAGGCACTCTGATGTCCAGACCCTGGCTGGGCTGTGCCCTGTGAAATTGCAAGACACACCCAAGGAGAGTCCCCCAAGGTGCACTGAAGTGGAGCCATAGGCACCTGGCACATCCCCAAAGCCTGACACCTCTGAGAGCCCTAAGGACATCTGTGCCCAGCCCTTGGGGAGGACTGTGACCTGTGCCAGTATCAAAGCATCTGGTACATCTGTAACTTGTAAGTAAAAAGACACGATTTCCAGATGATGCACGCTAGTATCGATTTTATTTGAAATGCAGTTCACACCAGTTCTTTACACCAGCTGTCAGCAAGGTCTGGATGACCTTGTTTTAAGTTTTTATATTCTCCAAAGAAAGAAACATTATCTGAAGCCTGGTGTATGTTTATTTTAAAAGACCAAAGAGTTTATTTTGCAAAATTCAACTGAAAATGCTTAAAAGACTATGATAGATACCCTGAAGTATGGATTGGAAAACTTGAAATATATTGCACATGTATGGGACACTGACAAATAATAGGAAAGCAGTGTGTGCTTACGCAGTTGGGAGTATCCAAACTGTCATTGGGTTGTCTTATTTGCACAAGATGTTGGACAAAAATTAAAACAGAAACAAATGTGCAATAAATTTTGCATTTTGTAAGTTTAAAGGATAGTTATAAATGATCTGCCATTGCCCTAAAAAGGCCAATCTTGAGACAATGCTAAGCTGTCTCCATTTGATCTTACTCTCTTTCCTGAACGCCTCCGTATGACTAGAAATTTCCAGAAATACCCTTATTCTGCCTCTGGCCCTGACCAGACTGAGCACTAGGCAGACACTGGTATGACAAGAAGTTATTATTATTATTAACTGTGTGAAACCCCACATGGTTAAAATAATGCCACCTTTTTCAAATCAGGTAACAAGGCTGTTTTGCAGCATATCCTAGAAACAGACTTTTCCCACTCCCTACTCCCTTACCCTGTCCTTTCCTTGGATTGTCTCTGTAAAGGTCCTTACACTCACAGCTGAAAGTCGAGTCCCCATACAAACTCTTGGGACAGCATGAAGCCACAAGGTTTTAGATAAACTATTTGTTTCTAGACCCGAAGCTTATGAGCTACATTTGAATGTCACATATGACTGCTTAGGTCTCCTGTCATTTCTACTGCTAGAGATAACCAGCAGAACTAGCAGAGTAAATACTGGTGCAGTATCACATTTGTTGGTAACAGTGACATAATTTTCCTTTTCAAATGTACATGATGGGTCTAGCAAAAATTTGTTATGGAAAATTTATACAGACCCACACACACACAAAAAATATTACAGCTCAAAAAGCCTTCTTAGCAAAAGACAACTAAGACCTGAGAAGATAACCAGTGTGACTAGTATAACATAGACTTACCTTAGCCCTGCTTTTGTGCCAACGTACACCTGAACGTGCAATCTGCGCACACACAGGCAAGAAGCATATTGGTGTCTTAATTCACAAGAATTAAGAATCAGTTTAGAATTTTATTTGGATTGCTATTTGTTCCCAGTTGTCACAAAACACAATATAACCTACACTGCTGGTATACTTCATCCAAACAATCCTAAGTACTTCCAAAACAAGATTATTTACTAACCTCAGTAAACTACTCAAGCAGCAGAATTCCCAAAAGACACATCCCAACACAGTAAGCATTTCAAACTTTTTAATTTGATATAGAATTTCTAGGAAAAGGAAAAACATGGCAACTTGAAAAGTAGCATCAAGAAGGTACCTTATATTTTCTATCATTCTTTGTTTCTACTGTTAAAACTCATTACAAACTCTAATTCAACTACAGGACATGAATTCAAGGATGCTAAGGAGTAAGAGCTGATGATAATCAGAATAATCTTACTACAATAGCATCAGTCAGCTACCAACTCAACTCAGCAGCAGTCTGGAAAAGTGATGGATCTATTCCAAGGATGGCAGGAGGGAAGGTTATAGAAAAAGCAGAGAACTTACCTCCACAAAGAGCTCTCCAAAACTTTCCCCATGTCAGTATGATAATACTTGGTAAGGATCAGGATCACCTAAAAGAAAATGAGATTAAGTAGATTTAAATATGTAAACTGATGTAAGAAACAGAAACAGACATGATTTTGGGAAATACGAAAGCGAGGTTTCTGAAAATCTGAACAGCATTTCACCGTATTTTTTAACTCATTTGAGTTTTGCTTTGTAGCCTGGCTTTTTCATTTCTCTTTCTGGGAAGAGTGATTTCGGCACTTGACGTTTTCTGCAAACCTGGTGACTGTGAAAGATTGCCCATTTCACATAAGCAGAGTTGAAATTGAGGGAGTTGGAATTGTCACATAAATACCACCACCACCACATGACATTCCCCAAGCAATCCTTACGACTTCCTGATTAGGAAAAAACAATCTGGTTCCTAGCTTAAATTTAGGAGGCAACACTGCAGACATAATTATTTTTTTCATCCAAAGTGTTAAACAATGGTGATTAATTTTGATTATCCAGATTTAAAAAAAAAAAAAAAAAAAAAAATCAGAAAAAATTAGCTCTGGCATTCCTTACAAGATCAGCAATGCAACTATCATAGCTATCACTTTTCATTTCTAAAAGAATCACTTTTCCCCCTTCATGAACCAGCTCTGTGCCCAGTAAATTAGTCATCTACATCAGCAACAGTCAACAAAGTACACAAGCAAATTTCATCCACAATACATGAAGAGTCAGCAAGAAATACTTTCCATCTGCTCAACATGTGACAAATTCACTGGTCAAAAAGTGTAAAGTACTAGTCCACAACCAGTGTATCAAGCTCAATACCATGGTCTATGTTTGGATCTCTTACAGGTTTCTTTCACTTGCTGCCAGTCCATATTAGTGACTCTTAGAGCCACATGCCCACAGCAGCCCCACAGAGGTAGAACAGGCTGGTTCCCTGCACAGCTGGAGGCTCTCTTTAACAGGGTCAACAGCAGTCTCCAGCAGTCTGGAGCAAGCTGTTATTTAACTAGCACTGCTCTGCTCCTGACCACCAGATGAAATCTCCAGCAAACAGCAACTGTAGGCATTCACTTTGATTATTCAGATAATTAATATGCCGATGATACATTCATGCTGCACTCCTTGTATGCTGGAGCTTGTGAGGGAACAGAATTCCAGACTGAGGATATTATTACATGGAAATAATGCAGTGTTTTACAGAACAGAGGGATAATACCAGTCTCATTCAGAGTTAGCCAAACCTAATAAATTAACAACACATATTCCTGGATATATATTGATATAAGCAAAAATGGAAACAATCCATAATTCACAAGTACTATTATTCACTCCTATTCTCAAAAGAGTCACAACCTACCAGATCACTTTTTTGGAATTTGATTATTTATAAAAAAAAAAGGCTTGGCTTACAAAAAGAAAAAAAAAAAAAGGGGAAAAAAATTAATAAGTTACTACTAGACTTACAAAGCAAAGAGAAAGAACCATTTCCCAAAGGAAAGTGTATCTATGGATGAGATTCCTGGCTACAGCCCAAGCACGTTCCACCAGGTCAGCTATTTATTGTATTGCCAGTGTCTTAACTACAGCTCCTTCTGGTGCTTGCAAATAAGAAGAATCTTCACTACTGGGAGCATCTATTGGCTCCAATTATTAAGGAAAAAGTTTCAGATTGTGCTTTTCCAAACAAGTATAATTTCTCTTAAGTCACAAAAACTGATCTGGAATTTATTTTTTTAAGATAGAAGAATGCATACTTGGTAAATGAAAATAAAAAAGAAAATACCTAAAAATGCAAGAGAATATACTTTGTTTCCTTCCATTTATGCAGAAATGGAGGCTGAACCCTGACCTTGGTGAGCCAACTTTATTCATCCCAGTACATCCTAGAAGTAGAAATTTTAAAATTCAGATAATTTTAGGCAACATGTGTTGGAGCCCTTCTGCCACAGGCTAAGCCCAATCTTCCATTCCTGAATTAAGCACACACAGAAAATCCTGTTGGGTCACCCTCAGTCCGCCTGCTTTGAGCATAACTTACATACACCAACAAAAACCCTTCCAGAAAAGCCATTTCTGTAATTCAGCACCTGTCAGAAATGTTAAAGCCTCAGGCTCACGGTACTGCTGGCACCTGCAATTCATCTGGGCATGTACACACCCACCCAGAAAGCCACTGCTGTCCCACACACTTCAACTGAATGGCTTTCAGGTAACTGCAAACTGCAGTGGGGAGCAGCCATAAGCAGTAAAACATCTTCCTGACTCTGCAGGATTGGTGCATTTAACCGAGTCAGAGCTCTGAAAAAGAGATTCAGTACTTTCCAATCTGACTGGTAAATTCATGTACAAATTATAATACCTTATTTTGCACTTTGGAAGTAGAGAGAATGACTTAGTAGGAAAACAAAGCCATAAGAAGCCATGTTTGAACTCTCAAACACCACATGCAGATTCCTGTCACAACTTAAGAAGTATGAAGCTGCTGAGAGGCTGACAATCATTTCAACTGTACCAGTGGATTTCATCCCAGTATCTGAATAATGGAGGCCTTAAAAGCTTACTTAAAGCTATTTAACAG
Organism: Certhia americana; assembly: GCA_018697195.1. Lineage (NCBI taxonomy): Eukaryota > Metazoa > Chordata > Aves > Passeriformes > Certhiidae > Certhia > Certhia americana. The sequence continues at coordinate 55,181,583 of CM031860.1, read as the reverse complement.
ATCTTACTGTATAGTCCTTTACACTGTGGGCATTTTTTCAGGCAATCCTGCTAACCATAATGGTACTTTTTCTAATTTAATATATAGATCCAAAGAAGAGAAGGAATTATTTCACAATGAAAGCATAAAGGTCTTCAGGATCTCTGGATTCTACCCACCATTTTTAAGGGAAGAAGTCTGTTTCACTGATTTCATTTTAATGAGACTCCATAATTACTAGCATTTTACAGGCTGGATTGAAGCCAGTGGTTCATACACATGGTTCTCCTAGTGAAAGTGCTTGGGTGGCCCGTGGCTGGGGAAGGGCACAGCAGCAACTGAGCAATGATCAAGGATATGATTCTTAACCAGCTCATACTACCATCAGTCATGGACAGCTAAAATAAATATAACTTTTTTCTGTTATTATTTTACTGCTAAAATAAATGTAGGCAATGAATTAGATTTATCAGATTTTTTACTTTAAGGTGGATTTATAGGATTATCTAGAACTCTCCACTCCATCCAGACTTCTAGAGACTTGTGAAACCATTTTAAACCACTTAATCTTAAATTCACCCACAATTCTTTGAGTTCCCCCCTAGAGTATGACAATGGAGGTGACAACAGTGATTACTGTTGTGTGCTAGGGACCTACGAACATCTGATGATTCTTCTGGACAAAAATACTGAAAGGGAAAAAAGAAAGTGAACACTTTCAGCTTTTATCATAAAATTGGTACTCTATTACCTGCTTCTCTACCAAAGCCTTTGGTACAGGCTTCTCCGTAAAGCAAATATTTCTCTCAATGTGCCATGGTAGGGAAGATAAATCCCTTAGGATTCTACGAATCAAATGCAATGTGCACTAGAAGTTAGTTTTCCATGGAAGAAATAGCTAGCTCCAGTCAATTTCTCTATGTAGGGCCTTCAGAAATTTCTGTACCTCATCTTCCCTCTCCTTTTTTGGGGTGGGGAGAGCAGCAGTGGGGTGCACAGAAGGAATTTTGATTATCCCATGTCATTCTCCTGCTTCTATAACTTTGTTTCTGCTTGTGTGAATTCTCACTGCTACAGCAGTAACAGGTCAAAACTCTTCTCTAAACAAAGGAATTGAAGCAGTTTTGATCCAAAATCCTTTCTGGATACAGACCCATCTTCAGGGGTGCACTGGGTTTTCAGGGAATGACAGACCAGGAAAACAAATGTAAAATTCCACAGATATTTTTACCCATGAATAAAGAAAGTTAGAATGATCTATATTTATCCCATCTCTTTTTCTGTTGCTCTTCTCTGAAAATGCTTTGCAGCAAGGCTGGGCTGAAAAGAGCACAACTTCACTTTACAAGACACAATGTGCTTTTAATCATTTCCTAATAAAATTTTGGCTTTAAGAAGCCAATTTTAATCCTCTCTTTTCATCACCATGTCAGCTAAGAGGGCTGAGAAAGGGAAAAGGAATGAATTCTAGATCAATCTCTTTTCCTGATGTTTATATTTTATCTTTCTGTGGAGGATTTGCTAAGATCCTTCTCTTTTGGATAAATATTGACTTTTGGAAAACTATTTTATTTTTTCCCCATGCTCCCTCCATGATGCATTTTTTCATGGATCATTCTTAACAAAGATCTCTCTTTATCTATCTACATGCAGATTCTTACAGATAAAAATTTCTTACATTTGACCCCTGAAATTTATGATTTTAGTGGTTTTTGGGGGGTTTTTTTGCATCAATTCAGAAGTTTCATAGCAAAAGTCTCATACTTTCAAATCACAATTACAAGTATGATTGCAAGATTTTTGTCTTTTCTCAAGTTTTCAGAAAGTCAGAGCATGCTATAAGTAAATCTGGGCAGCCAGAGCTACCAGGAAAATAAACTCCTCAGACAGATTCAAGTTTCTGCAAACTTCTCTAGCATCTGCTTAACTTAATTCATGTGAACAAACGCACTGAATTCCAAAGAAGTGTTTATGAGAGTCCCTTGAACCAGCCCTTAATACCCTGTATGACTGGAACATAAGCTGCTGTTCTGCTCAAGAACACAGCCTCACTCACCTTTTCAGCTATTTAACTGTTCCATTGTACACCATAACTATTTTGGTGAGATCAAGAGGTTCTGGGCACATCCTATTAATTTTTCACTACCACCCCCAGTAATTCCAAAAATTTTTTTGACAACATTACAAACTAATAATCAAAAAGCTCCCAAGCAAATTATAGGCAACCACCTACTGCTTCAATCCCTCAAGTCATTTCCCCTTTTGCAGCAGCAGGTTCTTCAATCATCATGCTAAGAGCAATGTTAATTTTCACACTTCTTATTTAAAACGAAGATTCTTATGAGAAAAATAAAATTCAGGAAATTATTAATACGAAGGAACACTACTACAAGGCTATTATATGGACAAACTACCATACTACTATTAATAACTACATGATAATTTGATTATGCTGGGAAAACTAAACAGAAAAAGAGCATTTAGGTTTACACTGTTGCAGCACTATGATAAAAAAAAGGTAAACATTTAAATCATTACTTCAGCTATTAAGAATTTCACTGTATAAGCCTCTACTTCTCACTGGTAATAAAGTTCATAGAAGCAATACATGATTTAATATGGAATACTTAAAGAATTAGATTTTTATTTCTTCCAACTAAATTGTATTGGGAGATGAGAGGACTTACTGTGTATGAAGTCAGTGACTATACCAGTGCACTTATCTTAAACATTAGTAATAATTCCGTGCAGTGAATTAATTCATAATTCAAAGTAAGACATAATAATGGCTCAATTCCTGTTCTCTAAGAGGTATTTCCATCCACAAGGAGCTGAAAAAGTGCAGTCTTGAAAGCAGTGGTTGTGATTGCTTCCAGATTCAAAACCATTTTAAACATAGTACTTCACACATTGACCCTGAAAACATTCATATAGAAAAGTAACCTTAAGGTATCAAATATATTTAGTCCACCATCTAGCACAGAACAGGATTATACTCTCCTAGCTCTGTAGAAACACAGAACAAAAAGACAACCTACTCCCTTCAGGAGCCTACAGCTCAAGTACAAAACACACAAAATCTTCAGCACCATCACCATCAGCTGTTACCAACTCATGCCAGATTTTCAATGCAAGCTCCTACGAAAATTATGTTTATGTGATGCCACTGTATATATTCGGGTTTGGCTCCTCATCCCTGCCTTTTAATTCGAAATCTACTGACTGATTTCAATCATATTTAAGAGGGAAGTAGACAGCCATATGGCTGAAGTAGCCGTAACAATTTATACCACAAGTCCATAGCACAGATGCATCTAGAACAGCAATAAACAAAAAATTACAAGAAATATAAGAATGGGGAAGGCATATAAATAAAGATGCTTCCCAAATATATTTTCCTATCTTTAATAATTTGCAACTCAGGCAGCTGGGGTGCTACTGCAGTTGTTAGCAGATGGTGGCTTGGATAAGCACAGCTTTCGATGTGGTACTGCCTGACTCACCCACACAAGAACAGAGACTATTATGGTCAGTCCTCAAAAATTGAAGCATATGTTGAACTGGTCAGCCAATCTGGACAGCTGATACTTCAACATATTCACGTTGCTGCTCCTCTCTAGAACCATTAGATGCAGGTCCAAGATTTCTGGGCATGCTGCAGATGCAGAGCTTCCTTGAGAAAATGGGAGGGAACTCAGTTCTGAAGGCCACAGAATTATTAGACTCAAATCTGAAGCTTTGGAAACTGTCTAACATTTTAACTACTTGTTCAATTAAACCTCCTGTTCTTTTTTCAAACAGCCCCAAACAATGTCACCTCTGACACAAAAATCTCCAATTTTCTGTCATTGCCTTTTACTACACAACCAGAGTAATTTTTAGTTCTAAATATTTAACATAGCATTTGATAAGTTCTTAAAATCACATTTGCAAACATGCCAAGAGAATAAATTTAAAGCATGAAGCAAGAATATTTTTTCCTCTCTAGTCTCTTGATTTTGATTCTGTTTTAAATACAAACTAGCTTTATTTATCTTCCCTACTAATGAATTCTAAATTGAATTAACAGTCCTTCGTGCAGAACCAAACTTGTTATGTGAATATTCTTTTTCATTCCCATGAAAATTCAAGAGGAAGCAGAGCTAACATTGAAAGATGGCATATGTAAAACATCTTTAGTCTCTTCCAAATACTTCCGGAATCCTATATTATGCATAAGCTGTTTACCCTGATCATCACTATTAAATAGCTATTCACTATCAGAAAAGAAAATTCAGATTTTAAGTGCAGTTTGTAAAATATTCCTGGTCTCTCATGTAGTGTTACTACCCAATACAAAGATATAAAAATCGAAAGTGAGTTTCTAATCTGCATCACTAAATCCTTTATCAAGGCCAAGCTTTTTTTTTTTTTTTTTTTAAAAAGAGAAACATTTACATAGAAAAATAACTATGTTTCTTATTTAAAAATGAAATTATTATGCAAGACATATGGAAATAGCTATAGAGGAGGATACCACAAGCTGGGCAGAGTATTCCTTTGACGCAGAGCTGTTGGCAGACATGTTCACATTGGTTACTCTCCCTCCCAGCTGCTCTGTCTTTACCAGAACCACAGGATTAAGTAGCATTGTACCAAATAACATCATATTTACCAGAGGTTTCATCAACCTAAAATGACTTCAAAATAACATTTAAATATATCTGAAACGGCTAATGGTGTTCAAATGAGACTTAATTAAAAAGGCCTTATAAAGACTGTACATGGAAGAAAGGACTTCAATGCTTCATGAAGATCAGTCAAAGGAACACACTGTTTAATATCCTTTATCATGAATAAGGGTTGAAATTTATATTAACTGAATATTGTAGGTGCCCAAGCTTGTTCTGTACGAATGAGAAAGATAACATGGGAACATGGTTTACAAAGTGGAACATGGGCACACTCCTACCCGAAAGAAGTTCTGCCAGGACAAACATGCTAAAGACCAAGGCTGTTCTATTACAGTGACAGAGTGATGCTGATTAATATTTCAGTCAGAAGACCAGAGGCAAACCAGAGGCAGATGCAAAACACCTTTTGTGATGTGGAGCGTGTATGTTGCACTAATCATCATTTACATGGTCAGGGATACTTTCACTTTACTTATTCCAAAGTCAAAATCAAGCCTAAAAAATTACACCAAAAAAATAAAAATTAGGTTGCCTAGTAAAACAGGAACAACCCAAAACAGATCTGCGACTGATACTCCACTGCTGTCTAACAAAGTCCTCTAGTCCCCCAGCTCAATCACCTTCCCAGTGATGTGTGCCTGGGTGCCTCTCCAAACAAGGACCACACTCTCTCCAGTTTCACACAGGGACAGACAAGGCCTAACAACACCCACTTTTCCTGGGTGGAAGTTGGTCTCTCTAGGGCTGCCTTTCATTTTAACTACTTCATCTCTCCTTATCTTGCTGAAATAATTAATTTCAGAAGTACCAACACACTGCCCCGAGTGCAATGTGAGAGGGAACTATTCCCACTCAGATGCCAAGTCTGCCTGCTCCCTGTGGCCCCATTCACAATAAATTTGGAATACCTCAAATGACATTAACAGAATTCAGCTACTGTAAAATACTGGGAATGAACCCCTTTGAGAAGAAGGATTAAAGCACATTTATCTTCAGTATTATTCCTGAAGCAGCAGAACTTCATATCCGTGCCAATGGAAAGGGTGTAAAGGAGCTGAGGGAACATCCAAGTGGGTTAGAAGACTATTAGAAAGGGCTTGGGAGCAGTTGGGAAAATTGGTCAGGGGCCAAATACGTCAAAGAAAACATTGGAAGCGACTGAAGGAGTGCTGGAAGGTTCTCCACATTCAGTCTGAAGCCAAAACAGGAGATTTCCAATCTGTGAGCACTGAGTTTTTGCCAACTTTTTGTGTTTCCTCACCCAGCCTCTAACCTAGGTGTCCATTACTTTAAAAGCCATGGGGACATAAAAAAGCTAAGTGGAATTATATAGCATTATCTGTGAAAAGAAACAGGTCTTTCACCAGGCAATGCCACATCACTTTGGATCCTTCTTGTCATACAGACACTATGCTGCAGTTTAACCAGTATGAAATATAATAACATAATCAGTCATCTTAGAGCCAGGTTTCAAATTAGCCTCGCATTCCAATCTTAAACCTCTAATACATTTTAAATGACCCTCAGATCAAGTAGATACAAGCAGGAAAAGATTGTAGACCCTGATTAATGAGATCTATATTTCTTTATTTTACTCCAGTAAAAACTTAGGTATTCAACAGATTCTTTAGAGATGGTTTTTGCATGTCAGTATTTAGTCAGCTGTAGCTAGAGCGGCAAAGCAGTTTCAGTAACAAAACTCTCAATGTGAAATTCTCCCCCTTAAAAATTGATGTTTTTCATGGTTGGTCTCTCCCCATGATCACAGATTGGTTTAGAAATATGCTAAGTACTTCTTTCCTTCATGTTGTAAGGACTACTCTGTTCTGTCTTTATGAGTTTAAAGACAGGTACAACAGTTAAGCAGCACCAGAAGAGAAGGAAAATATTTTTCATTCATGCCTAGAACTCTTCTGAACAGTTATCTCTACACTTACATCTTCTCACAGCTCTTTTCTGTAGAAATGTGGTAATTTCAGTCTTCTTGCACCCCATTAACATAATGTCTATTTTACAGCTGAGACATGGAGACAGATGTATCCCCCGGGTTATCCCAACTTTAGGATAGGAAAAGAGAGAGATACCTCTAGAGATCACTTTTGCTCATCTAGATAGGTATAGTTCTTTGGAAGTACTTTGTTTCCTAGTGATTTATCATACTGAGGACCTACACTTCCAGCTTGACCCTCTCAGAAGGACTGGATGAATCCCTATCTAAATAAGCCGCAGGAGAAGTCCAGGCAGAGCAGAAAACATCACATAAAGCGAGAACAAATTGAGAAGCAGGATCAATCGACACAACTAAATTCCATATGTCTAACCCCAAGGATTTCTTTTCTCATCCCCCATGTCCTCAGACTAAATACCCACATCTCCCAAAAGCTTTCAGGGTCCCAAGACCCTTCCCTTATCACTGCTACCCACAACACACAGCAACACACTCACACTGTGGAGCCAGGAGGTCAGCACTAGTTATGTGCTTTGGTACCATCAGACATGTAACAGTAACTGTGCCAAAGAGGCAACATCTTCAATATGGGAAAATTCTTTTTTTTGCTTACCTCCCTTTCCACCAAGGAATAAAAGAAAAATTTGAAAAATTACATATATCATCTGAGAAGGTACAGCAGAATAAATTTTTTAACTGCTAAGAAACCCCATATTTTATTTCTTCAAAATGGTAGCTATGACCATGATGTACTTCATTCCAAGGTTCTTTACAACAGAACTTTATATTATCAGAGAGTTTAAACTTCTGTAAAGTGTACATGACATTTACCGTTTATTATATTATATTGAGCATCTCTCTGGAACTGCTATTTATTTTCCAATAATTTTTCCTAATGAGCTTGTTCTATATTTGAATTGTAAATGACTGTCTCTATTTATATTTTATTTCTGAAACTTAGAGAATTGTCTGTTTACCAGTTAACAGTCTTTTTCTTACGGAAATTAAATTATCCCAAAACAAAGAAAAAAATCTGAACTTTCAAATTCTTGCAAATTGTTTTTCTGAAGTTAGGGGTTTAACTGTTGCCATGACAAAAATTCAGGAATAACCAGAGCTCAGAAGCTACAGCCCAAAACCAGTGGCAGCTTTTCAGCTCAATGTTGTCTAGCAAATGGATGTTTTTGTTGCTCCCTCCTCCCCCTTCCATACCCATGCATTTATTCAGAGTCTGACCCAAAGTCTAAATTCTGACCCAAAGTCTAAATTCATTAGATTAGATTAGAATCTGGATTAAGCCCACTCTAAACACAGGAAAAATAAATCAGATCTTGAAATTTCTTACATGAAAGAACAATCCAGTTTTGATGAAACCAGTATTTCCAAGTCTCACACATTCTGTGCATAGGAAAAACAATCACATTGTATTTTCCACGAAATGCATGTAATTGTACAAATTTATGACTTTAAATGTCAAGTTATAATGGACATGCGACTATTGAAAGAGAACAGCTAAACTTAAATAGAGCTAAACTTAACAATGTAAGCTTTTTCACCATACAGCATGAACTTACACTGCTGAAGGTATCTCTAAATAGACATTTCTTCTTCAAGTAAAGTTCACTCACAATGCACAAGAAAAAGTAAGCAGAAGTAACTACTTGAAATTACCTGAAACATATTTTGTCAATCCCTGATACATTTGTGGTTATTTTTTAAAATACTGTATTTTGCAAGAATTTTATAAGATTAGAGGCTACAGGAAAAAATGCATCACCCATATGTCTAAAACAACATTCAAGTCCATTAATTTCCCCACTTTGGAACAAAAAGAAATATCTTTTCATCAGCAGAAATTATCTTTCATTTTCATGGGCTCTTCCAAGCCCATCATCATCTTGGACAAGGCAGTAGGCCAAGGAACAAGCAGTTTTCAACACAGCCCAAGAAATAGCTGTAGAAAATTACTTTGTAGACACAGTAAAATGAATAAAATATCCATTCAAGACTACTCATCCACCTCCTGAAGACAGAAGCATGTCAAAACTGACCAAATTTTAGGAAAAAAACAGTCAAAAAAAACTTCTGTTTTCCCTGCTAATTCTGCAGTGAATAGAGTTTTTCCAAATAGAAGACCAGTGACATTTCTTCAGGAAACCCAGAGTTAAAAATAAAGAAACAAAAGTTGATTTAAGCTGAAATTTGACTCTTAATAGTTGTATGAATGGTAACTCAATGAAAATGTTTGTGCATGATATAGGAAAAATGCAGAGCAAAGTGGTTCAGGATTTCTTTCTGAGACTTGAAACAAGCAAGGATAACACATCACATTAGTTAATTAATACAGCATCCTTATTACTGCTATGTGAAGAGAGAAATTACAGATGTTCGAGTTCACTGCTGTAAGATTTTAGCTCAATCCAGGGATTTTCTACCTATGTTCACAAACTGCCCAGCCCAGAGCACTACCCACAGACACCTAAGCAATTTCAGGGGCATTGATTCCATATCAGCAGGGAAAGAAATCAAGTCCCCTCCATATTCCCTGGTCTGGAGAAGGTGAAAGCATTCTTTAATCTCTGTGACAACAAATTGACAGCAATTTACCTGAAATGGTATTTTTTGCAGCTTATCTCTCCCTTCCCCAAATCACAACACAAGCAGCCTGAAGTGCATTTCTCAGGAAGGAGACATAATATGTACAGCTCTTAATCAGTTGTGCTTATTTACTAAGGTACCAGTAGACGATGATCCAAAAAAAAATTTCAAAAAAAGAAAGAAGAGGTCCCATGTATGGACATAAAGGTCAGGGGACTACAGCGAAGAAGAAGAAATTATCCTATATCTGCCAATAATGCAAGTTTGGCAAGAATAAAATAAACAGGCATTAAATGTGCTATCAGAGAAATGCATTAGCCAGGAAGGGGGAAACAGATACTCAAACACATCAGTTCAGTTTCTTGGCTTCTATCTTAAATAGAGCAGTGCCTATTTTCCCAGTAAGCTATTTGGACATCTGTCAGTCCCTAAGAATTTTTTACTCCTCAGTGCCTTAAAAAAAACAGCTTAGAGAAACATGCAGGGTCTTTGATCACAGCTCAGGCAAGTTTTTTGTTTAGGTTTTAGTACCCTGATACCTAGGGCTGTCCCTCCTTCCCTTTTTTTTCTTTTTTTTTTTTTTTTCCCTCTCAGAGCAAATACTAACAGTCTGTGGCTGTGCATGACTGGCTAATACAAAGACAGACAGAGATCTGCAAACTTAAGTCCCAACTCCCCAGGCCCAGAAACAGCATCATGAATAATAAGAAGTGTAATCTGAATTTTGAAAAATGGATTTGTGTTCAAAATGAAGACTAGTTGCTAATTCTTTCTTTTACTTAGAAAGAGAAAAGCAACTTATATACTCCTCCCCACACAAATCAACGCATTATAGATACATTTCTCTGGATCTGTCTTTAATTATTCATTACCTTTCAGCACTGCAGTGACTCTCATGGTTATTTCACACTGACAGACCAAAGAAAAGGGTCCAACCAACTGCAGCTAGAAGAGAGGTAGGAGGAATGGGCAACAGCAAAAAGGAGGGGGAAGGCGGGAATTGCAAGCTTCCACGACAATTTGTTTATTTTAGTTTCAAAGATTATGAAAATTTTATCTTCAACACCAAAGGAAAAAGACAGAAATAAAAAATTAAATAACTGCCTGGAGCTAAATGTTTCCAACTCAGAATGCTTAGAATGGAGCTGAAAATCTGTGGAAATAGATATTTCTGCAGCTATAACCTTAATTCCAAAAGTGTTTGATACAGTGAAATGTAACAGTCCTCATAGCTGGTAATGGCAGATAGTGAACACAAAGCCAAATGTTTTCTGGCTAAATTCATAATGAATCCAAGAGGATAAAGGCTACAAAGTGAGTGTTTACTAGGGTGGTAGAGAAGGTAATTATTTCCTGAACTAAAAAGGCATTTTTGCTTCCTGGCAGTGGTTCCTTTTTTACTGTAAAGTGAAAGATTTCTGTACTTAGGCATCTCAGAGAGCTCATAAGGCATTTTGTAGTCTAGTATTTAGGTTCTCTGAACTGTAGGTTCTAGCTCCTAAAATGTCCCTGTAGTCTAACTTTTCCTAATACTTTTTGTATTTTGTGTAAGATCCAGTGATTGTTCCTGAAGGTTTATGTGTCAGAAACATTCTGATTTATTCTAACTGATAAATTTGATATTTTGCTTTTTCATTGGGATAGGAAGACAGAGACAAAATTCCCATAAGTCAAGATTGCCATGACACAGGCTTAAGGAGAAGATGGTCTCTCAATAAAGCAAAGAGGCAGGAACAATTCTGAACAGTGGAAATGGCCCTCAGAAAGCAAAAAACACTATTTCCTAAAAGGGCTCCCTTTTTATAAAGAGGTGGTAGGCCAGAGATCTAGATCTTTGTGTGCATTACCTCAGGCACTGCCTCATCCCAGGCTGTGGCTGTCCTCAGCTCCCTGAAGGAACATAAGTTTGTTGAAAGGTGCATGTGGGCAGGTGCAACTGCAATTGGAGCCAAGAACATGTTCAGGAGAAAAAGGGATCTTTTGTGACCTCCTATAGACTGGTAATCTGTGCTGTCAGGTAATTACCATGCTGCTTTAGATTTGCAGCCATTATAAACACAAATAAACCTCCAGTGAAAGAAATAAACTGAAGGCATGTTAGATGCTAAATCCAAAGCCAGAAAGGATCACCTGGTCCTCTCTGTCCATTTTCCCTCTCCTCCTACACTTCCAGACCCAAATCCATAAGTCAGACACATACTTCAAGCACATCGCACAAAATGCAGCTATCAACATTTCAAAAAATATACTGCTCCTACCTCTTCCTCTGTGCAATGAATTCCAATTTTATTTATGCAGTTAAGTAAGTAATGATGACTTATTTCTTGAGTAAATTTATCTACCTTCAATGTGTATCTACAGGATCTTGTCATGTGCTTTTACAGAAGATTAAAAGACCTCTGCTGACAAATATATTCTCCATAAATAAGTACTTACACACAGTAATCACATTGCTTTTTGACCTTTTCTCTTTGATAAGATTAATGACTAGCCTCCCTATAATTCACTTTATAAAGCTGATTTTTCAGCACCTGGATGATTTTTTTGGGTCCTCTCCCTACCCCTCACCCCTTCTCTTCAGAATATATTCTCCAGAATTGAGGACATTTCTTGAGGAGATAAGGATACCAGATCTGTGCAGCAGCAGCTACCAAAGGCAAAGCCAAGTTAATTCTCTTACTTGTTCTTGATATACCCTTTATGGCCAGCCCACAAACAGCTTACAGGAACCTCACCACAGGTTTCCAGGAACAGCGAATCTGGGATAAGCCAGCATAGTGCTGCTATTGGAAAACTAAGTTAAAACATTTTGTTCTTCTTTCCCTAAAAGTGAAAGATCACTTGGCAAGTATGCCTAATAAAATCAGGCCATGCAGAGGAGGGACTAAATGAATGCATATACATACAAAAATAATCAGCATTTTTTTCAACCAGCCTACCAGGTTCTCCCCAAGAATTCAAGAACTTTCTAAGCCCAGACATTATTCATCTTTCAGACGCCAAAGAACTGTTTTTAATTTGTCTCCTCTTGTTTATCCTTACGCTTTGTAGACATACACCTACTCCTCCAGCAATAATTATTCTAAATAGTCTCTGCTTCCCTGGGTTAACTGCCAGCAGAATTCAACTGATTTTTCTGCAGAAAAGCAAGCAAGTTTGTCAAGAAAAAGTCTGCAGCTGGAGACAAGGATTAAAAAAAAATAAAAGCAAGAACATCTTCCAGGTTCAGTTCACAAATACATATATAGGAGAATAACAGCCTCAAGAACAAGCCTCTTGAGCTCTCTTTCCCATCAATTCAGTTGATGTACTCATTAAGGAACCCACCCCCAAAAACCTTACGCTGACTTCAGGGTAGTTAATTCCCAAAGCAGCCTTCCATCTTGAAAGCCTTATATCTTTGCATGCACAGCTCTCCATTTGTCTGCATAAAAGTGAATTTCTGAATTTTCATCTAATCAACCATTTTAGATTATGCTTGCAACAACCTTCATTATTTTAGCAATTTTTGTGCTATCTACAAACTTATCAGCAAATTCATGTCAATTATTGGTGATTGAAAATATGGAAATACTGACTGGCACTGGATTCAGAACTAATGCTTAGAAACTAAGTTAATGAGTTTTCACAAAATTGTGAATTACATCCCCACTGCTTCCCCAAGGGAGATTTTCCCTTTTTCCTGGCACTTGCCCCAAAAGGACTTTTCCAGCCTGTGGAAAACATGCTCTGACTTCTGTAACTGACAGACCTGCCTTGGATCGTAAACACCCAATATCCTTTTTGCAACACTAAGCCATCATTTGAATTCACAGCTTTTAAGGAAACACCATGTGTTTCAACTGTCATGTTTACCCAACACTAAAAAACCTACCAGGAAAAATAAATTTTATTCTCATAACGCAATGCGTTACATTCCTAATTGCAGAACTGGAACAGTTAAAAACGGAAACTGCTCACTGCATGACATCATGCTTAGCACTAAAGTGGCTCCAGTGTTTCAATGAACAATGTGCCAAAAGACAGTCTCACTCATCTCTCGGCAACTTGGTTGTCACCTTCCCATGAAAAGGAAGCTTTGGAATTTGGAAGCCACTTAACCGAGCACTCTCCTTTTTCAATCTGGGTTTCTTCCTTACCTGTTTTGGTTGGGTTTTCCCCTCAGAAATGGAATACAATGTGCAAAGACAAAGATGTATGTAGCTCATCTTTTCTGTTTGCATTCAGCTTTGCATGACAAGTCTGGCATATAAACAATGTCCCCTCACATCCAGACAGGTGTGGGGATCCTCTCATTGATATTAATCGTTCAGTAATTCCCTACAACAGCAACATGCACAATCTAGAATACTGTGTCCATCTTTGGGATCCTGCTGCAACAAAGACTGACAGTCTGGAGCAACTCCAGTAGAGGAACATAATTAGAGAGCTGAAGCACGTGTCAGAAAAGGAAAAGTAAGGTGTCTCCATTCATCCAGTGAATAGAAGACTAAGGCAGCACCTTCCACTGCCTAAAGAGAAGAGAGACAGAGACTCTTTCCAGCCACAAGCTGGAGGATAAATTCCACGGGGGTTATAAAAAGAAAGAAAAAATTTTACCTTGATAGTGGTTAGGTACTAGGTCACCCAGTGAGGCTGAGGAATCTCTAATCTTGGTGTTCTCAAATTAAGCCTGTGCCAGACAGACCCTTAACGGCTTCATCTCATGTTTGATATGAGCCCTACCTTGAGCAGGGAGGCAGACCAGATGACCTCCAGATGTTCCTCCCAACCTCAATTACTCTGCAATTCCATGTCACAGGGATGGCTTAAATTAATCTCATGTGCCGTAATATCTTATGTGAATATCATATTTTAAAAGATCTGTTGATCAAATTTCTAAGTCCAAAACTTTATGGAAAGCCAAGAATATTTTAATACCATAACCATTTTCATGACTTTTTAAGGAAAACTTTTTTTTTTCTATCCTTTTAATAATGGCTTCATAAAAAAATATTTGAATAATTTATAACTTACCAACTTTCTCCCTGCTGTTGCAGTTAGCAGTTATCACTGTGATAAGCACACAGTGAAAAGTATTGCTTTTCTTAGATAAAGCAAGTTCAGACATAGAATTGCTACTCAGACTTCACAATCTCTATCTCAGTTTCAAGGCATAATTCATGGTAAGAGTACATCACTGGGTTTCAGCTCTCCTTTGCCTTTGCTGTTTACCTATCCTTTTTCATTATCACATTTTGGCAACAGTAACACTAAAGCTACAATAACTAAAACCCATTGAATGATACTAAGTACGAATAGACTCACTTACTAATGAGTGTGATTAATAAGTCTCTTCCTCCATAAAAATTATTTTCTCTAGTATGCCAATACTTGTACTTAGTTGAGGCTGGATCAGACAATCCCACTGGGGTCCTTTCCAACCTTACCCCTTCTGAGAGTCTCTGATTTGCTGCCAATCATTGGACAGGTTGGTGGCAGAGCTGGGACTGGAGCCAAGGACACCTTCTTTACCACTAGAGCACGCAGCCCTCACACATCTCAATGGTTTTTTTCCAGTGAGATAAATATATCTCATTTGTATGGATGGCTAAATAAATCAATAAATAACAACAATATAAATTTTAATATTTTGTGATATTAAACATTATGAATTCAGGGGTATTTGTTATACATGAGCAAGTATATTTTAAATTGTGATGCTCAGAGCTAATAATTTTCCCCAGTGAAGGAACAAGAAAAACTCTCACTGCTTTTCCAAAACACTGTCATATACACTCTGTGCAAAGGGGGGGCACTATACACCAGTGATACACAAAAGGTCTTCCAAAACACAGTCTATAAAATGTTTCAAAATAATCTTGGTGAAACATTGCACTAAAATGTAATACTGTCATTTTGGAGGCAAAACTATATGCTGTTGCAGTATGCCTTTCACTCAAATTCACAGAACTAAAAAGCAAGGGGAGAAAAGTAGTGGCAGGATGGCTCATTTTGACAAAGTACCCTTTAGCAACCACATCAATTAGGTTTGCATAGATCTCCAAGTGTGAGGCAGTTAATGAAACACTGATCATTTTCCCCAATTCTAACTTAGACATGTTAATTAAAAATTAGAAGAAATCATCATCACATAAAATGAGTTCACAGAGAGAGAGTATAAAAATACCTACCAGGCAGTGCTCTGTACACGAGACTTCTTTTCAACACTAATTAAAATGGATATTTCTGCACATGCAAGTCTACCCAATGAAACGCAAATAATAGTGTGAGTTTAACATTTAATGATTTCTCTGTAAAGGAGAAGACTTTCATTTGGGAATGCTATAATTTACTCTGAGTAAGATCCACTTAATCATCATGTTTACTGCCTTCTTTTTCTGCTCACATTTCCTTTTTCTAGCCAGTCATGCAATTGACAATTTAAGATTTAAATTGTGACCACTTAAGACTTTATCTATTCCATTTCCCAACCCACATTTTTATTTTCCTCCTTGTACCACAAACTAGCTCGCTGAAAATCTTCCATAGCTGAAAAAAGGAGTCATTTACAAATGAAACAGTGATGTGTACAGCTTCACCTCACAGCAGAGGAATCACCCCTGGCAGCGGGGTGAGTTCAGTTCAGCTGCACAGCTGACAAGAAGTGGGGTTACAGAGAGCTTTGCAGAGGGATGGGTGAAGCCAAGCCAATCAGGAATAAGGAGAAGAGGGATACTATCTGGGGGCACATATCCTGAACACAGACAATTCAGATCAAGCTCCTCTGATGGGGAATTTTCAGCCTCAAGGAAGTCTCCTTCACTTAACTCCCCATGACCAGAGAATAGATACAATAATTCTTTGTTTTCCTTACACAGTCCTTGATTTTCTATAACTTTGCAGCCTCCAAGACAAACACTGTTTCTCATGCAAGTAAAGCATTCAGTGGGATCAAACTCTGACGTTGACTGAGTTCTTAGGGAAATACACAGTGGTTAGCAAAATTAAAGGATGAATCATCAAGAACTCCATAAATAGCCTAAGCCAGGATTAAAACTACTACATTTTGTCAACTTTCTCCTGCCTGTCTCTTCCCAGCTAGCCCTGGTTCCCAGTCCATGGAAATCATTTATTACCCAAATCAGCTTCTCATGGCTGTGCATTCACAAGCAAAGCTGCTAACTTAGAGGAGCCTATTTTTAGCTAGGGTGCCTGGTTTCCCAGAGCGACCAGGGCTGTAGCTGCAAAGCATGTCTTTCACATCTCCTCCTGCAATGAGGTGCAGCAGGCGGAACGGGCAGCAGGGCTGCTGTGAGTGAGCAGGATCTGCCCTGAGCGCTCACTTGCCTCTAAGATAACATTAACTCCTTGGAACACATTTGTTTCAGTGAAAAATTTAACAGACTGCAAAGAGAGGACTGAATCTCTACCTGACACTTGTAACAAAATGATCACACAAACTTCTTTTCAATAAGATGTACATGAGCAGATGAGCAAGGAGAGATGAGTCATTTTTTTGGAGCCCAGGGATTTCTGTTATGCCCATACTGTTACTGCAGCAGAAGTGGAAGGATTCTGGGCTAGTAGCCCACTATGAAGAAGAAAGAAAATAATGGGGTATTGTGAAAACCACAATGGAGGCTAATGGCCAAATTGTCATGAATTACTGTCTTAATCAGTGCTGCTAATATAAAAAAAAAAAATTAAAAAGCCACTGCAGGAATACTTTTTATTGTTAAACTGCACACAAACACACAGAAAAGAACTCAGAACCTTTCAGAGCAAAAAGACCCATAGCTTAGGGAAAAAAGTAAGAGCAGTGCAGCTGCAGCAAGTGGCCACAGCTCACTGCAACAAGCGTGGACTTGTTCAGTTCTGTGAGCAACTTTTTCCAAGCCTGAATGGTTACTTTCTCAAATACTCATCATAAACTTAAAATGACCCTTCCCCACCACCCTGTGCAGGGTGCTCGAAAGGGACAGAAATCATGACCTTAGGAAGCATGGAAACACAGACTTCTATTTACCAAGAAGAGTTTAATATGTTAGTTGTCCCACAGAAGGGACAAGTTCACATAGCTCCCTACTGCACAAGACGTTCCCTCAACTAAAACAGCTCTAAATGTGCAAGATTCCCAGGATCTAAGTCCCTGCCAGCCAACACTCTGAGACAGCCCAAAGGGGCCTCAATTAGGAGGAGCCAAGCTTGTACTTCCAGCACAGAAACTATGATTCAGCAATGCACGCAGGCACATACCAAGTATTCATCAAATTAGGCCTCAACTTTCTAACATTCATTTTCTAAAGGACAACTGCGTTGCTGACCTAGAAAGCAGCGATTTGTTCCAACCCGACTTTTATTCCATTCATACAATGGGATAGAGAATATCATTGATCAGCTGCAATTTAGAATTACAAAAAACATGCATTGCAAAAGGCGGAAATTTTATTAGTTTATTTTTAAATTATGATATTTCTCCTGTAAGAGTCAATTATTTGAATGTGACTGAATTTTATTGTAATAAAGGATAGAGACATTCTATTGATGCTGGAGTAAGATTTGTTTTGTACAACACATATGTGTGTGTAGTACATTGGAAGACCCCCAGTATTTCAAATCTATTTATAGAACAAACACGTAATTGGATAACCTTTGATATTGTTTCTGTAAGTATCAGTCATGTCATGGGCTTGTATTTTATAAAAATTAAATAAAACACCAACAACAAAACCAAATACTTAATTTCAGTATTTAATTTTCATGCCACAAGAATGATTGTTCACGACCAATGAAATTCTGTTTTCAAGAATGCGTCAGTGCGGAATAAGACTTGCAGTTAGGATAAAATTCTTTCCACAAAATCAAAATTGTCTAGTATGATTCCTTTTTTTTTTTTTTCATTTTCTACAGATTCAGCATTACATGAATATCTCCTGTTACATGAATGTGATCACTCTGATGCATCAGAGTAAGTCCCCTTGAATCCTACATGAATATATAAAGAACCCTATACCTTGTTAAAGATGCATTTCTTTTTCTGAACCAAATAATTTCATTTTAAACAGAAAAAATTTGATGGCTTGAAAATAAAATGTTTAAAAAGTCATTCAGGTTACCTGTAGATTATATTTTAAAATAATCTTATTTTAAGATAATTTATTATTTAAATAAAATTATGTATTTTACTGTTGTAACATCTGGTAACTACAAGGCGTTGTAGGTCACACTAGAAAAAAGTGAATAATAGCCTGTTTCCAATGGGATAATGCCAGATATGTTAAAGCAAGAATTCTCCCCTTAGGATAACTTTGCAATAGTACACAGCACCATGAAAAGGAAGCCTTCCTCTATTCATCCTTTGAGACCAATTTATTTCCTTAAGAAAATGCTCTGATAGTTGGTGTAGTTTTATTCTGGAAAATGAACTAATTTTGCAAAGAATAAGTCTTCAAATTTACACAAATTATCTGCACCAGATAAGAACATCAAACTCACAGAAGAGTTTTCAGCAACTTCTTCCGACTGCAAAATCTGTTGAAACTATGCTTCATGGCAGCTGATCAGGATTTCAAAGTGAGAGTATTAACTAGCTGTAAACTATTAAACAGCTCTTAAAATTGCACAAATAAGTTGCATGAATTTACAATCAGATTTTCCTCATAAATCAGTATATTATGCACTTTTGATATTTTTTTCTTTTGGTGGAAAGACTTATTTCAAAGCATTCCTTTCTTTCACAGAAACATATAGAAACCTATATAATAGATCTAATATACTGCAAGACTATAAACATCTCTGTTAAAACAGCAAATCACATTGCTAATAACGTGAAGGGAAAACTCATTTTATTGTAATCCTCTTCTCCTGCTGTGGAAAAAAAAGAAATAGGAAGAATCCAAAATAATAGTAAAATGTACTTAAAAACTTAGAGCTAAGAAATGAAAAGTATTCAGCACTATGCCTAAATGTGCTTCATCTGCAGTTGGTTTCATTTAATGCCATTTCACACAGGCAACACATGGGTAGCCAGACTCAGACTGCTTATTTTACATCTAAAACTAAGATGAGCAGAATCTGATTGCTGGTTAGGAAGAGCTGTGGCACCCACTGCATTCAAACCTCTCTCCCAGTAAAGTTTCCAAAGCAGTTAAGGAAATGCAACCACTCATTTTCTTTCAACATTTCACCAGCAGCTTTACGTAAATAGCTGTTGAATCAGAGGTAGGCTGTTGTTTGACACTGCTGCAGAGCTACCCCTCAGGCTCCTAAAAAACACCAAAGCACTGCTTCAGTATTAACTCAGCCTGACAGTTCAAATCTGACAAGCAAATGCTGAAAAGTTAATTTGCTATTGTCAAGCTTTATGTTGGCTCAAGTATTATCCGCCTGCACCACTCCAATCACCCCTATGGATCAGGTAACATCTGTCTTCCAGCAGCAGGCACAGAGCCAGCACGGATTTCATGCTGCACTGCCTGGCTAATTCGACGGCAGTGCTCCAGATCACACTTGGTCTGTTGGATGATAAAGGAGCACCTGGGATTAACAGCCATGGAGCTGGACTCTGAATTCTGATTCACACCAGCCAGGGAGAAGCAAGAGTCTACTGGGAAGGACAGAAGAAGAGCACGAGAACAGCACCTCCCTGCTGTGGGATTGCACAACCCAGGACCAAAGGGAAGGGAGCACACATGGCCATGCCCAGAGGCTGCAGAGCTGTCAGAGCTCATTCACTGCTTTGCAACCCCAGCAGTCAGATTTCTCTTACCTGAAGTGGACATGGGGACAAAGAAACAGCCTCACAGCAACTGATCCCCACTGCACAGCCCCAGATGCGGGTGAGTTGCTCCCCAGCCATCCTCGGCTGAGCAGAGGTGTACAGGTGTAATTCTGACCAGTCTGGGTGACACAGTGCTGCAAAATGGAGGTGTACTTCAGAAGCCATTCAGATTATTTGCCATTCAGTGGAAAACACTGAGACACTGTCAGTCTGGGACCTCATTCTCGAGTACAATGGTATTACATGCTGATAAAAAAGATCCCCAATATCTAAATTTATTTTTTCAGAAGCCTTCTAGGCAAGAAAAGCAACACTGAATTAATCAAAAACTTACACGAACCATGAACGTGTGTAATGGGAGAGAGCAGAACCTCCATGGGGGATATACCAAGCAAAAGTTTGGTGTAACTGTGATTGTTGCCACTCTTGCTTTCCCTGAGGATCAACTTCATTGCAAAATCTATTAACATTAACAACAAGCAGAAAGTTTGTAACAGCTGAAATTTAAGTTATTTCTTTTTACACAGTACTTTGTATAATCAATTCCACAACAACCTCCCTACATCTCGCTGCTGAGATGACTGTCCATGACTTGTCCTCCAACAAGAAGTTTCTGCATCCACCTGCTTTCCATGGTACCGTGAGGAGGAGGGTGACCAAGCCACATCACTTAATGCAGTGGTAAGGTAGGTAGCTTGTTAATATAAAGACTTACTCCTACCATGAAGTTCTTCACATTAGGACCACACAGGTTTTTTGCTAGCAAGTAAATAAGCTTCACCAAAATCTTCCCTACTTACTTGAAATGAAATATATGCATCATCACTAAAAAAAATCCTCAAGATCATTCTTGTGACTGTCAGACTCAAATTGTCCCTGTTTCAGAGATATACATGAACTAAGGGAATGTATACAATATACACATTTCCAGAGACCTCTAATATACAGACTCATGCTTATTTTTTTTCTTTTTATTTTTTTCAGTGAGGGGGAACCATTTTCACAGGATTGGTGAGTTATTATTCTTCTGATGGGCCACTTTTTTTTTTTTTTTTTTTTTTTTTCCCAAGAAACTTAAACAAGAAGCACAACACTAAATGCTATTATGTAGATGAGATGAAGGGATTAAGTAGATGAGATACTAATACCAAGAAGTAATAAACTGTAAATATCAAGAGACCCAAAAAGATATACCAAGTTTATACAAAATACACTTAAAAATTTTAAGACAAGATCTAGAATAATATAGACACAAACCAGAAAATAACAAACTATTAAGAAAATTTGACGGCTTTTCTTATACTAAGAAAGACATGTATAAGATGTATTTGACCTGCTGTTAGATAAAGTGTTCTCACTGTCAGAGCACTATTCAACTTGCTTCAAACAAGCAAATCTGAGTGAGTTTCTTCATGTACCACTAAGGAATCATAGTGCTTTTGAAGCAACATAAAATTAAAACCAGCTGTATTAAGTGTTCAGGAGATGTTAACATGAAGTAATATAGGGGACCTGACATTTTTGCATTTGTGACAGCCCCATAACTGACCCTATGTTTCTACAGTGCTCCCTCTGAACCCAGCCTGCCCTAACCACACTGCCCTCTGCTTTAGAAGCGAAAGGAAGCAGAAAAGAACCCCCACTGAAGTACCACAATTCCCAAAGAGACATCCCCATAACCCCCACAAAAACAGTCAGATTTTTATTCAGTCTGGTGCCTGAGAAATGTAACTTCTGCACTCTCTACCCTGCGCAATGGTTTTTGACAGACACCAAGACTTTGCACACTGAAGCAAAACCCAACTCTACAGGGGCTGCTGCAGAGGGGTCAGAACAATTCCTACAGTGACAACCAGCTGCTGGTCACTGTAAAGCCGGGTCAACGTGACAAACGTGCAATATGCTGACAAGTCTGTCATTTGTGCCCAGCCAAGATCAGACTATGTATACTGTCAATTAACTGTCTTGGGTTATGGATGCAGCTCCACACAGAGCACACTAAACTAAGGTTTATTAGCTCAGGTGCAGCAACAACTCATTTTTGCAGCTTCTCACCTAGGTTTTGTCTAGAAGCAGAGCGGAGGTATTTCATGTTCACAACTTGAGCTAATTAGCCTTTCCAAAATCCTGGGGGCTTAGAACAGTGATTCAAGGGTCTTGAAACTGCACTCCAAGCATATTCTGGATGACACACATTATCCAAAGCCTACACCAACCTCCCAATACCCTGGATAATAGAGAAATGACTACAACCATGATCTTTTGACTTACAATGCAAGGATCTAATCACTACATCAAGTGATGAGAAAGGCCACCTGAGGCCTTTACAGTTCTACAGTTTCTCAGAAGATAAAATTAGATCAAACACAGCCACAAATACAATACATGCAGCAACCCTGAGCTTTGCATGAAGAATTCATTTCCATTATCCATTTAGACACAGGCAACAGTATTGATCAGACACACCAATTCACAATTCCAGAAAAAAAAACATGTGCATTGCCAATGCCAAAGCTTTGCTTCCATTTCCAAGGTGCTGCATACAGCTACAGTCTTTGTTTAACCCTGTCATCCCTATCTTGATTTTAATTTATATCCTCTGATGGTGTCACCTGAGCTTGTTAAATTATTTACTGGCTGCTTAAGCACTTTTTCTTTGATTTCCATTCTGTTTATTCAACAGAGGCCATACTCCTGAAAACAGTATCTGAGCACATTACAGAAGTATATTAAGCAGTGATTAAAAACTTCTATGCAACCTTCTCCAAGATTTCTTTTGGACAGAATCCTGCATGCCACCAAGAATTTTAAGAGCTTTAACAAAACAGCAAAAATCTAACCTGCTCAGTGTTTGCTTTTTAAAAGGCAAGCAAAAAGGCAAAATAAGTTGATGAGCTTTGCAGTGCTCTATATTGCACAGAAATATTACATAAAAAGATATAAATGACACAGCCTACCACATGCTATCCTAAACTAGGAGGTAGGGGTAGCCATCTCACACTGCACAGGTCCAACATTCTCCTTCAGCCAAAGGATTTTCCCCAATGTAATGGGGAGAGATTCTTCTGTGTTGACCCTCTGGGTTGTTGCCTTCATCTTAAGTCAGAGACCACTGATGTTAATATCCCTTATTACTCAAACTTGGAACTGCACCACATCCTCTGCAATGGGTTCACTTGCTTTCTTGCAGCTGAGAAATGGCATGGAATCCAGGAAACCCACCCAGACAAGTAATGTTTACTCTGCTAATACCTTTCTGCTTTTAACTATTCTGTCTTACTTGGTAGCCTGGTAACCCTAGCAATGAAAGCCACCATTCTGATAAGGTTAAAAAAAAAAAAAAACAAAATCAAAACATGTTTCTGTGCATGATTCAGCACCTGAGAATACAATTTAAGTCATAAAACTATTTTTCTCCTTTTCTCTTGTTTTTCTTTTTTCCTTCCATCCCTACCCCATCCTTCTCAAATACAACAAAAAGTCAGGATTTTTGCCAGGGGGTTATACCCTTAAAGTCCTTTCAGAATACAGTTAAATCTCAGTCCATCCTCTGATGCTGGGAAACAGCATCACTCATCTATGACAGCATGACAACTCCAGATGTTTCCATCAAGTTGACAAAGATGTATAACTTAAATAAAAATTCATGTTCAAATTATCAACAAATGAAAGTTAATGATGGATCAAATTTGGCAGAACTATTCTAACATGTAACACAATTTGGTCCCAAGCTATAAGATGTGAAATTTAAGTGATAAATGGTTGCTGGAGACCTTTTCAAGATAATTGACATGCTACGGTGCATTAATATTTCTTTCATTAGTATCCATCTGGAGCACTCATCTGTTGGCAGAAGGCCAAGTGCATTGTATAGAAAATACCCCCACCACAAGAGTCTTCTACTTAAAAGACAAATGCCTTGGGAAACCAAATATTAGTCAGATAATATTAAGAGTCTGATTTTTGAACTTGTTTCTCCATCTGTCATCTCTTTTTACATATCCTTTATGGAAATGAGTCTACCACAGTCTGAATTAGTTTTTTGGTTTAAGTACTTGATTTTTGTCCAAAACCAGGTATTTTGATTTGAACGTTACCTAAGTATCTCCAGCAGATCCTTTCACAGATCAAGAGCACAAAAAGATTTTTGAAATACAGGCTTTTGCAGCAATATTATCTAAATCCACTGATTATTTTCAGAGTAAGTCAGTTACAACTATCATCTTCTTCATCTGTTCTAAGAAATGTAATTGTCCTCTTCCCTCTATTATACAAGAAGTCTTGCTACAAAAGATCATGGACTGGAATCACAGGTCCCTGGGGGCTTCATCCAGCCTGATGTTGCAGTGATATTGTCTCCTCTACATGTTTCCTTATAATTGTTCCATTTGAAAGCCAGCATACACTCTGCCCGAGATTCTCATGCTCATTCTCAACCCAGTCAACATCATCCACCTTTCAGCTCTACTGGGCACTTTCAGTTTGTCACAGTGAATTTGGCCATAAGATTCTCCCAGTAAATGCTTTCAGCAAGTTATATTTGTCAGAGTCCTGAGAGCACCAACAGGCTTTATTTGCCGTGGTCAGTCTCACCTTGAACCCCAACCCTTCTGCACTTCCTTGATCTCATGGCCTGACATCTTTCCTGCAACTAGGGAAATACTCACGGTACTTAATCCAGATCAAACTTCAAAAAAAAAATTAAAAACTGAAAGTTCACAAAATTTCAGATCCTGGTTGACCTGCTCTTTCTACCTTGTTTTAAATGTTCTTCCCATTTAAGAAAGGTGGTTACAGCACACACTGGTGGATGAGGTGGAGAAATAGCACCAACATTCAATTAATGTTAAAAAGCTAATAGAAATACTTTCAAACCAATCATTGGCAAAAAGTCAAATAAGAACAAAAGACAGATAAAAGATAAATCCTGTGGATTCCTCTGAGCCAAACAAGCCTTAAATTCTCAGCATCAATAAAAAGAGCATAAAAAGAAGAAAGAAATGCAGTTGTCCCTTGTGTCATCATATAGAAGTTAAAAAGCACAAGACCCTTTTCACCCTGCACAATCACAGTTCACTTCTCTTTGAAAAGATCTAAAGATCTTTTTAGAGATGAAAATACATCTATTTTCTGCTATTACAACCACAGGACAGTGATCCTTGTATGGATTTTATGCCCACACACAGGCAGCTGAAAACAGATAGTGAGTGATGCGAGCAGCTGCTAACCGAGAACTGTAGCACAAATAGAATGAAGACAACACCACAGGCTAAGCTTCTGGAGCCACAGCAAATAGCTGTTAATAGTGTGGTGCTCCTGTGGTGTTAATGGTACTGCTTTGGGACCCACCTGCTGCCAACCAGCTCAGCCACAGAAACTTTCATCATAAGGAAAAGCAGCAGAAAAAGCCAAGATTTTTCTATCACCAATCCAAAACATCATATATGGATTTCAAGGGAATGATAATAGAATAAATCTGAAGTATCCTGGAGAAGATTGTTTTAGCATAGGAGACTTAATTACTTCTACCACAGAAAGACAATTTTTTCCCCACAAGAAAACAGAACTGAACTAATGGCCTGGGAGAAAAAGCTAAACAAGCAGGCAAGTGGAAATGCAAACGAAGATTATGTTAAATGCACATGGGACAGAATTCAGAAGAGTTGGAATGTTGCTGAACAAACAGCATAAATCCACCACACTAGAGAGCCACTCAAGGGACAAAAATCAGAAGAGAGCCTAAATTAGAAAGAAAATAGGGTAGAATAGCATGTATATGAATGAGAAAGACATTCATAAAGAGCATATTATATATTCCCTCTCATTTATACAATCACCATTGCCAACCTGCTTAATTCTGTGGGATCATAATTCATCCTAGGATCCACACACATCCATCTTCTTCATTTTCTATTTCTCCTTCAGTATGTATTACCTCCTAAAATACAAGTACATCACTTGTTTCCCAGCTATATGGACCTCTTCCTGGCTTGCCTGAACATTTTCTATGTGCATCTTCCCCACAGAATTTTTGCCCATTTAGATATCCCACAATCTCATCTGGAATCCATTCAATAATGATTTTTTTTCCATGTCTAGCAGCCTACCTGATCCCACAAATTTTTCAAGATGTGATCTATATCAGAAACATCATCATTCATCTGTATGAGTGATTTCTGAACAGAAAGGCATTTAGCAATATAGACCTTTGAACTGATGCTACTTGGGGCTACACATCTCACAAAACATACCAAATTCTGCATCTGCTGATGATCAAGTTTACAGTGGCCACGGTATACTGCGGGAAGAACAAAATTCAGAGGGACTAAGATGACATAATCAAGAAGAATTTTAAATCAAAATACTAATAGGCCAAATGCAAACCAATCTCTGATCAGAGCAGCCCTCGCAGGGATGCACACTGAGAAGGGGAAGCAATATAGAGCAGCACAGTGACAACCCTAAAAGACCATAAACTTTACATAAAATTTAACCATCACAAAAACTTTGTCACAGGTAGATAAAGGGAATATTGATCAGCTGTTTTAGGATTTCTTACTATTACATGTATTACAGGAAGAGCAAACTGTCTCAGTTAGGTTCAGTCCCCATTAAGTCACTTCATAGTGGCTTGGCTCAACTGGACTTCTCATACTTGTTTTCAGCAGCATCATGGCTAACAAGCTGTTTCACTTGTGTTTAAATTTCACTTGGTTGGGTGCAGCTGTTCTTGATTTGGTCAAGGTGAACAGCCTGTGCTTCTCTAGCTTAGTGATCCATAACAAAATATAAATTTTGTAAGGCTTTGATAGAGAGCAATGTTCAGTGAGGGTACCAATAAGGCAGCAGGAATCTTCATTAGTCCTGTGGGGGAAAGGCATATATTTATTCTGGTTTCCATCACATAGTGGAAAAAATAGACCAACAGTACAGGAATTCCAGTCCTTGAATAGGAGCATCTGTAAAATCAAAGAGTGAAATGGGGGAAATGGGTAAAGAAGATTAAAAGGCCTCATGTACCTCTGAAGTACAATAATTTGAGACAGGAAATTGGTATCACTATAGCAACCAACAGTATCATGAATGGCTGAAAAGAATTTTTTAAGCCTACAGGGGTGGGAAACTGGATGTCTGGGACATTAGAGGAACATTTTATTTACAGTTAAGCATTTAAACAAACAAATCAGTCATATGGTACATTGTATTTCTAATAAATTTTTCCTCAAACTTTGCATTCTGTAGTTTTGTTACACCTAATTAGTAAGAAGTCTGATTACAGATCACAGATGGTGAATTCTTTAACAGGAATACAAAAAGACTACTTCTAATCAGTCAGCATCTTACTTTGGTAGGTCTGCAGGCACAATATCCAGATGTAAATAAAATTTAAAGCACCAAAATATTTCCCATGAGGGAATGACTTGCAGGAACTATCAAGAAACAAAAGCTTGCAGTAATAAGACCAAATTTATATGGAACTCCAGTGGGAGAGTGTGGAAAGATGGCTTGGGGTAAAATTAGAGGAAACTGAGAAGTTATATTCACATCATAACAAAAGTTACAACACTACGGAAATTATAGGATAAAACACAGCTGCTGTTCCCTGGATGGAATGCATTTGGCAGCTCAAAACCTCTGCCATGATGTTTCCCCATACAGAGAACCTGCAGCCACAGCACCTGCTAAGGGGGATGAATGGAGGGTGGAGCAGAGCAGAAGCACCACCGCCAGGCTCTTTTGAAATCTTTGCAGGGAAGGGAACTCAATGGTACTTTGCAGATGATAATCACATAGTGCCTGTCAGCCAGGGGAGACAGGGGAAGATGTCCTGCTGCTGAGCGAGCAGCTCAGGGCTGAACTTGCTCTCATCAGATGAACTTGGTTCATTAAAACCTAACTGTAATACTAACACACGTTTATCCCAAAGTTACTCACCTCCAAGGTACAAACCATCTCTCACTGAGTATGTGCTCTGAATTTATTGACTACTGACTTTAGGAGCAAAGTGAGAGAACTTTACACCAATCAGTACCAAAGGTATGTATGACTAGAGTCACTTGAGCTCCGCCTAAACAAAGAAATAGTACAAAAGTAAGTTGAGAATGGGGGAAAGTCCGGAAGACTCCATCATAACCACTGGGATCAGTCGATAGGCTGAATCTCTTCTCCCTCATAGGGACATCTATTGGTTAAAAACCCTACTCTTAATGGAGATTAGAGTTTGTCTGTGTATTACTTTGAATATGTTTTTGCATTCAGATACTACCACCAGCAATCCTCAAAACTTAACCTGTCACAATTTTATATTCATAAAGTGTTATTCTGTAAACTGCTGTTGTGAGTCCTTCATGGGCACCAGTAGTCTCCAGCCGTGGATAACAGTGAAATAAGGTGGAGGACCCACTGAGGGGTCTCCCTTATTCTGTTGGGGTATCCCTAAGACAGTCAAACCCCACTCTGATCCAGCAGCATGCTCTGTGAAAGGGCTGTATCATGGTGAAGAAAAAGGGCAGGAGCTTTTTCTCCTTTTTAATGCCTTTATTAGTGATCAGCTCGAGGTGGGGGCCCGACGGGTCGCGCACACACCGCCGCTGCTCCCAGAGGTGGCACACAGGAGGAGGAAAGCAGCTTTGTCCACAGGAACGCAGGCAGAGCTGGGGCTTCTATCCTCACGAGAGCACCAGAAGACAATGAGGGCTCGTTGGTCTAGGGTGTCTCTCTGCCTGGGTACTATTGCACTTAGGGCGACACGGCCGAACTCAGCTCTTGGTGTATGCTTCCTTGAGGTATTCTCAGAGTAGTGCTGCTGTTTTTATTGTTCTATGATACGTTGTTTTGTGGTTTTAGGAGTCCGATTTAGGCCAAATGCCCCTTATTTGCATATAGTCAGTGCACAAGGACGTCTGGGAGCAGCAGTTGGGGTGCAACAAATGTAGCTTCCGATGGGAGGATTCTGGGAACATGGGGATACAAACATGAAACTGGCAAACACAGACTAGGGTAAAAAGGGAACAACTGGGAAAACAACATTTAACAATGATTGGTAACAAATAACCACAACATTAACAACTAACTCTTACTGAATAAGAACAAACAGGGAATTTTGTTTATCACAATGGGACGCCAACAGAATGGTTGGGCACAAGGGACTCGGCTTTCCTGGGGCACTGACAAACCCAACACTAACTAAGGACTGAAGAAATCTCCCCATACTAAGGATGATGGAAAGTGCCCCTTTTCATGTGACAGAGGTAGGTACGTCCCGTGCACAAGGCGTCGGAAATTTCTCTTCCAAATCACCAGCAAGAGAGGCAAGAAAATGACACAATTTCTCCTGTCAGTCAAATTCAGAGTCAAGAAAATGATACAATTTCTCCTGTCAGTCAAATTCCCAGTTAGCGATCAAAGTCCTATCAAGGGTAAGGAAAATGGCCTCAACGCAAGAAAACAATGACGAGACTCTAACAACATGCTGGGAGATCAGAAGTGTTGTGACAAAAAAAAAAAAAAAAAAGGAAATAACTGATTTTCAATTTGTAAGAAAGGATGAAAGCATTCTGAAAGCATGTGAACATAAATGGGAATGCCAGGCATGACAGTCAGCATGGTTAGTCTTGTGAGCAGTATGAAGACCTGTGTCTCCTTTGTAGTTGTTCTGTATATTCTGCTCTTGATTTAAACAAAATTATTTAAAGATTTCCTGAGAAGACAGTGAACCTACTAAAGTTTGGTACGAGCTTGGTTTAAGCTGTCCCCTGAGCTGTACCAGACCATTAGCTTTCATGCTGATGCTGCACAATAGCTTTCTTACTAAACCCTCAGTGCTAGATGCTGCTCAACATCAAGCCCAAAAGATCCCCACCCCAAACAACTTACAAGTCTAGATAAGCCCATATAAAATTTATATACAGCAGATTTAACAATACTAGAGGACCTTAAAGTCAGAGTGCCTAACCCATGAACTGAGGTGGCATGGAAAAGAAATTCATTTCACATATGCAGAAATATCTTTGAATCACTCAGTCTTCGCTTAGTCGAAAAAAAATCGTTTTTCAGACACAGAACTTCTGTTGAAATGCCAAGGCAACCTTTCCATATTGGCTAGGAAAAAGGCACCAAAGGCACAGCAGCTCTTGTTCAGTGCGTTCACAGGCCCAGGGAAGCCACCACCTCTATATTCACATGGAGAATAAGAAACATCTATGGAACCAATTGGCAAAATGAGACAGGAGCACACACAGCCTGATGACAGGCTTCTTCCTCATTCCATAAGCAATTACTCCAGCATGAAAATGGTCTGAACAAAACAAAGTACCCTTCTAGAAGACTAATCTCAAAATCAAATATTGAGCCCAGATGTGGTATGAAAAAGCAGCATTCACCAGGCCTTCTCAGAATTTTGACCAGCCAAAAAGAAAGTGCAAAACTGAACAAAAAAATTACCTAAGATCAGAATGGGGAGGTAGAGGGAGAATCTCACCAAAATCAAGGAATAAGGAAGATTCTTCACAGTAAAGAGCAAAAGGAATTGGTTCAAAAATCTCAGTTTACCTAGAATTTTGCCAACTGTACTTCTCCATGTTTACCAAATGTAGAAAGCTAACAGGATCAGGCAACAGCAGCGTTTCCTCCTACAGAAAATGTTTTTAATAAGAGAAAAGATAGGTTTACAACTGAGAGATAGAAGCTGATTAATTTCTTTGATGCAATCCTTATAACATTAACAGAAGGAAGACTTTAATTACTATAGTAGAGCTTTAAAAATAAACAGACAAACAAAACCCCCAAAACCAGGGCGGACATTTCAGCTACTGCCAAGAACATTTTACATGATGCATTCAGATGAGACTTTGTGAGCTAGGTTTTGTAGCAACTAAGGAAGTCTGAAACAAAGAAGAAAAAAGAAGACAGAGAGACTCTCTAAGATCAAAAGCTGGGAAAGAATCTATGAGAAAAAAATTTTTTGCAAGAATTGCAGCCATGAAACACGCCACATTGTTAAGCTTGCAAAACCCAAGACAGCACTGAAATAATTTTCTACTCTCTTGCTCATGGTATTTTCTTAGAGCACCAAGTATCTTTTATTATCATTATGACTAACATGACTGCAACTTGATAATAATCAGAACCCAGGATTCCTGGCAGGAGAACACAGAAAGCTGCAGAAAATACTCAGAATCCATTTTAAAATATGCATTTCTTGGCTAAGATGTGATGAGAAGGATTTGTCCTTTTACTGTCTGAGTTGGCAGGAAATTTGTAAGAGAAATAAGAGATTAAGTGCTCCAGTTTTATATAGAGCTGTTTTGATTAAAAAATAGGATAAGTAATGGAAAACACAGTATTTTGATCATTACATATTTACCACACCTGATGCTATGAATACATCTGATAGCATGAGCACGTGTTTTATGGATCCCATAAATATTCCTAATCCCTAAGAACTTTAGGTTATGCAAATGATATTTAACTTTCATGACACACAACCCCAGATTTAAATGATAATCAAAGTTGTTCCAACAGGAGCCTGCTAGACTTTCCAGTTACTCTCTTTCCTGATCACAGAATCACAGACTGGTTTGGGCTGGAAGGGATCTTAAAGATCATCTCATTGCAACTAGCCTTCCACTACACCAGGTTGCCCAGAGCCCCATCTGACCTTGAATGTTTCCAGGGATTACTTCCATTTACAATAACAGAACTCTGCATTTTCACTATAGCTAAGTGCAAACCTTGGTGACCAATCAAGCAATAAGCATTTTTTAAGAAAAAGACACAAAGAATATTTTTCAAATTTAATCAGCGTGCATCCATTTTCACTTCAAATGTCTGAGCCATATTCCATTACTAAAATGAGAATTTTAAAAAAGTTACTATTTTGCTTCTGTCTCATTAGTTTTATTACTAATTGCAATGATTTATATCTATTGTAAATATTACTAAAAGGCACATACTTCAGGGTTACATTCAGGCCAAACTGTGATTCAAATCTACATTTTATTACATTTAATTGCATTTCTCTGACACATGGTTCAGCTATCAGATCTACAGGGGATGTGTTAGGTCTTGAATTACTTGAATAGAGCTGCTAAGGAATTTTAGTAAATTCAAGATTCTCCTTTCCCCTAGAAACACAGAGTAGTATTAGAGTAAAATCAGTCCCAGCTGCTTACTCTGTATTGCAAGGTGTAGTGGGAGATGCAGAATCTGGACAAGTCATTAGAAACATGAGATAAGACTTTCATCCCTTTTTTTCAGGGGGAGGAGAAAAACGAGGGGAAATTAGATCAGGGTTTTGTGTCTCTGCAGTACCCTCATTCAGAATTTCACAGCTGAAAGCTCACCACTTTTGTAACAAGATTGGCAGAAAGATTGCGACCTTAAAAGTTAAGAACCCACTACAACTGCATTTAGAAAGGAAATTGAGGAAAACAAGGCCAGCCTTAGCAGGAGACTTATTGACAGCATGGACTCTGGAAGTTCATAACAACCCTTCCAACCTGCAGATCGAGAGTAACCCAAACCAAAAGAGAGTGTTTTCCTCTGCAGTAAGATGACAGTTACTCTGGTTTGTCCTTGTAATAACTATCTTTCATTTCCAGCAACTGAACTTCTTCGCCCATGAAAATCCTCAAGAGGTGTGGGTCCTCTATATAAGAAAAAAATCTGCACGGCAATTTCTCCAGATACACTCAGAATATGAAAGCTCTTTGTCTGCACTTAGAGCACAAGTAAAAATGTGAAGAAGCCAGGAAGAGGGAATAAATAGCCCCTATACAATAACAGGTACATTTCTTTATTTTTTTTTTCTTCCCAGAAAAATTACATTAAAACAATATAGCAACAATAACAAAACCAAAACTGCACACACACACACACACACACACACACACTCTCAAAAAATTTTTTTAAAACCCCTCAAAACCAACAACACAGCATGTCAGCAACACTTTCATCAACGATGTTTAACACACTTGAACTGGATCTCTATTCAACCTTTATGCCCATTTAAAATATTTATTTCACTACCAGTGGAATACAAAGCTACTGCTGTACAAATTGCTCTTTTACTTCATGGAACATGAAGCCTAATAAAATCCTCCTGTTAAAGTTTTGCCTCCCAATTAAAAAGAGGGATTAGTGCTCTCAACCAAGAACCAAGAAACATTTGCTTTGAGTTCCAGATCATGAGATTGTTTTCTGTCTCAAAGGGAGTGGATGCCAATAACCTTGATTCCTGTTGATAAGAACTTGAGAGGAACTTGCATTAATGATATTCCCATCAGAGCATCTTACTTCACAGCTGAAAGGAGAAGGACTGAAGGCCAGCAGGAAAAGCTGTATCTCCTGGGAAAAGGATTTGCTCATGGCCAATCGGGATGAGAGGAGCGATCAATGCGCATGAGCTATTTGTATGATTTCAATACTTCTCATTCAAAGGAGTCAAGATCTCCATCCCCTGTGTAGAGGCTGAGTGCACTCAGTGTCTAAAGTAAAATCAATGGGAGAAGGAAGAGGTCTCATTGCATGTACAGGAAACTGTTCAGCCAACCCGTGATAAAGAATAACAGTTCTCCTTAGACTTCCAAAAAACTTCTCAAAGCTTCCCATTCCACCTAAGTTCTTGCAAACAGTACAGTTCAATGTCAATAAAATGCAATCATAAATTTTAAGTGATTCTTCCTCTGTGTGTGTATACACACACCCACATATATATATATATATGTAAAGCCTTACAAGTAAAAAGGAAAAGCAAAAATATTTTCAATTCTACACATTTAAAAGTGCCTTAACTACCTAATCATTCTGTTAAAGCATCTAAGAACTCCAGGTCATGCAATACTAAGAAATGCGTTTAAGTCTGTTGTTCTAAGGAATAAAAATATATTTAGGATCTACAGCATGTGATGAGTTAAAAAAAAAAACCAATCCACAAAAGAAAAAAAATCCTGAACAGCTCCTTTCTGTCCGTAAACAAGCAGGCTCTTTGCACCCCTGTCCCATGCTCCCATTGCTTATGACAGCCTCAAGTCACTGGCCTCTGCTTGCATGAAAGATCTATTTAGAGAGAACATTTCAAGAGACTGTAAATCACTCGGTATAGACAACAATGTGTCTTTCTCAACACATGAGCCAGGTCCCCCCGGGAAGATGTAGGCAAACTACATTAAGAGAGAGTTTCTATGCAAATGGTGTGGATTGGGCCTCTGCTAATTCCTACTGCCCACACTTCTCCACCACTAGCCCCACAAAGTTGGACCAGCTTCTGAGCTTAGGCGAAGAGGGATTGCATCAAGATGTGCACTTCTGAAACCATGCTCACATTTGGGTTTTTATTTTCCCTGAATATATGAGGTTTGCAGGATGCTTTCCTCACAAACAGGAAGCAAAGCTAAGTGCAAGGCCATGTGCACTGGCAATGCATCCTGAACCAATGAGACCTTCTGCTCTCCAAAGCTGAACTACTGTAGGCAGGATGAAGCTTTCCAAGGCTAAATTGTTTTGTGGAAAGCCTCTGTCTGCCAGCCTCTGCCCACTACAGCAGTGAGACACTGGCAGGCTGTGCAGACAATCTGGGTCCTTAAGCAGCAGGAGCCACAGTTCAGTGTGGGGACATGGGGCCAGGAAGCTCATTCAGACTTGGCACCAAGCCATATTACAGTGGCACCTGACAGAATATTGCAGTGATTTTGTTACCTCCCTCCATCAGCCTTCTCTCCAAACACCTATTTAGACTTTGCTGAGGTGTAGAAACCCTTCTGATTTTCTCATTTTCTGCACTGGGCTTCAGTACAACCCACGAGCATATGGTGCAACTTTACCCTGTAACACTACACTCATGGCTAGTTTGTTTTTAGGAGTGTAAAACGTGATATGTCTCTTGTTAAAAAACTGCTTTATGTATCTCATCTGCCTGACATGAGAAGTAGCTTGGGCAATTGGGATTACTGCTAATGATGCAGCTACCACTAACACACATATTTCTGTCCTTGTCTTCCCTATTTTGCTCATTCCTGAACCTAAAGTGCAGCATTTCTAATTCTATATGGTTATACATAGTATAATAAGGATGCAGCTGGGGTGTGACCTCTTCATATAATGAGGAAATAGCATTATTCTGCCACAGAATTGCACTACCATGAGCACCAGAATGATTTGGCCCTTTGCCTTTTCACCTCTGCAATACAGACAGATCACATTTTTTAAGTAAACAGCAATATTTTATAAAAAATTACTCTTCTAACCTCTTATTTCTTTTACATTCTGAAATTATTTACCTTTTCCCTGCCATATTGGCTGTGATAACCAGTATCATCTGCTGTGTCACTTCTGGGTGAACTAGAACAGCAAGCCAGCTGCATTTGCCAACTAAAACCATACCTACTCAGCCAAAAAACCTTCCAGATCTGCATCTTAGCATTAAAGCTGGATAACTAGACAGTGGTTATCTATTAAAATAGATGACAAATAATTGCATCCTATGTCTGAAATTGTAGATTTTTGTGTTCAAAAATTCTGTTCTTTCAAAATAATCGTGTTGCCAACAGATTCAGATGGTAATAGCATTTTCACAAGAGTAAACTTACTGATCATATCGACCAAAGCATCTCTGTACTTGAACTTCGGAGTTGTTGTTTCTGCATGTGAAAATGCCAAAGAAAAAGCTGCATTGCATCTATCAGAATTTTCAATGGCAGTACCAAAACCTGTTGCTTGTGGTTTCTCAGTGAGTCTTAAAGACAGCTGTCCTTACAGCTCTTCCAGAGAGGGGAGAAGGCATTTAAGACTGGCTTTCTGAAACACTGAAAGGGATGGCAAGCCAGAAGGCAGACAGGAGGAGCAATTCAGAATGCCTATTTGCATGCACTGCAAATACGTTCATGCAGTTTTCCTCGTGCCAGTTGTCTTAAGAGACAGCTCAAGTGAAGTGAAGCCAGCTGTGCCAGGCCTGGCAAGGGCATCCCAGCCAGAGTTCTGTGCTCAGATGTAAAACATAAGACACTGTCTGTGGAAAGTCAGTGTGCAAACAATTCCTAAGGAAGCTTCCCAATGCACTGGTGAGCAATGCAAACACACTGCACAAACCTACAGACCATGTTGTGTGCAGACCTATAAAGTAGATGCCACATCTGCATTTTTCCTAAAGATATCAGCTCTAATTCTTAGCCTCAGGGCAACTACTTCACACCACATGTAACAATCCAAGGAACAACTGCTAGGGAAGTGGATAAAAAAAATTGAAAAAGGCCATATGCAAGTTACGGTAAATGAGGAGCAGACGAGAAAGATCATTTACAAGGCAAGTCCCCAGCCAGCTGACATATAACAGTAATATGAAGTCAACAAACACCAGAGATTGAACTGCAGAGTCAAGTCATGCCAGGGAACTGAGAAGTGGCTGATGCAGAAGAGCAGCCAGCAGCAATTAGTAGAGCAGACTACACAAGATGCTGCCCTGATACCTGTTAGTCTCTGGTATATGGATATGTGAAGCTGCTGAGCTTTCTGAGATGCTGCTGAGCTTTCTGAGATCTGCAGTTCTGCAGATCTGCACAGATGCAGCAGTGTGGTCTGATACAAGGCTCTGAAGCAACTCTATGCATGAGATAAAACTCCTGAACTATGAATGGAGATTTTTTTTCCTTTACTTATCCAAAAATTAAAGAATTGTCATAATTCATCTGCAACAAGGAAAAATTTACTTGCAATGGAATGAGAAGTCCCTGCTCACTGTATATACACACGTACTTTGAAAACAGTATTTCTAATACTGCTGTACTAAAAATAAAGCTCACCCCTTGATGACAACATCATAGGCCTTCATAGCATATCGACAGAGCAAACTTACTTTTGTGTGATGTTAAAGGTGGTCCCACCCAATGTCAGACTTTTAGCTTGCTTACTAAGTGATCAATTGCTTTCTTTGATGGTTCACATAAGCTCCATGTAGCCGAACCAAGTCAGGTCCCTCAGGATAATGTTGCAGTAAACCTAGGAGCACATTTCTAAACTAAAAAGCTCCAGCTAAGACTGCTGTTTCTACCAGTTTTTGATGCCAGGTGGATAAAGATAAAGGCTGAGCAAGGGAAACTAGTGCAAGTGATCAGTAAGGACAGCTGGGGTGATTGAAACACAAGGAGAGCAGGTGAAACTAGCTGAATACATGTCTTTCAGTGTAACACTAACTTGGAAAGAAAAGGGCTGGTTAGTATTCTCTCAGCCTCCAGAAGAGAGTGAAAAAGCATTAGATGGTCTTCTGACAACATGAAGTATAAACAGCCTGAGGAATTAGTGTTGGCTCATCAATGTATCTACCAAAGCAAAGCAATGCTGCTGAGCCTGAGTTCCATGGCATTTGTCTACTGATCTAGTTAACAGTTTTGCTTCTGTTTGCAGGTTTTGCAGAACTGTCTTCTCAGTAAGGTTACCCCAATCAGGGGAGTTTCCATAATACAGTAGAAGGTTTTTTGGGGGAGAGCACCATGCAGATACAGTGCAGATCTCGTATCTCCAGTTATTCAGGTAATGGCTACCAGGTGTAGTAATTAGATTATTCTTAGTGATTAAAACTATAGAGGAGTTCATTCATACAACAAAAACTATCTCAGATTTATCTGAAAGAATGAGACGAACCACGTCACAGGGGTGTAGGGTGGAAAGTAGTATGGTAACTCCCCAGCATGTTTTATTCACAGCAGTGGGATGAAGAACCGGCAGAATAAACCCAACTCACATTGGGTTTATTCTGAGAGTCTCAACTCTCAGAAGTCTTCAAGAAGCTTTTTGCAATCTACTCATGATCTCTTTGCACTTCCTCATAGAAATGGGCAGATATACACACCTTCTGCTCGTGTGATGGGCTAAAGTACTTGGATTCCTGTAAGTAATAAAAATAATAGAACTTCTAGTTTTGCTTTCAAATGCTTACTTAAAAATGCAGATATATCAGCTGGTGAAAAGATCTCTGCACCATTAGATGCTACCGCTCCTTTATCTTCAAGGTCTTTGATGTTGTATTGTTATGGATGAGGAGTTAAAGAATGTTAATTACTGCTGATGCACAGCAGCAACTGCTGCTTCTTGAATTCCAATAAACCCTTTGATATCAATGTATGAATATTATAGGAGATATTGTCCCATTGAAGTGACTAAAAAGACTGGCAAAAGAGGAAACCATGTGTAGATCAGCAGGCAAGTAGGACAAATATGCTGCAGAGAAAGCTACCATAACTCTTGTCAACTGCCCGTTTGATCTAGGTCATTTAGGAAAGGCAGAGGCACAACCTCACATCCCCAGCAAAAGGGAAGAGTGGGAATTCTTTGGGGACAAAACAATTGAGGAAGGCATCTGGCACACAAGAATAACTCCATTATGGCAGGGTGCTCAGAAGCAAACAGAACTTCAGATGAAAGCAAAAATTTTGAGAACTATTTATAAAACAGATTCCAGCAGCGGCTGGGAAAGAAGAAAGAAGTTCTTATCTACATCGACCTGTGATGAAGGCAGGGCAGAAGAACCTGACTGAGACACATTATCTCTCTATTCTCAGAGGAAAGGGACCTAAGGAGAGTGTCCCATCTGTTAACAATTAAAAGGCTGAAGTTCCTATTACAAGAATGAAGCAATCAGTTTCCACTTTGATAACTGTTTTAACCACTACATCCACATTGTCTGCAGCTTTTTGCCTTTCCTGCCAGCTCTACTGAGGGGTTTTTTTGGTTTTTTTTTTTTCATTTTAACAATATATCCAAGTGCCTGTAGCTACTGAAGCAGGACCCTTATCCTTCTGGCCCACTTACTTGGGGAAATCTGGTGCGCTGCCCACTCACCAGAAGTTCTCACCACACCTCAGACCATTTCTGACCCATAGCTCAAGTCCTGCTGAAGACAGCAAGTGCACAGCCAGAGCCTCAAGCCACAGCCACCTCTGGATAAAGGGCAGTCAGAGACCTCCCCTCCAGCTGCCTTGTACTTACTAGCAGAGACCACAGGGGTGTGGCAGCATGACCATCAATCAGCTCAAGGGCCCACTGCTAACTTAGCAGTCTCATGTTCTTCCAAATCCAGCTGTACCTTACACTCCTCAAGCACCCAGTACCCCTTTTTTCTAAGCACTTACATTTCTGTCCAAAGTAGCCCAAATCCCCATTATTAATGTCTTCTTCCAATAGGAGCCCCTGAGTCTCCACCAGCACCCAGGTGTCAAATACCCACTCATCCTGTATGATCTCAATAAACACAACCAGTCTCACAAACACATTTTTAGAGCCACCCACTTCCCGGTGACTAAGTACTCCATCCACATATAGCTTTCCTTTCAGATGCCTCTCAGCTCTCCCACTTGCAGGAGAGGTCAGTCAGATGTATTTCTTGTACACTTCACAGAGTGTGATGTTTCCTATCCCTGCCGTACATGTACGATATTTTAAGCAAGATTCACTAACAAAAGTCCAAATTTTTATTATAGATTCACTTACATATAGAGAGATTTTACTTCATAAACCCAGATAGAACAACCTGAACAGTATTTGACAGTAATTTTTTGGCTTTACCTAGCTAAAAAATAAAAAAAAATATCTTTTTTACTGTGGGTGGATGGTGGATGCAGATGTGTGTTGAAGTGGTATGTTCCCAAAGTAATCTTAAGGAGTATAGCATTATAGCTATTTAAAAAACTTAATTCTGTGGCTGACAGTTTTCTTTGAGCTCAACACTTCCTAAGATTAAGATCACTTTGCTGGAAGTCAGAAGTTCTATACAAAGAAAGTCGCAGATGGAAACTGAAGCATAGCACTAAAAAGTATTTATATTCAGCACTGCTAGCTCAGATTAAAACAGATAACACGCCTTCCCAAAGGTGAACAGGTTTGTTCTCCCAAAGATGGACAGGTTATCAACAGCAAGAGTGAATAACAACCAAAACTGCATGTACTTCAAGATACAGTAACAGGAATCCTCAATCCCAGGAACAAAAATAATAATATGCCCAGGCTGAAGTTTGCTACATAAACCCATGACAACACGTTTAATATAAGCTATCCTTCTGCTAACAAAACATGTTGAAATTATAATTATGGAAATTCAGGTATAATTGTAATTATACCTGAAGGTTAATTGTTGCACATTTCCATCATAAACTGAGGCCACGTTCATGACAAATTCCCAACTTTACATTCCCTTCTTGGTCAGCAGGACATGGTAATGTTCTTCTCTACTAAAAATTCATGAAATTATTTAAGCTTGGCTAAAGATATTTATCTGTTCAGAGGCTTTTAGTTTACTTGTTTACTAGCATTATTTATTTATTTATTTACAACTAGATATGGGAGGCAGGGGAACACTTCCCCCTATTATTTGTCAGCATCTAGTTTCGGCCAGATAGAAGACTGCTGTTGCAAAGCTCCACGTCTATCATCAGTGCAGGCCTGCCCTAAATGCTACACACAATCCTGCATCAATTTATCTGATTCTGGATTTCTAGCGGCTGTCATTCATTAAGTAAAAAGGGCAGAGGACAAAGCTGCTGATGATATTGACATCAAAGAAATTAAAAAGATTCTATGACTTCAAATGAAAGGGGGAAAAAATTACATATAAGTAAAGATGCATAAAAACAGATATATCTTTAGATAAAATGATCTTAATAAGAAAAAATTCACCTACAAATACCTTTAGTATCTACAATGCTTAGAGCATTTGCTATAGTACATATGTGCATGCACAAAGAATGATCAAAATTCTTAGACAGCTTTACTGTTTTAATTCATGTAAAACTGGTAAGATAGAGAACAACAAACCTTCATGTTTAGACATCTATGATAAGAAGAACTTTATAGGTGACTATTTTCATTAGCACATAATTAATGTCCCTTCTACATATGCAAATCAGTGACTTTATAGAAACACACCTCTCTAGCAAAATCATACTCGTGATATTCTAAAATGGGAGACTAGACCCAACTTATCCTGTCATTTAACCAGCAATTAGCCTGATTTTAAAATACAGAAAATCATCTCCCACAGAATTCAGTAGAAAGTGCAAGTTATCAGCATTCAGGAGGTCTCAGTTGTTTCTGTTTAGCAACTGAAATTAATTTGAAAATGTTTAACCTGCTGGGCCCAAACCTTGAGTAAATGACTTGTGACTTGAACAACATCTTCCTTAACATAATTGAGAACATTCACTGGTAACAGAGCACTTAACAAGGCACCAGGGGGCCTATATATAGCTGACAATAGGGAAATTTCAATTAAGTTGTAACTTCACAGAACCTACAAGCAATAAGCTTCTGGACAGGAAGACCAGCCAAAAAAGGCAAGAAGGCAGGGAGATTTCCTGCAAGGGAAAGTATGTGAAGAGATTTTGTTATTCATGAATGGATCATTATTTTAAAGTCTGGACATCTCCATCCTCTGAGCTCTTCTCTTTTAGGCTTCACTATAACCAAGCCTTCATACCACATTCTTTCTTACACAAAAAGACAGCAGCCAAAGTTATATCAGCACTAACAAAGCACATTTACAGCAGAATATGAACTCCTGGACTTTGTGGCTTGCATAGCAAAAATATCAAAGGAAGAAATGTACCTGGCAATGAATACTGCTGCTACTGATTATCAGATAGACAAGCACAGCCTCCCCTCCAGAGACCAGCAGACTTCCTCAAAGGCTTTCAGAAAGTTGAAAAACACACCTCAAGGCATACAGCAAAAATTATACCTGTATCTATCCCCTCAAACACTTCAGTCTCTGCTAAAGTCATCTCCTCACCCACTGATGCAATGCATCATGGATTCTCAATACTGTCATAAATACTGTATATTGAAATTCTTCTATAACTGGAGGAGGAAATGCACCTAGCCTTGGATTTCCCACAGAAAGCAAACTCAAACATTTGAAGTTGAATTTCTAAGGGTATATGGAAAAATCTGTAATAGACAGAGATTGTTATTGTTTATTCTTATATGCAATGTGATTACAAATCAGTAATTACATAGTAAACTAAAAATGCCAGTCATGGAAAATTTAATCTGGCAACCAGAAAACACAACTGTACATTCAGGACAAATCCTACCAGACCCAGCATATAGCAATGTCGTTCTGAACACCCTTGTTCTCACTGACAAAATTCTTCAGGGTTCCTTAGCAAAGCACAGAAGCAATCCTTCAATTGCTTTCTTTCTTTCTTTCTTTCTTTCCAACCTAACTAGAAGAAAATACAGAATATTAAAATACACAGAAATACAATACAAGACAAGTACGTACTGCCTAACAGCTTTACTTCAGTTTTCCATCATGCACCTCCTCTTTTTATTTGTTAAATAGTGGTCCAAAAGTTCATTAAGTAATACTTGTAACAAGTTTTGAAGATGAACATTAGTAGATAGGGATGGTTATTGTTACTGTCAAAGAATAAAGCCGAGGTCATCAAGTGTTGAGCAGATTTGTTCTGCATGAAAGAAGCTTTACAAATTCTTTCCCATCTCTCTAAAAATTCCCCCATATCATGAAAAGATATTGCAAGGACATGCAATACTTGACAAAACTTGTCAAGCTCTTCCAATGCTATTTACTGATAGCAAATATGGCTGTGGGGAAAAATGTTTTAAAAAATTATTCTTCTATTTGAGTCTTAGCACAAAACTTCTACTGAAAATGTACATCTTGAAAATACTGACAGATAGAGACATATCAATCTTATATTGGACTGAGGTTTGTGTTTGGTTCTACCAGCCTGTTGATTCTGTTCACAGGTGACATGAATATATATCTTTGCCTCTATAAGAAAACTGAAACAGATTTGCAGTAGTTGTCACTTTACTACATTAAAAAAACCCCAAAATCAATAAAGAAGTACATCTTTTGAGAAAACATAGGAAAACATTCATGCTGCTGCAAAGACCCAAACCATCCAAGTGCAGGATGATTTCTCACTGCAGCAAGACCACATGGATGGGCATGCAAAGAACATCCTAATTTAAGCTGATCTGTAGGCAGGCAGCTCTTCTCCAACAGCAAGGACTGAAGATTTATCACAATTCCCTGTCTGTTCTTTAAACAGAGAGTTAAATGGTACAGAAACCTGCAAATGCATCTCCTAGCAATGGCAGCTAATTACCATTCAGGCTCCAGCTCCTATCCCAGCTGCTCAAGGATAATTACCCTTAATGAAAGTGGTGGTGCAGGTTTCTTGGCTCTAAGTTGTCTTAGAATAACAGACCGCCAAAGACATTTGGCATTCAGTACACCTTGCCACAGAGGAACACTATTGATCCACGTGCCATGGCATCACATTCAGACTGAGAAATTCAGTTGTGAATAACATATGATACACTCAAAAGCAGAGGAAAACATCACTCCCCAAGACCAGACAGCTCCTCTGTGCCAAGACTGTCTGAAATGCAGCCTGCCCACAGGACAGCACAGCTCCTTAACACAAAGCCATTTAAGGTGACAGACAAGTAACGCTCTTGTTTGCATAGCAGTTAGGACAGATGAGATTTCTAACAGACACAGCAAGCTCAGGTGTGGTTGGGGCAGACCCTGATCTCTCTGGCTACTTTGGCCATTTACCATTACACTGTACAAAACACTTCTCGCTATGGTAAAAAACAAGTTTTTATCAACAGGGTTTTTATTCAAGCTCAAATTTCCCTTCAGCTCTAAATTTGCTCTTCCAGTGAGCATTCGATCACTGGTCATGTTCCCCAGGGATCAGTGTTGGGCTCATTCCTGTTCTGATGAGCTAGATGAGGGGATTTGAGTGTACCCTTAGCCATTTGTGGACTACACCAAGTCATGCTGGAGGGCAGGAAGGCTCTGCAGAGGCATCTGGACAGGCTGGATTGAAGGGCTGAGGCCAATGGCAGGAGGCTCAACAAGGCCAAGTGCCAGGTCCTGCACTTGGGTCACAACAACCCCTGGCAGTGCCACAGGCTGGGGGCAGAGTGTCTGGAACCCAGCCTGGTGGAAAAGGACCTGGGGGTGCTGTTTGACAGTGGCACAACATGAGCCAGTTTGTGCCCAGGTGGCCAAGAAGGCCAATGATCTTCTGGCTTGGATCCAGAACAGCATGTCCAGCAGGACCAGGGAAGTCATTCTACCCTTGTGCTCGGCTGTGGTGAGGCCACACCAAAGTTGTGCATCCAGTTCTGGGCCTGTCACTGCAAGAAAGACACTGAGGTGCTGGAGCAAGTCCAGAGAAGGGCAACAGAGCTGTGAAGGGTCTGGAGCACAAGTTCTACAAGGAGTGGCTGAGGAAGCAGGGATTTAGTCTGGAGAAAAAGATGCTCAGGGGAGATCTTATTGCTCTTTACAACTATCTGAAACAAGGCTGAAGCCAGAGGAGAATTGGTCTCTTCTCCCTGGCAACTATTGACAGGACAAGACGTTATAGCC
This sequence comes from Certhia americana, assembly GCA_018697195.1. Taxonomy (NCBI): domain Eukaryota; kingdom Metazoa; phylum Chordata; class Aves; order Passeriformes; family Certhiidae; genus Certhia; species Certhia americana. The sequence goes on along the minus strand of CM031860.1, from coordinate 55,137,223 downwards.
TCAAGCTGTGCCAGGAGAGGTTCAGACTGGACATCAGGAGGAATTTCTTCATGGAAAGAGTTGCTAAACATTGGAATGGGCTGTCCAGGGAGGTGATGGAGTCCCTGGGGGTGTCCAAGGAACAACCGGACATAGCATGCAGTGCCCTGGTTTAGTTGGCAAGGTGGTGATCAGTCAAAGGTTGGACTCTATAATCTCAGACCTCTTTTCCAATCTGTGATTCTGTCCTACAGTTTCAGCTCTAAAAACATTGTATCAATATTTCATAGACAAAATATTTTTGTTTGATGGCTCTTCCTTACATGTGCTACACAGCAAATGGCTGCATAATACTCGCCTGTGCTTTTGAGAAGGAATGATTCTCATTTGGTCTAGCAGAAACAGTAGAAAAATAATGCTGCTTGCCCTCTTCTTCTACACAGCCATAAACAACACAGATAAACCAACATCAAGATGCAACTGCATGACAGAACTGGGAACTGATAGGGAACATTTACAGAACATTTTTGCAGGGAGAGAGCAGCCTCGGGAATTGACAGAGCAGAGGAAATATTATAAAATTTCATCTTAAAGTTTTTTAAATAAAATTTACCCTTTTTTTTTAACCTTGAAAATATATACTTAATGACTGCAATACCAAGACAGAGCAGAATGACACAGATATCTGAAGGTACAGAGAAAAGGGAGAAAGATACACTCTTAGACAAAATGTGAAGCACAGAGGACTGTCAATAATGTGAATTGATGAACTGGAGAGATGTGAAAAAAATTATTCCAAAGGATAGAAAAAATAAGGAGTTTCTCTGACAGCAAGAAGATTTTTTGATTTGCCAAGGAAGTGGTCATCAAGATGAAAGCACAGGAAGATGGGAAATGTGATAGAGAAAAATATGAATTGAGAATGTGGAAGATTAGGGGAACCTCTCCAACTTTTTTATTTTCTTTAATGTGAAAAACCATCAAATGATGAGAATGACACTTCTGCCTTTAAGTACAAAAAAGAAAAGGAACAAGAAAAGGAACAAGTACATGATGAACAGCTATGAACACAAAGTCAATAAAAAGCAATGGTTGAGAGAATATCCAATCAATACACTAATATTATAAATAATGTTTTGGACATAATACTACTTATTTTTTTCAGTTTGCATATGATAAGCCTCTGTAATGCTGAAATTTATATTTATTTAGCAGTTACATATTGCTGGCCATTTTCTATCCCTCTCTTTGGAAAAATCAAGTACTTCCTAGCAGTAGAGACTATAGGAGTCAGATCTTTTGATGAAACACTGCAAGTTTTGCATTCTCCCTGTGTTTGGTTGACAGCTGCATCCAGAGTTTGCTTAGAGAGATGCCTATGTTTATGGTCCTTATTTCCAGAGAATTTGAGTACCACATTGCTAACTTAGACTTCACAAACACTGGGAAATATAATGTGAGACCCCAGAGACTGTAGATTCCTAGCGCAGCTGAATTTTAACATCCTAAATTGTGAGTGCACATTGTCATTTACAGGTTTAAAGAATATGTAAGTGATTTGTACTTAAAGTTATATAAAAGCCTTCTGTGCTAAGGCCCAGGACAAAAATGGGAAAAAAATCAGAATCATTCTTGGTGCTCCTTCCAGTATCTGAATAATAAGTGGTCTCAAAGCACTGGATGACCTCATTAAGAATTGGCATAGTTAAATTGCAAAGCATTTCACTATAAATAGACCATCTGTAAACGGTGCTGCACAACAGAAACTAATTTAAGTGTTAATTCCATAGATCCCTGATATGGTAGGTTTGTCTTTGCTTGAATTTAAGAAATTATGTGAATGCTATTCCAAATCCCACACCTGTGCTTCAGATGAACACCTTGTGCTGAGAGCATTTCAGAATGTGCACGGACACACATAGCCCTATTTAGAAACAACTTACTCTGCACTGATAGTACTCACACTTAAGTCTTTTTCTTTCTCTTAACAAAGCTGTCAGCTGCTGATAAAACTTTCTTTGCTGTCCCTTGGAGATTACCAGTTTATCTAAGATTCTTCTCAATTGCAACAAAAAAGAACTCTCCAAGTCCTCAGATATTCACTCCATCCATCCAGCATGACATCCCCAGCTCTGGTTAGGAAGAAAAGAGGATCTTTACGCTTGCAGGTTCTGCACACAGGGTGATATGTGACATTGCCACCTAGTTCTCAATAAAGATCACCCACTCCACTGCACACAATTTGCTTCCCATCAGCTGTAACCAACGTTACTTATTTCTCTACTCTAGGGGAGAGAAAAACAACCTTAACTAAATTGAGGCTGCTGGTAGAAAGCCATGAAGTCTAAATAACAAGGAGACTAAATGATTTTTCTTTTAACCTTGTTCCCTCCTACAGCCCTACCACAAAGCCTGGTGATCTGAGAAGTGAGATGTAACCTGCAGATCTCTGCACTGTGCAGAGAGCTGGCAGTGAATCCTCCCTCAAAGCCCTTATGTAGGTACTTACTGCTTCAGTCACAGCCTCATCTGATCTGAATGGCAAGGGATGAAAATTAAAGGATCAACAGCATTCAAAATTACAGTCTTCTGTGTCAGCTAAGTGTCAGGCAAGGCAATAGCTCCAGTCCACTTCAATTAGTTTAATTCCCATTTGGAGTGCATCCACCCTCCATCTCAGTGAACAGCTCTGTTGCCTTGTCTCTCTGCCAGACTACTTGGCCTTCTTACATGATGATATACATGGAGAAGGATGATTTCTAGGATACAAAAACACAAGGTACACAGTTTATTTTACTACAAAAAAAGTTAAGGCTTTGTCAAGGATTCTAAATTCCCATACACAAGTAGGTTTGTCCTGTTTCATGACAACACCTGTGCCTAATTTAACACATCATTTTAATTATTATTAAAAATCAAATAAGAAGCACATTATTTCTTTCTCCTGGGAAAGACTGCAATTTATATCTCCAAAAATAATATAATTCACAGCAAAACTGAAGTCCCAATGTGTATAATAATTTTCTAAAACATACCCACCACTGTCAATTAACCAAAGTCTATCTAAACCATTCTCTAATGCACCAGATAATTTAAACACTAAAATAGCCTTTAAAATCCCATAGAATAAATACAATACCTCATCCAAGACAAAGTGATTATCATTTTCATTTCACTCCTTAGACAGTTCCTAATAGAGCATATTGCCCTAATATATGTTTGCAACATCCATTAAGGATAATGAGAACAATGCACATGAATCAAGTGGGAGAATACAATTCACATTTCCTGGTAGGGACCAGGCCGTGACCTCCCTTGTCACACAAGTCTAGAATAGTTCAGCTGAGCAGTTCCTCCACAGCTTGGCAAATGAAAGCAGACCACAATCTTGCCCCAGATTCCTAGTATTTACATGATAATAATGAAAACAAGTATTTAAGGAAATAGCTTAAAAGAAACCTTGGAAATCTTCATGCAACACAGAGAAATAAAGGAAAATATTGTGACTAGCTGAAGAAAAGAGAATACAAATCAACTGCAAGTTTATGTACTAATAGACCAACGTATTTCTAGATAACTTACAAAATAGGTATGAGTTACTCCACAGCTGCTGGTGGTGTCATTCTCCTTAGTGTTCTGAGTTGCAGTATCAATTTAAGCCAGCCTAATCTTTTGTAATAGATGCTGCTTCCCAAGTTAAAACACACAGGCAACTGGACAAATGCAACCTGTAAGCCTGCAACACAGGCACTGGACAAATACAACCTGTAAGTAGCAGACTCTCCAGTACAACTATAACAGCAGTGCTCAGCACTATCTCATTCTTATAACCCATCCAGAGCCCAGAGATACCAAGCAGGAATACCCCAGCCTAACTGCCCTGGTACTGTAGAGATGGTTTATACAGAATCCTGTTACACTCAGGGCAGGGAAGCTATACAAGGAGCAAGAAATCTTCATGTGGTATGGGGGAAATTACTCTTTTTCACAAGCTGAGCTACTCATGTCACCTTTCATTTATTTAACACAGCAATTGGTACCAGAACTAGCAGACTGTGATGCAATGTTTCATTTGTGGAGCCATGGTGTTAGCAATGGTTCATTGAGATTATTTCTCATAAACTACCATTAAAGTATTCTTTGTAATTATGTGGAGCAATTAAGCATAAATTAAGTTACCAAAAATGACATTGGTAAAAAACGTTTGCATATATTAACTCTACTGACCCCTGTGACTTTACATGGAGAAGAATCTGGAGCTAACCAAAAATATGCCTTGATGGGCAACTTGGAGCTAGGCAGAAAGAAAAATTATCCTATTTAATTTAAACTGTATTTATTAAAGGCATTCATCCTAATCCAGAATCTTTTAAATTATTTACTGCATATCAGAATATCAAAATATCCTGAATTAGGAAAGCCATTTTAAAAGCCTTCTCAAATTGAAACAAAGGCATTACTACACATCTTGCAAAGTTCTGCTAGAAATGCTGTTGTCCTGTTGCAAACTGCCCCTTCTACTAAATAGCAAGGAAGAGAATCTGGTCCTTTTTAAAAACATTGTACAGATTATAAGAAAGTTTATTTTGTTTCCAGATGTTGAAGGTTTACATCCACTTTACATTAATATATGCTCTGAACTATCTGCAGAAAACTGAACACCAGAAGAATTATATATTTCAGTGTAAAAACTTAATGAATACATGGAATCATTTCTCTGTCTTCCTTGTCTGTGTTTCCCTGTGTCTATGTTGTCTGTGTCTATATTCAAAAGAGATGAGTGCCATAATTTAAGAATGCAGACATAATATTTAAAATATAAAGAACATTTTTTTTCTAAAAATTTGTGTGTTTAGTATTTCTGATCCTTCTTTTTTGATACTTTTTTTTAATGATTCCATTTTAAATCTATATTTAGAATGAGCTTCCTCTTCAAGAGAAGAGCAGATAAAACTAAAGGTCTATTTAGTTTGATCAAAAAACAGTACGAGATAAACAGTATACATCTACAAACCAAAAAGTAAATGTATGCCTAGTAAGTTAAACATCATAAGCACCAGAGAAAAAGCCAAAGTGGTTTTCCCCTTAAACAGAGAAATATTTTCTTATCCTATACCACCACAGTCAGTGGAAATCTGACATATTAGTAAGCTTAGAGTCTTTCCAGTCTCCAAGATAATAAAAAAACTTATCTTCAGTCATCAGCATTTTATTTAAATCCACAAATGATTAAGTACTTTTGTACAGTCAAAAACATTTATCAAAAAGTAATTATAATCACCAATTATCCTTTTAAGAAATTGCACTGTATCTGCTAAGAAGCCTTTTCCCTCCTCCTGAAAGAGCAGCTTCACATGCCCTGTCAGGTTACAGGAATCACATGTAAGTGCTCAGTTGTAAGTGGATCTTACTGTTCCAGGGAGCAATCTACAAAAGCCTCACTCTCATGAGTAGGTTTCATGAAATAATTTTTTAACTTTAGGTTCTCAGTTACTCTCATTTTGATTACAACTGCTACTGTGTTTGTATATTAAATGTACAGGGCTCAGAACATAATCAAAAGAAAACCAGAGTACGAATTTTGCTTTGTTCAAGAAGTGTTTGTTGTGAGCCATGGAGATTTGCACCCAGAGCTTTATGTTGTTGAGAAGATTCTGTATATTTCAAAAAAAAAATGGATAATAGGTTTATAAACAGCACGTAATGCCAATTTGATGAGAAACGATAGTGTGTTCAGAATCAAATGCCATCCCTAGAGACTTCCTATAGCATGAGAGTAATTTGGGACAGGCATCATGATTTCTTCAGCTATTTTCCATCCCTCCAAAAAAGAACAAGATTGACAGATGTGAACATTTAACACACTTCAGCTTTTCCTTATGACCTCTGATACAGCCACCCCTGTTCTTTATTATTATAAAAGAAATGGTGTGTTGACTGAAAATCATTTGTGGTGGCTTAATTAATGGATGGATTCTATTCTTTCCTGCTCTGATCTTTCTATATCCACCAACAGCTGAAGACATTCAACACCTTTTACCTCTCACTGATTTACCTCTGAGGAGAAGCTACTCAGGAACTGCCAATATAAAGCTCTAGCTCATTTATTCACTTGCTAGAAAGGCGTATCAAGTTTCTAAACACTCAAACATAGGAGTTCCAACAACACAGAGAAAATAAATTCCATCTTTGACCTTTTTTAAACTGCTCTTATAGCATCATTCTGTAAGACTGAATTCATTATTCTACTCAATATATTCCATTCAGTGGCTGCAAGACATTAGCTAGGATTAAAATCAGGTCAGCAGCACTACGAATATGTAGCACTTTACCCTGAAGAATACAAAGGCACTGAAACACCCCAAAATGGTCATAACCGATCTGTTTGCTCTAGGATTCACTATTCTTTGTGGCAAGCTGATGGTCTTCTTTCAGTTTTTATGGTAAGTAACAATGAACACCATTTAAAAGATCGATATTTATAAAAGAACATGATGAGGTTAGGACAGGCTTTAAAGGTGGAAATGACATTAGTGTTATTCATGACATGATAATGCCCAGGACCTCTGGGTATGATATGACATGGTAATAACTTGGGCACTACTGTGTTAGTTATTTTTCAAAGAATGGGAGGTAAATTGAGCCATCACATGAAAAAATATATTATATATATAGGTAGATGTTGATAGAGAATGGGCCAGAGCCCCAGGGTCACAGCATCTCACATAAGAATTTGAGTCCATACAGTTGATCAATTTATTTACTCATCTGCCCACAACACTAAACACCTCGTTAATTAGTTCCTTTTTAAATTATTTCCTCCTTTGCAAGTAATATATCTGTATGTCAGTTGTACATCACACCATCCAGGCAAGTGGGGACGTCACAGAGAATCGCTGCACCTAAAACCTTAATCAGTGATGACAGAAATAGAGTATTTCCAGACAGGTTCATCTCCAATCAAGGTGGTTAAAATATACAAGATCTGTAACACTTCCTCCCTTTCCCCACCTACTCTCTAAATATGGATATTACATATGGATACCTGAATTACAAATGCATGCATATCCCAACTCATTATCTGCATATATTACTTGTTATGTCAGCAGAAAATCCTCAATCACAAGCACTATCACTCTGTTTGCCAGTGGAGTTGGATGAAAATCCCCTGACCTGAAGCACCAGGTCTACAGTACGTGCTGAAAACTAAATCTGCCTGCTGGCAGCTCAAGCACCCCCACGGGCTTGGTGGGTGAAGCCCCGTGACAGCAACAGCAACACAGTGTTGGCGTCGACTCCCACGATCGGCGCGGGATCCTTTGGGATCAGCACGGGTTCTGTTGGGATCGGCGCGGGATCCTTTGGGATCGGCAGGGAATCTTTTGGGATCCCCGCGGGTTCCGTCGGGCTCCGGGAAAGCGCCGAAGCCGCCTGTCATCTCCCTGCGCCCTCTGCTGGCGGCGGCACGCCAACACAAGGAGCCGTGGTTGGCTCCGGTCGCTGCCCCGCGCCGCCCGGGCCGGCGGAGCGCTCTGTCCTCTGCGCATTGCAGGATTGCCATAATCTTCATGGTGCACGTCTGAGGTGATCCAGTGACAGTCATATTAGGTTGTGACAGACAGCAGATATTCAGATAGTGTATTTTGGAGTGAGCTATGCCTTTACTGTCCTTCTAAATGTAACAATCGTGCTGACCCTGTTTTCAGCAAATACTTGGCTCTTTCTCTGCGGCATTTTCCTTGGACTTCAGTATAATAGCAGTGATGAAAATCAACAGCAGGGAGGCAATCTCGTGTAGCGTCCAGGTAAAGTTGCCCTGGAGCCTGGCTGTGCCCTTGCCCCAGCAGGTAACTGCTGACATGCATTATTTATTTACATTGCACTAGCACCTGGAGACCTCCAGAGCAGGGCAGGGTGGGGACACTTCTCTGGTGTGAACCATTAACAAAAGCCAGGCTTGGCCTTCCTAGGGAACAACATGACAAATAAAAATAAAATAAATATAATGTAATAGGGTGCCAGAAGTACTGTGTCATTAATTTGGGTTCCAGTTTCTCCATCTGAAAAGCACTTTGGGATGTTCACATGAAAGGTGAACGTGAATTTTAAACACTGGTATTACATTATGTGGGAGGCTTTTTGACACATTTTCTTACAGTAGCTTTTTTTTCCTGGAACAGGTAACTCTGAATCTTTCTGTTGACTGTGTTTCCATGATGACAAGATACAGGACTGTGCAATACCTCAATTGAATGTTTGCTTTGCAACTAGCAGTAAAAAAACCCAAAACATCTGAAACCTTCATCCTTGGTAGTTGTCTCACCCGTAGTTGCAAATGATCACTTTTAAGTGAGATTCAGAGCCAGGAGTTCCACATAAGCAGTTTGTTGCTGAAAGAGACATTCATTCAGCTGACAGGACCATGAAAACCTTAGAAGTTTAAAAAATAAAAATAAAAAAAAATCACTGCAAGTTTTTCTTCTTTGGATTTCACCCCCTGCAGCAGCTGCTTTTTCAGCTATGTATGTCCATGTCTCCCTTCCCCTGCCTGCACACACACAAAACTAGCTGCAATGCAAAAATTCAATCCTCAGTATCAGGCTGTCATCATACTAAAATAAAACTGCTCATTTTTAACCAAAGGAAACTTTTTTATGACTTGCTCCTCCAATAAAGCCATCATCCCATGCTAACGAGGTGCTGTGAGATAGCTCACATGGTCCTGCCGAGGCGCTGCTCCTCGCCTCGCAGGAGGAGCGGGAGGAAGCTCAGTGCTGCTCGACCTGCCTGCTCCCTCTTAGGAAGGGAGATGTCACCTCCTCCTGACCCCAGACTTTGAGTAAAATTAAGAGCCTTTCCACTGGAATGCAGTGCTACAGGCAAACATGCCCTAAGGAAATAAGAAGAGCTATCAAATCAGTACAGCCTTGCAGGATGAGGCCCTGTCTCTATCTTTCCCTGATACTCTTTTCCAGTTCTCAAAACCTGTGTCACTGCCAAATCTCAAAACTGTGGCTTCCACATCATTGATGTTTACATGAAGGGGCTTTTGTTTTGTTTAGTGAACTAAAGTGAATACATTTTAAGCTAAATTCTAATTAACCACTTATTTGCACTTACAGTAACATGTTCTTTAACACAGGTTGAAAAAATCTCTGCTGCAGTTTCCTTTTATCTATTTATTATAAATAGACTCATCCAGATTCTTAAAAGGTAGCTAAACCTAAAAAGGATAAAATTATACATTTATTATAACCACAAAGGAAAGAAATAAGGGGAGTTAGAGAGGTAAAGTGGCAGCTCCGATTTTCTTATTTTTAAGTTGGTAGAGCTCTCTGCAGAAGACTTTGCATCTTCTGCAAAGCCTGTGTATGCATACACACATAACTCAATGAAGTTTTAAAAGAACAACTTTCTATACTTATATTTATATTTATGTTTATTTATAAAACTTTAATATTTTCTTATTAAATAAGGTCAATTTTCATTACCATTACAAAGATAATATTATGAAAAAATAGAATATTTGGATGTAATCTGGTGAAAAACTTAAAACACTGCAATGATCTTTAATAGATCCTATAACAGTTTCCCATGTGCTACTTTGGCACAGCCTGCATCTTTTCAGTTACTGTGAGACTGGGAATAGCTACCAATATCCCCACTGGGGGCTAACATCATATGTGCCAGCCATGCTTAGCACAGCCTGGAAATAAGACCCCAAAGATTTTACTAAGGGTTATAAAGAGCTGAGAGGCACAGAGCCCACATCAGTGAGCAAGTCAGTCCATCCAGCTGATGGACCGTGTCTTGTAATCATCCACAAGGAATCCTGCTACCCTGTCTGCTTTTCAGTTACAGAACTACTATCACTACTCAGCTTAAATTTTGTCATTTCAACAATCTTATCAGAAATAGGAGAGGTATGAAACACCCTGAGTCTGCACTGAAGGATTGCTGCTGTAAAACCACAGCTCCTCAAAACATCCCCTGAACTCTTGTAGGACTAAGTCCATGATTTAATACAAGTCTAAAATATCACTTTGATCAACCAACATGCCCTGGAGATGTCTTCTCTCAAACAGGCATGTTGACCTGCAGGTAACTGCAAAAATGCACCTGAGAACTATTGATTTATGGAGCTGAATGAAGAACTACTTCCCTTCTAATACAACAGGCAACCACAGCTCTGGAGATACATGCTCTGAGGAAAGCATTCCCAAATACCTAAGATCTCACACACACCTCCTCCAGTCCAATAGTTTGTGGTTCCCACTGGCCTTACTTTATCTGGGACTCACAAGTGCAACATGTAAATACACTTAATGATAGGCTAATGATAGGTTAATTTCCTACCCTTGGGATGTCCCAAAACTGTTTAATGGGAAAGACCAAATTCAGCTGGATGACTTGCAAGTATCCTATTATGAATGTGTTTAAAAATGGCAAGATTCAGAGACGGATATCCATAATGCAGCCTAGGACAACAAATCACCTTCTGTCACATAACGAAGGTCCATCAGCTCAGGTTCTGTGGGACTGAGGGTGGCAGAAAGTTTTTAGACAGATATTTGCATGATGTTTAATACAGAGCCTATGCTTTGTGCCTGTTAATAAATGTGTCCTTGTAAAATCCCTGTGAAGTAGAAAAGTAGTGTTATCCTGATTTTTCACAGATGGAAAATGGAGACACAGAGAAATTAAAGGGGAGAGGCTGTCTCTAGGGTACGCATGACGCAAAACAGCCAAATCTTTATAGGTCAAAACTGCCACTTTGAATTGCACCTAGCAACAGATGGGAAGCCAGATTCATTCCATTATGTGTCCTTTTCAGTAAGGAGAGAGAAAATAACCAGTGTAAAAAAAAATACAGCTTATTTTTGCTATTATTGTTTGTTAAGGACTGCTAGAACAGAATGTGCTGTGGAGGAGATGGAAGGGAAATGGTGATTATTGCAAGGGTAACATTTACCTACAAATCTTGTAATCAAGGAGTTGCTTTTTGCACCAGTCTTCCCAGCAGCTCTAAAATCTCCCCGATGAGTAAAGACATTTGGTCTCTAGCCCAGTGTTCCCTCAAAGGAAGTAAAGTAAATAAAAAGCCAGCAAAAAGGGAAAAGCCAGGCTTATCAGCTGTTGCTGCTCTATCTATCTCTTGCTGCCTTCCACAGTTTGCAGGGCACATGAAAAGTAGAATAAATAGCCAGTTACATTTTGCTTATCATCTGACACATTTCACAAAAAAAAGAAAGGCAATCACTGAGGGTTTTCTCTTTTTAATTCTGTCTGCTGCTGACAGAAGGGGTGCTTAGAATCAGACAGAAAAGATAAAATGGTTTTAAATATGTATATATTTAAGAGGTTATCTCAAAGGAAAAAATATTTTTCTGCTGTAGTTGTCTGCTATCTTAGCCCTGCTTTAAACATTTATCTGATGAAATCACTGCATTCCTCAAAAGAGATGGTTCGTGAGTCCTCAGATTCTTATGGCTAACAAATAATTAAATAGCCCAAATCCTGCACTTTTAACAGCAAAATGTCTGGCTCGTGATGCCTAGTTAAAAACGCAGCAGGTTCAGCATGGCACCCTGCCTGGTGGGGTAATGCACTCTCACTCAGCAGACAGCAGGACAAGACTTTGGCCAGGCACCTCAGCTCAGGAATCCCACAACATTTCAAGCAGCCCCTGCAAACAGGATACAGAGGGATTCACCACAGAGCCACGCTGACAGCCTGGACAAGAGGCATTACATTGCAGAAATTAAAGCAAGATGAATTAAAGACATCAGCTTTTGTTTGGGATTAGCTGATTTTATAGACCTTGAGAAAAGCGTCCATTTTTTAAAACTACTTCTAATTTGAGACTGCATTGTTTGAAAGCCTGTTTTTAAAGCTATGGTGGTGACCCCAGCTCAGACAGCAATATGAACAGAAGACTATTTGCTAATATTTATAGTTCGTTGGCATCCAGGTGTCTCAGAGCATTTTAGAGACACTTGGGAGAGGAATTTCTAGAAACTGTAAATCACATGGGTGATGGCAAACAAGAGACAAACAGGTACAGAGGGTTAAATGACTTTCATGAGGTTGGCTGAACATCTGAAAACCTAAGTCCTTCACACTCCACTTCCATGTGATTTTATTTCATGGCAGTTGAAATGTCCTGTCCTGCTGTTAATGTTTCACTGATGGTTTTATTTTAGTATTTTGTATAGTAGAACCTGTCAAAGTACAAACTTCTAAGAGGAGTCACAAGTAATTAGATCATTTCTACATGTACCCAAAATTAGGAGAGAAATTATTTTTAAAATAATTAAATTAGATCAAATTCAATCAGGAACAATGTAAGAGGAGGAAAAATATAACTTGCTACTCCTTTACAAACATTCTGAGCAGTAAATCATGGACAGCTGTCAGACTGGTAGAAAACCCAAAGGATCAACATGAGATGACCACAATAACATTTTACATCCAAAGAAATCTCTAATTTCAACCTCAGTGTTTGTAAATACAAATTGTCACATTAATACATGTGAAGGTCTGAATGTATTAGAATTGCTGATTTGAAGTGCTAGCAATCTTCCACAGTACCTCTTTTCCCTGACAGTGTGAAAAGAGGTGACTACTACAATAACTGCAACTTCAGTTACCTGGGAGAAAATAATTCTAGATGCACACTGTCTTCAGAGTGAAAAACATAACCCATTTCTTGTGCTTCAACCAATCCTGGACTTAATATGATGAGAAAACTGAAAAATCTGCAAGTTGATGTGAGTGAGATACAAGGTCGGGTATCCTTCAGAAATACTGGAGGTAAGGAGGGGGAAAGAGGAAGGGAGGATGGGAAGATCTTGAACTAGATTAATTTAATTAAGGATGACCTATCACCATGCACTTGATAGAGGTGAGCACTGAGAAGCCCCTGTGAAAACTGAAAAGTCCTGAAGTCAGGGATCATAGTTTATCAGAAATGGCAGAAAACCTGCCTGCCTGCCCTAGAAGGGGCTTGGCCAAATCCAATTTGATTTCCTACCAGGTGCTACAGAGAACCATAGAAATTAATTAAAAGGTAATGAAGGAAATGATGCCTTAGATTGTATCGAGATCTCTTGTGTCCAATATCAGTTCAGTGTAGCAGCCAGGAAGGGATCTGCAGGAAAACATAAAAGAGAAATTGTGGAAAACTTCTCACAGCATCTGGACTTTTCAAGTGACTGGCCCAACTCTGCTACATCTCACTATGCAGAAATGATCTAGCACCTTCCCATGTGCCTTTGCCTTACTTCCTTACAACTGGCAGCAACTATCTGAGAGATGAGGGTGAGGGAAAGAAATTGTTGTTGACATAAGGTCCAAAAAGGGCAACTAATACCTTGAACACAACTAGTTCAGTAGCTAAATGGGAAGATGTACCACCCAGGATGTAAAGGGGGATTCTAGGCTCTGTTCTTCAGACAGGTCAACAGTTCACTGCCAACCTGAAGACTGATGATTATTAAAAAGAAAATCTACAACTGTTGACATTATTCATATCCAAGCTGCACTTGTTCCAAGATCTAAAAAAAAAAAAAACCCTCTTGCTGCACAATGTTCATTATGAGAGATATATGATGTGGCAATAGCACAGGAGTGGAGTTTATAATCCTGCTTCCGTGACTCAGCCCAGCCAGGGCTCCACACAGCTCAAATCCTGCTTGGGAGGAGCTGAAGACGAGCCATGCAGTTGAAGAGTGTATAAAGCAGATCTATATCAGGTCTCCTTTCCCAAAAGCATCCTTTCTGGGACAAAACATTGAAAGTCCCTGCACAGCATACAGCCAGAGACAGGTAGATCTGGATATTCTCAAGGCCAAAAATCATCCATATTTTGAGTATATCCCCATTAAAGTAATTCTAAATACATCGTGGCAATCACAATATACATCTTCTGACTCACTTATCAAGAACATCAACTTAAAAACTTAAACTTAATGACTTCAGGTTGATTTGAATGGTTCTGATCCATCTGCAGTGCTGGAATGTTGTTCAAAATCATGTACTACATATCTTGAAGTGCTTAATGCAAAAGTTTTACAGTTCACTTCTATAAATTGTAAAGCTCAAACAAATTTTTCGTCATTCTTCCTTTGTATAACCTCTCCTTATAGCTAATTAAAAAGCAGGGTCCTGAATTGCCTGGTCTTGTAATATCATCCCAGGGGGAAATAATTTAAAAATTATAAAATTGCTGCAACACTTTTGGAAACTACCTTTTCAAATGCTGCCTCCGAGTGCAAACATGGAGAGAACAGAAATAAAGTCAAGTTAAAACAGACAAGCCAGGTCACAAGAAATAAGTTCTCCTTACATTACTATGTAAACATATAATGGAGGGAACCTAACACCTGGAGATCACAGTGAAAAGCCTAAAAGGTGGAATATAGTCAATGATTCCCAGAATTTGGGCCAAAGAAAGAATGCAACACTTGTTTCCCTGGCAAACAGGTTCTGGATTTGTCCCTACTTCAGTCCACTAAAAAAACCTGCAATAAAAATACATTTTATACCTTCAAGCTTGAAATAATCTATGCAAGAATAGACTTTTTCCATGTTTGCTCTTATTTAATCAAGTGAAAAATTTCATTTCACTGAAGTTTACTCTGTATGATTTCATCAATGCACAGTAGTAGCAAGTAACTTAAGCATTTGTGTTATCAGATCTTAATCTTTACAATGTAGTTTTTAAATCTGCCACTTTCTTATTTGGAGAGTAACTAACAACAGAGTGCATTCATTCTGTCCTTTTCCAACCAAGCAAAACACTCCCTGGGATTTCCTTTTCAAGCTCGCTAATTGAAAACATTCTGCAGTTTATTAGTCACTATACAGATTATCTGCTGACATGCAAACTCTCACTCATTCCAGACTTGTTAATTAACATGTAATTACTGATCCCACAGAGACTGGACTGCAGGTGTGATGCTCTGGGTCCTGCTCTAAAAACCTTCCTCTCAGATGCCAGTACAGATGGAATACGCAGCAATTGCGTTTTCCCAAAATGCCATCTTACCCTCCCCAAAAATACTCTGGCTCTGTTTGGGTTTTAGTACCTTTTTTTTTTTTTTTTTTTTTTTTTTTGTGTGCGTGTTTAATATGTGCAACACCCACCCACAACTTAGCACAGAAAAGCAAAAAAAATCTGTGCTCTTCCATCAGCCTGTCTCAGCAGGAGCTGGCTCAGGGCAGCTGTTCTGCATGGTGAACTTGAATGGGAAGATCTAGAGGAAAAGAAAGGCAGAGGATGAAGGAGAGAATAACAAGGAAACAGACAGATATTCCCTGTCATTCCTATGACCACCTAAACGATGATCTCACCTACTGGTGGATTCAATGCAAGGCGGTTAAGTCAATTATAGAGCACTAATCTCAACATTAAAATACTACCTTCCAATCAATTACTCTTACATGAAGCCTCATGGTATCATAACTATTTCCTTCATGTATTCCTTGGGTATTGGGATGCTCAAGAAGAAACCTTTTTCAAATCCCTTGCCACTGAATTTCCTATAAGACTCAAAATGTTTCAAAGACCCTCTGCTGAAGGAAGAGAAAATGCTTATCAAATAGTAACAGTGCCATGGAAACAGTGCCATAAAGGCACTGCCATGGAAAGTTGGGTCAGATGAAATCACCTACAAGTTTATAATTCTTTATTAGCAAAGTTGTACTGATCATGTGATATGGTCAAGAACCAAGTCCAGAAGGAATTTTATTAAGCAAAGTACAATTGTCCGGGATAAGTACATCCAAATTTAAAACAACTAGGAAATTTGACTGTTAAAAGCATGTAGAGTAGGTACATAATTCTGTCACTGAAGTCAGAAGTAAAACTGCCCTTGCCTGCAACTAATGGGAGCAGACTGTATTAACAGTTGAAAATGTAATCCTACACATATAGGGATTAAGAACAATTTCTGAATCCCTGGGAGAGAATCTCCAATAAAAACATGATCAGAAGTCATGAAAATTACCACCTCAGATGGGTCCCCAAAATTTGCTGCACTGTGGTTCATTATGAACTGTGTATGATCAGAACAAGCAAGCTTTCGATACTCTTTTGTTATCCTATTACAGGAAACAAAAGATTAAACAGTTATAAATAGGAGCCAAATTCAGTTTGAGAGCTCCAGTTTCATATACTGGATTTCAAGAACAACAAAATCTTTGCCACAAGAACACTGTGTCACTATTAGGACCTCTGGATCTGCATGGACTCCCCCTTTCTATGCATTCATTGCCAATTCACCGTTAACTACCCTGTTAGTTTATGAACCTTTCCAGAAGGAAATGGAAAGAAAGATGGTACTAGTACAAATTGGTTAAGAGAGTCACTAAGGAAAAGGACTTTCAGCATTAATAAATCTTTTTCACAAGATACACTGTCTGGAAAATGTCTGCATTTGCATCAGAGGAGAGATCAACTCTGTCTGAAACAAAAGCACATAACTTGTCAAGAGGAGGAACAGGGAAACTCCTGTGTGACAGATGATTCCAAGACTGTCAGATCTGGGTCAAAATATTAAATCAGAGCAGAAGTAGTTACTTTTATTAAACATGACACATTAACAACATTAAAGACCAACAATGTCTCAACGGCTATGGCACTGGTAGAGAAAACTGTAGCAACGTCAACCTGTCCGTATTTAGAGCAGCAATATGTTTCAATTGGTCTTGCATATGGGCACCAAAGGACACATCTCTTCAAGGCACTGGCTTCAAAGGGACTTGAAAAAAATAAGCAGTAAGATAGGTCACTGGTTAGCTATCATATGGCAGTAATCTTCTGAAACCTTGACAATTCCTAGCAAAAGCCACGTTCAGCCAAGAATTTGGTCCACCACGGTCACTCTGTGATCCTGACCTTGCCAACTTCTCTTTACTAAGGATTCACGAAGGGCCTGTTGACAAACCTCCTATCAGTGACATAGAACATACTCTATGCCATGGATTTCACATAATTGAATTTGTCGATATAAATTATCGATATAGATTATGCAGTGTAGGAAACTTTATGCACTGGAATTTTATGATAATTCCTACCTTGGCTACAAGAAAGACATTTTATGCAACTCAGTGACTAAAGCAAACTGAAGAGAAAACTAAAGCTCTGAAGAAAGAAAATGCAAGACAGTTGTTCACCAAGTGATGAAGGTGGAAAAAAGCAGATTTGTATAAGCAGTGATTAAGATGATCTCTTCAGTTTAACAGCAAATGTTTTATCTGTTAACTGTTCCACAAAAGTCAGTGAAGATATTGCCTACAGAACATAAGTTGGAACAAAATCCAGCTCTTTAAGAGTTAATGTAATTCTAGGAGAATAAAGCAAATTCTGCTTCTGACCCTGTCCATGATACATCAGTCTTCATCATTGTGAAGTGGCCTGACCTCTTCCTCCAAGCAGAATGATGAAAGACAGCTACTAAAGCTACCCACTTTCAGATCATGGCTTCTAGAAAAGAGACAGTTGCCTCTCTTTCTGAGTAAGAAAACACGGAAAAGAATTACCAGAAAAGTTCACACTCAGCCACATTTATGAAAGGATTCAAAGGCTTTTTCACACCTGGGTAACATTGGGAAAGGCTGGTCAAAAGAGCCACAGCACTTTACAGTGTCTCTGAACAGCTTCCAGCCTCTAGTTTGCTGCTGAAAATCTAGGACAATAAATGGTGAAAGGAAACACATCAGGAGCAGTCCTATTTCTCTTTCCTTTGCTGACACTGTTCTTTATAGGTGGGGTCCTGAAAGGGTTGCTTTACACTTCCAGTACAAACACTTACATGGGTTTTTCTCCTACTTCAATTTAGTTTCAAATAATATCCAAATAAGCCCATCAGCCTTTTGGAAGGATGAGAAAGAGACTGTCTATCAACAGAGTCACATAATGACATTTGCAGCACATACTTTCAAACCTGTGCTTTCAGGTAGTGTCTTGGACCCTTTCTCCTACAGAATATAATGCTAATATAAAACACATCCTTTGGAAGAGGAGAAAAACTGGTTACAACAGAAAGAAAATATAAGCACATTTTTGTCTTCTACAGTAAGGCCAGAGAAGACATGAGCTAGAAGTGAAATACATATGGAGGCTCCTCAAATAAAAAGTATTTGTATAACTGAAAAGAGAACAAACACTAAGGGATTGATAAGAAACTACTAGTTCTTCAATATTGTGTCATCTCTTCCTTATTTGTTAACCTCAGAATAAGAAATGTGTTATATTGTTTACGTGGATTTCTTTTCCTGAGATTATATTCAGCTCTGACAAAGGTGAAGAAAACAATGAAGTTTTCTAAGTCTAATATTTCTGCTCAATAATTAATAGAAGAAAGTGAAATTTGGAAAGAAATAAAGAATCCTTTATCCAGTCTGGGGTTGTTATCTAAACTGTTGTTCATAAGACAGCATGGTTTGCATTAATGAGCTACTGTTTCAAGCTCAGTGTTTACAGATCACTACAGTACCACAGAAATCTTTCAATACTAAATGCACAATTCTGACTCATTCCAAGACTCTTCCCAACTGTGCATGCTCATCAATGCATTCCATGGCAGAGTTCCTTTTGAACTAGCTTGGAACACAGATGCTATTTCAACGTAAATGAATGTGATGACAGTAACAATGAATTGAAATTTGCATCAAATGCAATCTCATTAATTGATCATATCCAAATTGACAATGTAAATACATTAATAAAAATATTGTACTAGATGACAGTAAGTGTCTAACTGGGTTAATTTTGTAAAAAAAATGTTATTCCAGCTTACTGCCTCATCGTGATTTTAGACATCTTAATTTTAAAAACACATAGTACTGAAACTTGGAAAGAAGTTTCATCGAAGAACCAGAAAACATGAGTGGTGTCCTAAATGAATAAAGGCTCAAAAGAGTGCTTTAGATTTCTACTTGGTTGATTCCCCAATCACTCAGATAGTCAGGACAGCAGAGATCCAGATGGACAGAGGTAAAGAATGATGGCCTATCGTCCTTGGGCTATCAAAAAAAGCAGGTCCAGCATGCCCAACCACGACCCTCTGAATTCACTTGAACAGTGTTGAACAGAAGAGGGTTGTGTTTGGCTCCTGCTGCTGGTGCAGCATCATTGCCACATCTTTGTAAGGCAAGATAAATATTTGTGCAAGAAGGATTATACTCCGATCTTAATGCCTACTTCCTCCCACCCATCCAATGGGGAAAATACCAGTATTGTACAGCAGCTTAGGTTGCGTTTACTGAAATGACTGGATTCAAGTCATTTGATGACTTGAATGCCCACAGTCCTGACATCCTGATTTCTTTTCCTATTTTAAATCAAGCACTAGTGAAAGAACATACTGCAGACTCCTTCTTGACACTGCTGGGAAGGAGGTGAGCTTGGAGCGTTGTTTCACCTTGCAGAGAGGAACCCAAGACAAAATACTGGCTTTCAATATCTTTTATCTTTTAGAACAATTCAGAAGAAACATTACACCTGTGAATAACAAAACCACTACCAATTACACAGACTCTGCATTTTCACCTGCTGACCTCTATTGTCCAGACTTCAGTCCCTGAACAATTCTTTCTGAGCCAAGTCACTGGTTTGTTTTGCACAGCTACACAGATGTGATCACTGCATGTGAATGCCTCTCCACGAGTCCATCTATTGCAGAATGAGATAGTCTTTAAAACAAATTATTTTTAAATATGCATTAATAGCTCAGAATCAATTGAGTTAATATCTTTAAGATAAATTGAAGGCTTCTTATTAATATTATAGACTATGAATCATATCCTAAGGGTGCTCAAACCAGGCCTGCCTATTTTATTAAGAGCCTAAACACATGGCTTGCTTTTTTAAAACTGCTGAACATTTAGCAACCTGCAACAATTTCAAAGTTCAAGATTTTTGAAAAACAGTAAGGTATATAATTTAAACATCTGAACACAAGCTTACTGGAATTTGCAAAGAAAATTCTAATAAATACCTATGTAATTAATTTACAGGCCTTGGGCAGTACCACTGGAAGACTCTTACTACAGATGCTTCATTTACATACTGGTGGCTATAATCCACTGAGGTATTTTAATGCACCAGGAAAAACACAAACATTTATCCCAACACACTTCATTGTCATCTCAAATTCACATTACCACAACTCTGATATACTTATGCACGCTTTCAGCCCACAGACAGGTAATCCCATGGAGCTCAAAACCTCTTACACTGAGATTTAAGGTAGATTATGTTCCTGGGCTTTCACTGTTGTGCCTCAGCTGATGCAAGGTCATTTATTAAGCTTTAATAAATTGATTACAAGTCTGAGCCCTAAGTTTCTCCTGAAGATACTGGCAGTTGCTGAGAATCATGGAGTTACTATCACTTAAGAAGTTACCACTTACCAACCATTTTGTGTGAATGCTTATACTAAACATCCCTAGAGGTGGTTTAAATCAATTTAACTTCCAATTAGTCATTCCACACTCATATGTGTCTGTACTATATACAATGTAATTTCAAACTGCATCACTGAACACCATGCAGTTTCCCTTAAAAAAAAATCTGACTCAACTAAGTTTAATTTCCATAAGTAAACATTCAAATGCAAATTAAAGTGATGTGACTGGTTTTTAAGAAATAAGCACTTGTGCATGGAAGACTATGAATCCATTTAAACACATCTGTGTCTTTTTACTCATTCTTAAATAAAGTAACTTTCAGACTATATTTAGAGTATGTTGGATAGCAGTGCTCTAAAATACCTGTTTTGTATATGTTTTGGATCTTTAAGGGTTCCCAATAATAATAGTTATCAAAAAGTCAAGCAGCAACTATATACATTATTCTTTATGTGATATTATTTTATATACAAATTTATAGTTAAACCTTCTTTATACTGATATAGGAGATGAAAGCTAATCTAGCAAGAAAATATTGAATAAAATTTAAATATCCTTCAGGAGCTGCCTATTAGTGAATTGCTTTAAAGTTTGTATATAACATGCCATTCCATGATTTCATAGAAACATAGAATCATTTAGGTTGAAAAAGACCTCTAATATTATCAAGTCCAACAATTAATCCAGGTGCCAAAACACCACTAACCTATGTCCCAAAGCACCAATTGTGTAAGTTTTTTAAATCCCTCCAGGGACAGTGATTTCACCACTTCTTTGCACTCCCTGTCCCAATGCTTGACAACTCCTCCATAAAAAAGCTTTTTCTAATATCTAACCTAAACCTCCCTTGTGCAATTTGAGGCCATTTCCTCTTGTTCTCTCCCTTGTTGCCTGGGAGAAGGGACCAAACCCCACCTGGCCACAACCTCCTTTAGGTATGTTCTTGCTAGTGAATTTACAGCTATTATTGTTCCAGAAGGAAAAGACTAAACTTTGAGAAAATGTAGGCAAATCCATGACCTTCAAAAGAAATGGGAACATCTGCTCCTTTCTTTTAGTAGCTGCAAAATGAGAAACATGAAGGGAATTTGGTATGAAGAAATGTCTAATGTTTGTATGTAAACTATCAAAAGACAGTGTCAGTGGCTCCTGGCAGCACTCCTCAACAGGATGCTGCAATGAGCACTGGTAAGAAAAAGTCCATAAGGAAGTAGATGAAAACTGTCTTCTATTGAACACCTGTTTAAACAGCAATTGATGCTTTATCAACACAAGTGGCCAGAGTCTAAAAGCTGAAGCTTTCTAGTAGGCTCCAAATGCTGCCAAAGAGTAAATGTCAGATTGTCTTTGGTATATTACAAATTATTACAAAACAAAAATAATTGTCAATTAAAAGCCCTTCTCAGGTGGAAAGGAAAAATGACAGAAGTCTGCACACAATATAAATAACATATGCCCAATTCTTTGCAGAATCAAGACATAAAGTTACAGATTTAGAAAGTCTTCAGATTTTATAATATTTAAATAAGGCTTTGAGCTTTTACTCTGTTGTACCTAATCCTATATCTTTAGGGGCCATAATGATGAACTGGAACTGAGTTTACCATTTGAAAATTATTTCAAATGTTATATAATCACTAAAGATTATAATACAGCCTCGTGTATTTCATTATGCTACTCTAGATCCTGGTTGACAGGATACCAAACAAAGACTGCCTGCTTTATCAGAAAAAGCAGAACACCTCCTGGATTTTGGCAGAAGATCAGTCCAGAGTTCTTGGACTACAAAAGTATTTGTAAAGCATCTGAAAGAATCTTACAGACAACAGATTAAAAAGCCTGACTTTCTCAACTCTCCAGAATCCAATAAAAATTTTGCATGCTAGTAAAAGAAGAACCAAAATGTGTGTATTACCTAAATCATTTCTATCTCTTCTCCATCTCTGTGGACACTTACATCCCTTGTTTGGATCAATATTTCATTATTCTATGAAATTAGAACACAAAAGTTTAATCAAAAATCAGGGGAATTCTAGAATCCAAGTGGAATCATCTGTGATTCCAGAACACATAATATTGATGAGGATATGACACAGAGCACATAGAAAAGGAACAGCTTTCTTTGTGCCTGCACAGCCTGTACCTGTCACTACACTGCGTGGAGACCTATGGAAAATGTTATTTTTACAAATTATTTAGGAGCCTTGTTTCAGCACTGTCAGAGTTTGCACAGTAGATGTCCCAAATTTCTGAACACTTAAATGCACTTATATAGCATTAAAAACCAAAATGTGTGTGTGAGAGGAGTGCAAAGGCTGCAGTGGCATCAGCAGCAGGGAGCTGTCATTCCACCTGCCTGCTGCAGAACACGTCAGGGAGTCAGGGCACGGGAAAACGAGCACTGATGAATCTATGTAACACTTCCTTGAAGTGATGGCAAGTTAACACGCAGGTCCAATCAAAGCTTTCAGCACGCGAAAACAAAATCAAAGCAGGGCCCTTGAGGGACTAAATATAGCTCTAAATCTAAACTTTCTGAGAAATGTTAAGAAAAAATGGAATGTACAAGAAAATTGACTTATTTTAATACAGAGTCTAGAGCTACATCTGATCTTTGGTTCCTGTCTATCAAGCCACATCTTAACCAACTGCCTCCAGTGGTTTAGCTGGTATTTTTCATTTCTCCTCAATATGGCTATTACAGTAACTACTTTCGATTTAAATATGGCAGTACAAGCCATAGTCTGGTGCTACTAAAAAAATTATTTAACAGGATTACATACTAGATGATGCTACACACCCAGGAAGCATTTGCTGGGAAACAGTAACATTATAGCTTTGCAAACACTGTAGCATGTGCTATGTATATAGATGTATACATTCTTGAGCTCCTATTCAAGCACACACTCTGCCATGGCTCTTGCATTTATAAATGAATGTCCATATATAAATGAGTATCCACACTGTAAGAGAAAAGGACAATGTGTTTGATCTGTAAGCAAAATAGCAACTGATCAAATCAAGGAAAAGTGAACAAAGAAAACAAATACATCAGATCTGCAGTGCAGCTACATGACACTTGGAAAGCCCTACATTAGGCTGCAACTTAATTTCTTAAAACAATGAGGAACAGGTAGGAGAGCTTGGCAGCAGAACGCTCACTGCTGTCCCAGCTCTGGCTGCAGCAGAGCAGGGGGGTTGTTCCTCACCACTGAGAGCTTTCCCTCCCTTTCTGTCACAATCTGTGCCCCCAGGACCACACGCCTTCAGGCTTGGTGCTGGATTTGGTCTGGCATTTTTTCTGCCAGGCCTGCTCTGTTCTGATAGGCACCAGACTGTTGCTGCAGCTGTAGCTGAGGTCTCAGGACACTGTGCACATACAAGCAGACTGATGACAACAACTGCAAGAGGAGGGAGGAAAAGGAAGAGAATAGAAATCAATGACTTACTGTACCAAGAAAGAACCAATTATTCAGCAAATCTGCTCTTGCTAATTCTGTCACACAACCTCATTCATTAAAGTTCCATCATTATTTGAATTAACTGTTGCTGTCACAGCAATAATATTCACAATCAGACACTCACATTCTGCAACTACATAGCTTCTATTAGACACAATTTAGTGATGTCGCCTGCAACTAATGAACCTGTTTGTAGTTTAATTATAGTGCTTACCAGATAATTTATTAGACAGCAATAAAGTTTAGATTTACTTCTGCAAGGTTGCTGCACTATTAGATGTATACATGAAGCTGCATTTTGTTCTCAATTACACACATATAAATCTTGAGAAACTCTGCTGAAGTTAAAAGTTATTTTAAATTGACATGCAGCTGCTTTGCATTTGAAAATCTGTAACAAAGCACAGTTTTGTTCCATGTACGTGCATTACTTACAGCACTCCAGGTGGTTACTTTGATAATGATACAGAACATTTTTGTACTGTTGAAATAAATGCCAATCCTGTTACAGAAAGTGTTTTTATAATAAGAAATTAAAGGAACTAAACATTTAGTGCAAAAAGCAGCATTCAGACAATTCTTGCTATAAAGTCAGATGATTAACTAAAAAGGAAAACTGTGCTCAAAAAGGTAAATTTAATTTGCCTCAAAACCAACTCAGTGAAGTATTAGGAAGCAAAAGCTACCGTATAAAATCTGAGATAAATTAACAGAGCTCACAGTAAAAAAAAGGATTGATTTTTTCAAGCAGATAAGAATAAATTAAAAAAAAAAAAAAAAAAAAAATCACAAGGTAAAATAATGTATCATATTACAATATTATATTGTTTAGATCTGCATAGGACTAAAAGGCTAGATAGGACCCAAACTTCAAATTTATTAAAGCCTGAATCTAGAAAAACTCAGTACTAAGGGACAAAACTTCTTTTTTATTTTTTTTTTTTAATACAGCATAGTGGAGGAATTTTATAGTTGCTTTGATCACATATAAGCATATAGTAACACTCTTTCACATACCTGCCTTTTAACTAATCAGTGGCATTTATTAATGAAGACTGTGATTCTGCTCATATCTCAGTGGTGAAAGCTGAGCAGGTGAACTACTGTGAAAGCAAGGAAAATCCTACATTAGCCTTAGAACCCCTCTTTGGGATATCCAGCATGGGAATGCCATAGAAAACCTGCTTCACTTCTCTATCAGTTCTCTCTCAATGAAATGAGGCTTAGAAAACTAACAGTTAAACTATATTGTGGAGAGACTTCCACTGGGGAGGCCACCTTTACGTGATTCTTAAATAATTCTGGCCTGTTCAATGGCACACCCAGTGATACAAAACAGATTCATATCATCAGAGATTTTGTAACATGTGGGCACTGTTCCTAGGGACCCAGGTCTTGAGCAGATGAAGATTAGGTAAGCCTAATTTACTGAATTTCCCCATGCAGATATCCCATTTACACAAGAAATACCACTGTTGCCTTTGTCTACTGCTATTACTTGTACATTTAAACTGTGAATCCTTTCAATCACAATAGTTTCTTGGTTCATTTCTGTAACAGACAAGCTACTGACAGTGGAACAAGTAGATGCCACCAGTATAAAAAAAAAATCTAAATACAGAAACAGTAAAATGGGTTGTTCTGAATGCTGCATGACATTTTTTAACATTGAGAAAATAGAATAAAATACACTGATTTTAAAACTGTAGTCTTTTAAAAACATTCGATATTCTTTCCTATGGTTTGCTTTTAGCTCTTAACTTCAGTTTTTAATGAACAAGAGAATTTTGGCTAGAACACCCCATGAGGTCTCAAAGCCCACAGCAGTTTCCTCATATAACTAACTTCAGTCCAAGCTGTGAAACTTTTGTTAGCAGAACAACTTTGAAGTTGCTGGATTTCTGCAAGAAGCATGATTTTGACTTAAAACTGGAAAATTTTAGAAAGGATAAGATGAAGAAAAACCCAAATGGCATCCAACCTGTGCCCCACACCTTGAAAGTTAAGTTTTATTTCTCAAACATTATCTTTCCTCTGAAACTGGCTTTTTCTTCAAACTAGAGTGGCTTCAAATGGTCTGTGTGTCTGCCTATACAGCTGGCAAAGGGCTAACACCCAGTTTGTGTTACCTCTACACAGATTTTTATTTCACAGCATCCTGTATGTATTGAAGTGCCTGTAAGGCCTTGGACAAAACAGAAGGAAAGGAAAATTACAGAAAAGAGAATTCTAAAATACTGGGGGGAGGGCAGGGAGGTGGAGGGAAGTATGTAGGTATGAACACATTCACACAAATACATAAAATCAATAGGAACTAATTTACATTTCAAAGCTGTAGCTGATAGGAAACCAAGATTTCTGTCCTGAGGTTTTAAGTCAGCTGCTCAAGAGCTAGGGGCTCTTTGCCAAGTCAGAGCCGGGTTCATATTTCTGATATATACAAAAGATCAGGAGCCAAGCTCACCAGCAGAAGAAGAAACATCTGCCACACACACATCTTCTTTCTGCATATTCCCCATGTCAAACTCCTTTTTTAACCAAATTCCCGAAAACCTCCAATGTGAATGCCATTCCTCGATGTCATGTAACAGTGAAAGAAGAATTAATGAAATAAAAATAGTTGAGAAAGAAAGAGAGAAACAAGTGTGTAAGGAGGGGAATGAAATAGTTTGTTTTCACCTCTCAGTATCACTTACCCAAACACGCACACTGACAAAATGGCAAGGAAGGCACTCACAGACCACTACTACATATTGCACTTGTCAAGAAACATCCAGGTAGTCAAGATAAACATGCCTCTCTTATCTGTCCTGCATTTATATACTGATCATCTATGTGAAGTGACCACATTGCTTTAGTAGGCGTCAATCACCAAGGATCTATCAAATCCGTCAAATCCGTTACAAAAGTGATCAAGATATTACCGGTTTTTCTTTCTTCTCTGAAGTAAAATTCTTGTATTTTCTTTACCTAACTCCTCCATCTCCTGCTACCTTTTCCTTTAGGCTGCTAACTTGTGTTATTTGCCAAGACAGAAAGCACACATTTGGAAATAAGATGCCTGGAAAAAGCTGAATAAAGCTGAAAGAGTTGTTCCACCATATCAAAATAGTGATACTAACAAATGACATAGGGCAAATTAAAAGTGCATAAAAATAAAGAAGCATCTTCCCAACACTGCCCCATTGGCATGTCCTTTACTGAGTCTCTGAACCTCTCCTAAGAGTGCAAGAAAGATTTGGATAATGACACCTGTCACCTTCAATGCTGCACTGAGCCCAGTTCCAATTTCCTGCGGCATTCCAGAATACCTCAGAAATATTACTGCTTACTGCCTCAGGCTAAACCAAATTACAGAATCTCTTGGTTTCAATTTTCTATTCCAACAAAAGTCCCCAGAGCCACAGCTGTCACTGGACTCCCCAGTAATATCCATATGCAGGGTTAATATTAAGAGACAGTTAATATCCTTTGATTCATCTTTGACTTATCTGCAGTTTAAGCTTCACACAAAGTAGCAAAACCAAGAAATAGTCAAGTTCTACAAATTTAGTTAGAACTTGTTATCTAAAATATTTTGGTAATACAGAGA
This sequence comes from Certhia americana, assembly GCA_018697195.1. NCBI lineage: Eukaryota > Metazoa > Chordata > Aves > Passeriformes > Certhiidae > Certhia > Certhia americana. The sequence continues at coordinate 55,109,776 of CM031860.1, read as the reverse complement.
TATCAATGACAAAAATATGTCAGCTTTCAAGATAAACATGGAAAACAATTCAAGTAAGAAACTAAGATAAGCTTGTGAAGCATTGGGTTTTTTGGCACCAGTCTGTTGACACACGTACAAGTCATATTTGAGTTACTTAAATATGAGATATTGGTCACTTTTAATACATCACATCCATAGTTTTTGTAGTTCTGTTTCGGGGGGGTTAGGTTTGCCCAAACTGTTGGACTTGTTGTCATCTAAACTATAAAGCTATTTAGTCATAAACACTTATAACAGCAACAGCAGCAGCAGCAGCAAAGACCCTCTGTGACTACTGCATAAAATCTCTATCTTGATTTAAACCATATTGAATTTAACTATTTTAATGATAACTGGTCTCAGCAGGAGGTCATGTAATAACATTTCTCAGCCTGTAGGGAGAGAACACAGCTGAACTGATACATCACCACCAATACAGTCTTCTGCTTCTCTGCTTTATGCTTTAAGGAAGTGTCTTCTTTCACACAGCTCTATATGTTAAATATTGTGCAAAGATGAACTCATTTGACTGAAAAAATATGCAGCATAAGGCAGACCTGCACTACAAACCCACTGATTTTAATGGAAGATACTGAATACCTCTTCAGAGGTTTGATTGTTTTAATTCAGCCCCTAGTTTTCATTCCTTCATAAAACAGATCAAGTCAAGCACAAAGCAACTATGTAGCTCGTTGTATTCTGCACCTTTATTCAGTTGTTCAGTAAAAGGACTCTGGCAAGCAAACTTAGCAATACTTCAGCAAGTCTGGAAGACCACCACCAAAGGCACCTTGTCCTTTTCCAGTTGTGTACACAAGGGCACTGTCATGGATCCAATAGGTGTGCATGTGCTTAGGACTCACACAAGGCAATGACTGGCTGGACCAGCCTAAACAAGAAGAGGACTCTGCTTGTGGTCCCAGCCTACACACCTCTTTAATCTCATTTTTCAACAAGTATCCTTTCCTACCTCTCCTCTGAAACTTAAAACAAACAAGTGTGCTTTTGCAACTCTTGCCTGTACCATAACCAAAATATACACCCAAAAATGAAAGCCAGAACAGTACTTACCGCCAAGCTCTGAACAAACACAGAAACAATTATAGTAGTACATAATGATTGTTATTTTCTACTCATACCCTTCATACTAGACATCTGCCAAAACTTACTTTATTTGCAAAGCTTAAAATTCTTGAAAAGCCAAAAGCACTTGGGAAACTTCCTACTTCTCTGCATATAGGATTACAGTATGTGCACACAACTGACTGACAAGTCAAAAACAAAAAACAAAAAGAATATTATTTATCCTTACATTCGATCAAAAGCATATACAGTAAATATTTCTGACAATATAACTATTCCTGAGTAACCATCCCATGGAATGGAAAGGGAGGACTCATCTTCAGCTTTTGTGTGAAGTATCCCATATCCTTCCCAGAGCAGAAGAAAGCATGAGCACTGGAAAGACCTGGTGTCAAATGCTGGCTCCGATGATTTCAGATTAGTCAACACTTCACCCAACAATGGATAGGGGAGATTTATTTTGCAAGCAAACATCAAGTAGCACAAAGCAACTGAAGAAATGCAGTTTCAGAATGTGACTGCTGAGAATCATCCTCCTGAGCCTGCAGGACCCTCCAGAGTGGTGAAACAGAGACACTGGCTGCAGCAGAATTGCACAAATGCAACAGGCTGGCTCCTGCTTCAACATACATTTATTCCTTATTACTACTACTCTCATTTAAAATCCTTCTGGTAAAATTTTACTCATATTTTTAATTTCTGATTTTAATTTCTAATGGTACTTTATTGCCTCTTGGATGTCAAGCATAGTACAAGATACTGTGCAGTCTGAATCAATGTGTCCAGATTCTACCCATCCCAGCACATCTCCCCAGCTATACCTAATGCAGGGAGCAATTTATTTCAAACATTTTAAATTACCATACTTGCTTGTTTGTATCCATATCCTTTACCTCTGTTCTCATTCCTGATGAACTAGCTCAGCTGGTTAGAGCATGGTGCTAATAATGCCAACGAATACATGGAACACGCAAGGCAGGATTTCTAAGCTTTGACTTCAAAAGCTGTTTTAATTTCCTTAAGGTGAACACTGTGCATACCTAGATTTCAAAAGACTAATGTGATGGAACAAATAAGGTCAATCATAGCAAAAGTTGGAAATTATTCCAAGTGAGGATGTCTTGAGTAAAGTGCCAGCCAGAGTTCAGTCATCATGCTGCCACAAGCCATGGGTCAACACTACCTCTCTATGAGTCAGTGCAGCAAATAGCTTAAATAAATTGCATCTAAGAGGGCACACAGCTGTGTAAATCTGCACCCTCTGGGTATAGAGTGCTTACAGCAAAAAATACCTGGAGTAAAACAGAGGTGCCTGAAGTACCCAGGGGGAATGAGCTATACCTTTGTTTCACCTGAGATACTTACTCAGTGCAACTGAAGATCAGAGAGTTCAGGTTTTACCAAACAAAAAACACATTTGACTTGGAGAGCATTATGCAGGATGTCATGGCACTCATTAAGTGTAAATCTACAGTAATTCCATAACAGAAGCTGGAAAAACACCAGTTTTAAAAGGTGAGATTTAGAAAATAATTAGGCAATCTTGGTTTGTTTTGTATGGACTAATTAATGATAATTGCAATCTGCACTAATGAGGCGGGTGTTACCTAAGTGTAAGCAGCAAAAAAACATCCTCCTAAGCAATTCCCTGTTTAAACATTAGGTCTTCCTCAAACTTAAAGATACATTCCATACCAATTTATTTTAATTACCCATAAGCAACAGGGGGGAAAACAACTCACATCTTAGTAACTTAAGTCCAAATTTCAATAGTGCACGGATGAGTTACAAAGACCTCTGTAACATGGCTCAGGATGGAAATTCTGAGAAGCTGTTGAATCTAATGATGCAACAGAGAAATTAATTTTACCTCACAAACCATTCAAATCTGGACAGAGACAGATGGAGGAAGTATATCAAACGTTGGTATTTCAGGGAAAAAGTTTTAAACAGTGAAAACATGATTACAATATCAATTTAGAAAATAAAAAAATCTACTAAAGTCTGACTTCCTTCATCCACAGAGGTCTCAAATGCAACTGCTGAAGGATCGATACAATTTAATTGTGCAGATATTCTGAATTCATATATTACAAATGTTTCTACCCAGCTGCTCTGCACCCCATGAAAAAAGAGCTGAGCTTCATTGTCCACCCACAGGCCCTGGCTTCAAATCCTGGCTTCAAGTGCTGGCTCCAATTCCACTACTTTTTGCGACTCTGGGAAAACAATTTAACTCCTAATGGCCCAGTACTAATGCTAACTAATCCTGCACAAACCCTCTGATCTATCACGATTCAACTCGTGAATTCTTTTGGAGCAGGCAAGTTAACCTGATACTACTTTCCACTTACCCATTGGGCTTGCAAAACATTCACTAAACAGTCTCCTGTCTCCTCCCAAGAGCAAGTCTTGAGCAGGCACAGAGTCACAGCCTCAGCTCTACCCAACAGCCCTTCCCCTGTCATTGGAAAGACTTGGAACCCAGCATGTTGCCCTGCCTGCTCCATTACCCAGGAACAAGTTTGGGCAAACCAGGAGCCGGAGCTAACTGCAGCTGATCATAGCATAAAACCAGCCCTTGTCTTGGGGCCAGTTCTCTCAATACTGTTGTCTCAATCTCCCTTCTTTACACTGCAAACCTAAAATTACTTTGCTTCATCCTCTGGACAGCCATGATCCGTGTTATTTAATGAATGGGAAATACATATCCTAGTCCACAAATCTGTAACACTACCCTGGTTCTTGTCACTGCTTTCAAAGTGATAAAGAGCCAAGAAAAAGTAAGCAAAATTCTTCTCCCATCTCCCCATTTCTTCAGCTACTCTGAATATTAGCTCTGCAGAAGTTCACATTGAAAACACACACACACACACAAGTTAAAACCCTGTGCTTTTACCTTCTGCTTGAATTTGTCATGCTTTGGTTTCCAGCTGAAAGTTCTTGCCATGTCTTTAACAACAGGATTGAAGATCCCTCTACTCTCAAAAGTTATTCCCTGTGTGAGTAATTATAGTTGTCACACCATTCAAAAACCTTCTGAATGCTCACTTCTACCTTAATAATTTAACAAATAAAACTAGTCAGGTTTTACTTTCCAAAGTAGGTGTTTGTAGACAAAAATTGACTTCTCCATATTAAAAACAGGGGGGAAAATCCCAACATTTTGGAAGAGAGGTTGGAAGGTTTTGTTACTTATTCTGATAAAACTTACAGTCTCCTTTTTTTTTTTCTTTTTTTCTGTAGTTGAGTTTTTTCCTTCTTTTCCCAGATCCTGTCATTTCTTGTAGTCAAATCAAAAAGTAGGAGGCAGACAGATGAAAATGGCATTTAAAATTCAAACACTTAATTATAAACCCACAAAATTTAAAACTTTCTCTTGAAATTTTCAAACTTTTAATAGTAGAAAAACTCAAAGCATGAAAGGGTTGCTTTTCTCTTTGCTAAAGCAGCTCTGTATCTAGGCAAGTTACAGTCTCTTGTTAAAATTATACTCTTGAAATTAAAATATATAAACATATATTTTTGAAGGCATATTCTCCTCTACTACCTAGCCTCTGAAAAGCAATTTGCCTCCTTTCTTTTCTTAATTTTCCTTCTATTTTCGTTGCTTCTGATGTTTGACTGTAAGTTCTTCTGCTGTTTTAAGTCACAAAGAAAAACATTCAAATGCCACTGAATGATAAATTTATACAGAAAAACAATCATGAGCACTATAAATTTATTACTTCTAGCTAAGATGACTTTATTTGCAATATATCATATTCATTGGCTGTTACATAGAGTCCTTTGAAATCTGTTAATTCTGCAGTAATGTCTTAATAATATCAAACTGTATATATTACAAAGCATATATATTATCTCATGTATTGAAATAACTTCTCATTACTGCATTTCCTAGCTCCTACATCCTCATTTGACAAACATTTAAACAATTTTTACCTCATATTTTAAAGTATGGCTGACAAATGCAGAAGATGAATACTTCCAGGAAAACAGGGGAATAGTAATGAGTATACTTCTTATCTATGACATTGCATTTTTCTGTTTTCATTGTTCACAGTGCTAATACAGCACTGCTTCAAAATGCAGTTACTCATAGATGCAAATCACTAATAATGGCACATTCTTGTTTTCATCTCCTCCCTTAAATCTGAGTATTTTTAAAATTAAATTATACTTTAAATATGAGCAGTATCAGAAAGTCAATCAGGAGAAGAAATCAAGACTTTTTCCTGTTTCCTCACCCAGAAAAATTGCCAAAAGCACAAATAAATTATTTAATTAATTAATTAATTAAATCACTTCCCTGCTCTCAGTAACAGAAATAAGTGAGCTTGGTTTTCCAAACAAAATGAAATCTTAAGAACAGAAAGTAGAGGGAAGGAACAATATAAAAGCCCACAAATAATTGCTGAGGTCACCTTCTGAACCACACACCGATTTTTCTGACAACAAACCTACTCTAATTTAGAATAGAGGTTGACAATGATGTTCCTGTGGTCACAATACTCCATTGTATCAGCCAAATTAGTATTTCTTTTATTCATAATGTCCTTGTGTTTTGCCATCCAAAGTCACTTAGGTGAATTTACTGAATATATTTTCACAACAGTAGATCAATTGGAAAAGCTTAGGAGCATATAATTATTCCATATCATTGCATTTTACTGCTGTGAAAGGACAAACTTATCTAATGGGGGGGAAAAAAATATCCATTTTGGAGCACAGAAGGTTTATTTCTTTCTATTTCTGTCTTTTTTTTTTTTTTTTTTTTTTTCCTAAATGTCCCTGGCTTTTATACTTTCATAAGTAAAATGATTCACGGCAGGAAATGAAGCGTTAGTGCAGCTTCACGACATTTTGAAGCTACAGCTGTTTCAATAACAAGAGTTTTAGCCCTGAATGTACTAGTAGCACTTGGAGCTGAAAGCATCTATTGAGTGAGGAAGGGCTTGACCCTTTGCTCAGTGACTTCAAAGTTGTGAGTCATATGGCCAGAAAAGAATCCCTGAAGTCCTTAGAAATAACAGTGTAACATAACCATTGTACAACAAATGGCTTCTGTAAAAAAGCACATCCATCATTATGCACCAAACTACATAAATAAGTCTGAAGAATTTAACCACACTTTTCAAAGGCTAAAAGCAAAGAAATAGAAAGCTGCAGGCCTGGACAGCTCAGTCTCAGTGATGCAAGAGGAGCTGGTTTAGTCCCACTGCCATCTGCAGCACAGGCGGGCTCTGGGCTCAGCTCTCCTCACTAGAACGTCTTTTCTAACATCTACATAAATTGCTTTGTCAAATGCGAACAGTTAGGAATCACAATTACTAACAACTGTACTGTCTTCCATCCTCTTCAGCAAAGATGGCTTCATTTACCAATTAGAGAATGCTCTTTCTTTGCCTCTTAACAAAGCTTTCCTGACAGCTTCAGTAGGAGCTTCCATCTCTCAGGAGCCTCAGCCAGGGTCAGTAGGTAATGAATGAGTCTCTAAAAGGAAGAAAATACCTGCAGATGTTGCTGATCAACTCTACAAGAGGTAACAGCTACTATGAGCACAATCTCATGTCCAATATAATGAAGGTAGAAGGGGGAAATATATTTTAACTACCTGCATAAAATATAATTAAGATGGAGGCAATAACTTCTCCAGAAACAAAACCAGAGAACATATTAAAAAAAAAAACGAGAGAACTAGGAAAAAGAGTTGAGACAATAAATTATCTAGAAAAATTAGTAATAGTGTTTCCAGTGAAGGAAGGGGTAAGTAACTGGAAAGGAGACAAAACAAAAGAGGAAAATACTGTAAGCAGTACTATCAAAGTGAGGAAAACTGCTATGAAACAAAACAAAGGAGACTCTGGGGAAGAAAGGATGGGAATGAATGCTTATTCAACCCAAGAGCTGTGAACATTAGGTATTGGTCTAAACATACAGTAGCAATGTTTAGAAAGGTATTTATATAAGAAATTAACCAAAAAACATGCTTCCATCCTGTTAGTAATCTATGTTTTATGTAACATCTTTATTAGACACCTAAACAGTTAAACCAGATGTCTGTGGGTGGCACAGCATCACTGAGGCTGGACACTGAAATGACTTGGGAAAAAGTCCTAAATCCAAACCAAGCAATACAACAAATTCCAGCAATTCAAGAAAGGAAAGCCAACGTAATGAAATGAATAATGAAAAGCCACTTCATTTTCTGGATGGAATCAAGGAATCAGCCTTGATTCCTCAGAAAAAGACATCATCTCTTTATGGTCATATGGGCAGTTTGATTAAAATCTTTTGCTCACTATTATGGAAAAGATACACTTTGATCTGTGAACCAAATTCCTTTCCAGTGAAGAGGCATTGGTTAACTATAACCTGAAATACTTTCATTCTAAGAGAACTTGAGTAATTTATGATTCTTCTAAGACACAGAAGAATGAATACTAAAGAATGCAACAAAAACTTTGTCTCCCTTTAGATGGGTTTTTTTATTTCAACAAATCCACACCAAAAAAATTTTTAAAAAATCAATAGATCTGAATCTGACGTGAAAAGATGTATTTTTCAAATAGGCCATAAATAATAAAATGTTCCCCAAAAGGACTGGCTTGCCAGACACACAAGGGACAAATGAAACTAATGACAGCCATCCCTAATTTTCCTGCCTGCAGCAGACTCTAAAGGGTTAAGTACATGAGTGTTTTCTCCTATTCAAAACTCTGTGCAACCTATTTCCTTACCCAGAACATCTCATGCATTGTGTTAGAGCACAATGAAAGTATTCAGAAATTCTTGTGATTCATTCGTTTTCTGTCACTGGTTTTAGGCTGCTGGCTAGGAAAGTGTTACTGTAGAATAACACAAGTGCTCTGATTAAAATTACTTTGGGTTTTTAATTCACCTCTTTTGGACTTAGGGTGACAAGCTGAAGCAGAATCTGGCCTCTTCCACTTCTCACATCCTTAAAATAAATCCATGAAATATAGCTTTATCACCCTTTTCCTCAGATATAGGAGCAATACTGGGTTAGATTATTAGTGTCAGAGAGCTGCTAAAGCCCAAAGCAATACAATGATTTTGTTCAGCTGAGAGATCAGGCCTATTGTTCTGTAAGGATCTAAAAGGTGATAAAACTTTCCATTCTGGAAGGATGCTGCTATCAAATGTGCATCAGCTTCTTCTGATTTAAACATCCATTTGCATCTGAAAAGATCCTAAATTATATGTGTGCTCCACATGCAAGGCTTCACAGTAATCAAATAACAGGGCTAAGAATGTCATGGATGCTTCAGTGCTACACATGAGGGTTTATGGTTACTGATACCACAGAGTTACCTATCTGCAATTACAGATGATGTAGAAAACAACTGCAAGCCCCTATGCCCCCAGAAAAGCTCTGAATAAGCTAATACAACTGCATGGGCAGGGAATTGTCTCATGGATAGGAAGCTTGTGGCTCCATCTCAGCTCATCAGGCCTCCAACTATGATCTCCTCAATCTTGCTCCTGGGTCAGGTACCCACATAAAGAATAATCTGAACTGTAGGTTATGGCTTGGTTTATTCAGAATATGCGATGGAAAAGAAGAAACGTTCTACAAAAACAAAGAAGATGGAATTCATTCTTTCCAGATTTGGATTCAGGCTGATCCAGCAAGCCTAGTTTTGTCCCACATCTGTTGGGAAGATGGAAAATCTGCTTACACTTGCTGTCAGGTAGGGCAAATTGTGTATCAGAATGTTGGTCAAGCAAAATAAAGAGTTTGTGTCCAAATTGTTTCTCAAACTGAAGAAACCAAAGCTCTAAAAGATTATAACATCTCCTTGCAAGAAGACAAAAACTATGTTCTTTAATAAAAGATGCTGTTATAAAGAGGATTTTCTGCTACATACACACATCATTCCAATTTTGATGAAAGTCTCATAAATAAAATTAAAAAAACTGTCTCTCTCCCTGGCAGGTCATTTTTTACCATACCCAAATTTCTTAACAAGTAGCAATTACCAAGCCACATTGCCTGTAAGTGCACCCAACAGTCACAGACTACAGGATGACATATTATACCCATGAATACCTCACAATTGAAATACATTTTCCCTATGGGACTACATCACTGCTTGATTTAATTTTTCCTGACATTTGGCCTGGAGCTTCTTTAAAGAAATGAACTTAGGATGGCTCTGCTGACAGGAAAGGACAAACCGTGGTTATGTACTCAAATCCTACTTAAATCATGCACACTACCCTTTTAAAACACTGATCCTGCATAAATTGTAGGACAGTCACTGGGATCTATTAGTCAGAGTTCATCTTCTACTGTTTGAGGATGAGCTATAGGTCCACATAAGCAGTACAAAAGGTCCAGCATAAATCATACAACTGTGAAGGAATAAACAGTCTCACCAGTGATAAATTTATCGATGTGGAAGGAGATATGCCAACTCGTCAGAATCCCTACCAGGGTTTTTTACAGCCTCAGTAGTTCTTACTATGAATCATCCATATTCTGGTTTGGATTGGTTTCTTTTTCCTTTTCCTCCACAACGTTCACTAAAAAAAAGGTACCTAAAACGATTCAGTTTCAAGAGAGAGAGAGAGGAAATGGAGAACCTTACTGTAAACTGAGGGAAAAGAGATAGGTTAGGAACTACATTGTTTCTAATAAATCTCCTGTCTGAAGAGCGGCCAAAAAAGTCTAGATTCATTCGCCAATTAGGTTATATATTTCTCTTTAACATTATGAAGCTGTTATTAATGTTATGAAGTTTTGTGTCTCTTCAAATACTAATGTCTATTTTAAGTGACACATTGACAAGTTCACAGAAGGAAGTGCTCTGGCTTTGACAGAGGCACAATAATACCATCTATGGAGTATTTTCAATGTTTTCACAATGAGAGTCTCAGTCCTGTGCCTGAGAACCAAACTGTAGCTGTGTGATCTCCTCCTCTTTTGGAATCCTTGGTTTCAGTATTGAGGGGAACTGAGTATATCATAAGGAGGAAACCTACCTAGTTTTAACTGTGTAAAGCTCTAAGAAATTACTTGTATTTTAATTAATTTATTGTCTCAAAAATACATAGAAATGGCTCCCAAGGAAAAAAAAAAAAGAAAAGTATGGAAAAAAATTAAAATTAAGACTGAATTAGGTCTGGCCCTAGTCTCATTCCTCTAAGGACAGTTTTCTCTGAGCTCCACATCTTCACCTCAGAGTGGTCTAACAATAAATGCTCCTCAGTGCAAACCCATCACAAGGTTGGCATTCCACCAAGACATCAAGTAACTGCCTCTATCCCAAGAGGAGTGGAAAGTGTTTCATCCATAACTTCATCCAGACTGGCTGTCCAGGAAGAGGTGAAACACTGTGACAAGTTAACACAAGACAAACAGCACTGTTTGCAGATACATTACACTAGATGCACTCTAGGTTTTGTGACTCTCCTTGGACATTTTGAAGCACTTCATCTAAACACAATTTTTCAGGCATTTTATAATCTGTTCCACACAATTATCTCTAAACTAATTTTTTTCTCATGCTCTTTTATTTTCCTCCGAATCCTCTTTTCTCTTTGCCCTCTAGAGCAGCTTGTCCACCTGCAGCACATAAGAACAGAGGCACAGAATTACCCCTTTCTGGGTTAAAAATGGTTAGTTCAGGACTAAAAGTGGCAAGGTTGACCAAACATTGAATACGTGAATCTTTGGATAAGTGACAAAATGCCTAAAAGAAGCATAGATCTGTCCCATGAATAGCAAAACAGAGGAATTAGACACTCAAATGCCCCACTATTCACATTTCTCCTTCTTTCAAATGCACAGCCTGTTTGTTTGTAGAAACCATGGGACAATATGCTCCAGGATTAGGCATCTAGAATAATCTCTTTCCTTTTTCATGTATCTAGAGGATTACCAGTGTTTTTGTTATCAGGGTATCTTCTGTGCCCTTTAGAACATGGAGAAACAATCCCATGCAATTGAGTTCCTGCTTCTAACACAAACCTTGGATGAAATGTTCTCACTGCAAACATGAAATTAAATTAATGTAAACTACCACTAAGTAAAGAAATCGAAAGCTTTCCAAGACAGAAAGATTGCCTACATGAGCCATTTTCCACACAGTATTGGTGAATTTTGTATGTTTTTTAAAAAAAATTCTCTCCAACTTCAAAAATACATGCAAAAGTTTCAATTCAATCTTTGAAAATACTTCACTTTGAAAAAGAAAAAAAATGTCTTTTAAGTTTTTAGGTTTGCGCAAAGAACCTAATCCGAATCGCACCTCGCAAGAACAAACAGCTCCTTCCTGTTCAAATGAACTGAATTCTTTTTCAAAAACTTGATTGTTTTGGCTGAGCTCTTACTCTCTCTTCTGTCCCCCTGGCACAGCTGATCTGTGTCTCCCTTTGCCCATGTTACTCTCAATAATGATTTTTGCTTTCCAATACTGTAAGTCAAGCTCCTCATCTTTTCCTAGGTTTCTTTTGCTTGAGGCAGTCAGAACTAAGACATTATTTTAAGACCCACATTTTTTCCTAGGTATGTAGCATATCCTTGGTGTGACCAAAGCAAGTCTTTCAGCTCTCTGCTTCCATCTCATAAATTTAGAAGAGGACAGGCATGGACAGCCCCTCCATCACAACTCTTCATGTTCAGTAGAACAATGACCTCATTAAAGGACCCAAATGAAAATATTTGTGTCAGATTTTAAATTCAAACATGATTTGGTTTGCAAAATGGTAAGTGAATTTGTTCCTTAACAACACTATAAACCTTTTAAATCACGTGTAAACAGCAGAACAAACCTCTGCTGCTAGGGTAGAATAAGATATTTTAGTGCCAACTCTGGTCCATTAGATTTTAATTGACTCCAGCTGGCGGTCCCATAAACTATAACATTTTTTACCTGCAGCTGAGCAGCTGTCCACACAAAGTGAAGAAAAAAATTTCCTACCCAGGAAAAAGAAGAAAATACGTTGCCTGTAGCTTCTTCCTTACAAATACAAATACAGAACTAAGTACAGCCAGTGTACCTGATTAAACAGCTCCTTCACAGTTCTTTTTTATCCAAAATCTAAATAACATCAAAGCCTTAAATTCTGCAATGCGTTTACACAAAGAGAATCAGTCATTCAAGCACAATTCTTCAAGCAATCTGTATAACACTGTATGAGTGACAGAGTTAAATTTAACTCAGAAACTTAAAATGAACTCAGAAGCAGAAATGATCAGGGCTTTTCCAACTCTCAGCCTCTGCTTTACCTGCCTGGCTAGATGCACTATGGGGCAGAGCACCTCACTGCTTCTTGTGGGCAAGCTCAATAGGCATTAAAGCTCAGACTGGAGAGTTCATTGAAGTTTTCCCACTCTGGTGAAAAGGATTTAGTCACAGAAAATATGAACTGAATTAGTTCTGCCACTACAACAATGAAGTACAATTACAGTGAAGTACAGAGAACTGTCCACATATTGCCTAAGTGTGTGTAGATAGAAAGACAGATACCAATTACAAACAGTTCACAAAAATGATAGCAGCTTCATTAAATTCTTATCTCATTGTAGTATATCCAGAGTAACTAGCAAACCAAAGAGAGATTCCAGATTTTCACTAAGAATAACCAAGATGACAACTTGGTCTGCCAGATTCCAACTGTACAATTACCTTTTTCCTTTCCTTTATTTCCCTTTGAGAATGAATGAGGAGGGAAAAAAACCAACAGAATTTCAGTCTGCAAATCAAGTCTTTTCAGCTAAAGAGTCTCACCTCCACTACTGCTAATAGTCTTAGTAACAGACATGGTACTGTCTCCTGCAATCCACCCCAAGAGGAGAGGGTGGGAGCTGGGCAAGCCTTTCAGAAACACCTTAGCATTCCCCAGGGCCACTGCTGAGCCCCCTCTCCACTACAGCAGTACAAAAATAACCCTGCTGAGGTCTGCAGGCACTGCCAAATGACCAGCACACAAAGAGCTGCAAAAATCCCCTTTTGCCAGCTGATACATGCAACACCTGTAAGAGGAATGTCACCAACTCCCCTTTAAAATCTTGAAACTCAAATGGGTGTTGTGTTGTCTCCCAGCTGAGCACACATTCTCCTGCCTCCCCTGCCCCTTCTCTTCTCCCGATGCCACAAAGGTCTGTTGAACCAGGAAAACCACACTGAAATATGAACATCTGCACGGGTGTGGAGGCCTTCAGAGCTTGAAGCCTCTAAGATTTTCCCTGCTCAGGAAGCACCCAGGAGGATGTGAGACATGGCTTCCCAACCCGCTCAGAAATAAGCAGCCTCACACTCTGGGATCCTTCCTCCCTACACACGTGCTGGCAATAAAGCAAACAGTCAGAGCTATTTAAAAAATGACTCTAATGATGTAAATTAGACAAACATTAATAAACTCAGCAGGTTATTTCCCTACTGGAAAAACCACCATAGATCAGAACAGCTCTCACATTGGTGATTCATATTGTTATACAAGGACTGTGTCTGAAAATAAAAGTTCCACATGAGACTTGCATTGAAAACACCTTATCCGTCAGGATCGCCTTTATTATTTCTGAAGTACAAAGAGGCCAATAAAAGAGCTGTATTAAAACAGGGCCTCTGTTACCAGAGTGCTGTGATTAAATGTTTGACTTACAGTTTGCTTTATTAAGCAAAGCAAACACTGTCAGCTTTCCAGCTTTCTGAACTTTGAGTCATTCTTTAACATTAGGGCTGACCGAAACCTGCTCATGTCCTACAAGCCTAGAAACTGTATATAATGCAACCCTTCAGGTTCTATTTTATCCTACTGTAAATTGTTAGCTGCCTGATTATATAAGGGTTAATTTACCATTAGGGGGATCCCTTAAAGCTAGACAACAGAGAGACTAAAGAATCACTGGTTCTGCTCTTGATAAAGAAGGTTTATGCCAGACAGTTATTTCTCATTTTAAAAGAAACACATAATCTTATATTAAAATTTAATTTAAAAATTCTCAGATTCTTAATATTTTTGGTTCATGATGTCATTTCTATATGTGAAATAATATGTGATTCTCAAAAGAAGAACACTAGGGAACTACAGACTAACAGCCAAAAGATACCAGAGTTTAAGTACTTTCTTCCTACTTCCATACTGGAGAAAAACTTAAGCATGAAGAGAAGCTCCTCAAACTCCTGTAACAGAATCCAGATCAATGGGACTATCAGCATGTCAGTGGTGGGTGAGGCTTCCAAGCACTTACCAGCAGTGGCCTACTTTTCCAAGGCTTTCTCCAAATATATTGGCAGAGCTAATTCTGACTTTGGAGTTTTGATGACCATTTTAGCACTTGGGATCTCTCTTTCCCAACACTATCTTGTGCAATATCCTATTATGAATTACTAATTCTATGCTAGAAACAAAAAAATATGGACACAGATCAAACTACCACTCCAAACACTGCTTTTAAGTCAGCAACCAGCATACAATGCTGAACAACCCTAGACTGTTACTTCACAAGCTGGATAACTTTAGACTGCTCCAATGAGATCTTTACTGACTTGTTAAAAGAATTTTTGCCTCCTGTTTCCTTCACATGTAGACAACTCTATTCAGATATTTAAATTCAAAGACAAAATCTTACCCTAAGGTCTAGAGGTATGATGCAGGCTCAGGTTTTACTGAATGTGCTGTCATCCAAATTTTTCCACCCCAAAGAGAGGAGTGCCTTCATGAAGAGTGTGGGGAACTTTGCACCAGAGACAGATTTTACAATAGCTATTGAGCTATTGTTAAGTCACAAATGAAAATATGCGTGCTGTTCCTTCTGCCTGCAACTTGAAAGTAAAAAATAAGTTTTGGGTAGGTAACTTAGCCATTGTTCCTCACTTACAGTTCAGCTGTTCTGTTCCACTGTAGACTGTGAGGCCACAAAGGATTTAAGCATGTCATTTAATCATTCTTCAAAAGACAAGCTGAACAATGTCACATCTTTATCATTGCATATGGCATCACTTACCCTGATAGCTGTAAAAGCAAGAATCACTGTTAGGCATTTAATCCTGTCAGACAGGGATATTAACCTGCTATTTTAGAAGCCCTTGCCATCTGATCTGTAGCACTGATAATGATGGCTTCCCAAGGAACAATTCCTTCTGCCAAACCATTGAACGGTACAAACAGCTTTGATGGAAATGGAACTCCAGAGCTGGTCGAGAAAACTTTTGATGCAAAGTTATTTCAGTAAAGATAGTGTGGGAGGAAAAACAAGTTCTTTAAAACATTCATTAAGTTCCTGTGGTACATAACAAATTCATCTCTTTCCCTCATTTGTAAGCATATACACATATATTTTTCACTTATCTGCACCTACAAGGATAAAATCAAAGAATGACCTCATGCCACAATTAATGTCCTAGCAAGGATCTCAACCCCAAAGTACACTTCAAGGGGAAGAAGACGAATAAACAGGATTGCAAGTAAGATTAAATTTTTGCTTGAACTGTACTGAGCTGAGACTAAGCACAACTGCAGGAAAGCAACTGGACTCTGGATTCTGGGCAGAATACAGCCAAACCAGCTGGACTCAGTTGACAATGACTCTTTCAGACATGAGATGTTTCATTCATATGTCACACAATGGCTACATGAGTAATGAACAGATGGGTTTGCTATTCCTACCACTTAGTGGAGCATGAAATGAAGCACTGACAGGTAGGACAGAGAAGAATTTGAAGCAGGTGTTGTAGTAACACTGTGACAGCATATAGTATGTCAAAACGCCGGGTGCAAAATACTTACCTAAAATGTATTCAGAGGCTCCAAAATTAGAAGTATTATTTAGTAGCTAAAGTTTTTTAATTATTTTTCAAGCTCAAAGAGCAAAAAATTATAATAAGCTAGGTCATGTTGGAGTAGACTCTGTAACTAATCCATTCAGGCCTGTATGTCCTTCTGCACTAATGGAAGAGACAAGGATCATTCATTTATTTGTGCCCTCCAAGCCTGACTGCTGCAGTGCACAGTGCATGGCACTGAAAGCTGGAGAGGTCTAACAGACTCCAGCTGGTGTAAGAGGCAGCTGCCCAATTAGTAATGGGTTTGCTGTCTCACAGACATGCTGGTGCTCTGGACACTGTGCTTGCTGATGAGAGTAAAGTTTAAAAAAAACACCAAAAACCACCAAACAACCACTACAGTTTTTATCTTCAAATCTACTCTATCTTTGACTCTCAACTGGAAACCCCATGATTAGGTTTCTGCCATTGTATGATGGTGTCTGGGACTGGAAGCTGACTTGCCTTGTAAAGCTAACATGAAGAAAACCAAAAGCACTGTTTAAAATCGCACCAGTTTCTCTTGGATTTAAGTAAAATCCTGCCAAATCTCTCTCAGGAGCCAAAAAACCTCAACTTCCAATTACATTTTGCATTCTTTTTAAGTCTCATGAATGGCTTTTTAAAAATAATTCATTAATTTAGAACTGAATTTTTTTAATATTTTAACAAGGAATGCATACCAGATTTCATATCTTCCTAAAATATTTTAATAAAATATTAACATTTAATTAAATATTACTAACAAACTACAAAGTAAATTATCTTTTGTGTTATACTATAAACAGTGCAGTTTTTACTGCAACTATCATAATGTGAATGAAATAAAAACTAGTTTCTCTTCAATGAGGAAATCTGTCTCTGTGCAAAAAGCTTTGCTTGGGAGCAGTATACCTCCTCATACGTCACTTGTCCTCAAGATTTTACCCATATTACTTACCTCCTTGGGCTTTTTCTCATATTTTTGGACCATCACTTTGCTAAAGCCAATATGTTGGGATTGACACACCTTCCATTTCTGCTGTGTGAATGAACAGCAGCTCCAAGGCTCAAAAGCCATGGAAAGCTCCTGTCAGTGAGACAGAGCTTGGATCTCGTGTCCCTGTTGCTTCCAAACTTTATGGTCCGATAAAAAAGAGCAGCTGTTAACTTGGAAAGATGAGATGTAATTAATGAGAGCTATAGGCTGCTGGGCTGGAACATGCGTATATTCCCATGGGATCTGCACACAATCCTGGCTGAGCCCAGTTCACTGGGTGTGGGCTTTGTGTCTTCTCCCAAAGAGGGCATCTACAGGACCGCCCTGAAGCTCCAGCCCTCGGCATCTGCACTGATTGAGGAAAGAGACTGCCATCTACTGAGGCAAGCCATCTATTGGCAAACAGGGAGTTAATACAATGGAGAGAGGATTCACGGTTAAGGAAAGGAGCTTAGAGAATTCTCACAGACATCAGCTGTTCACACTAAAAAGACTTAATGGGGAACAAAAATTTTAACTAAATCTTTTTCTTCTCTTCCTTTTCTCCCCAGCTACTTTCCCTTAGTCAACAAACTGATTTTCTAATGGGAATTATTCATTCCATATATACTTTTGCAACATCTAACCCCTGTAATACTTTTGCTCTGAAGGACAGAGATTTCTGTGCCTGCTGTTTTGCTGCACTGAAGAAGCAAAGCAAAAAGAAAAAGAAAACAGAAAGGAAGAGTGAAGTGTTGCAAGAAGGAAGGTTTTTGAATCCTCATAGAGTTCATCAAAACATTTATATGAAGGAGTCAGGGGAAAAGATCAGAGAAAAAGCAGTAAAATGTATAGCGAATAAAAGAACATTGCCACAAACAGCCCATCCCCACTGACAGAGGTGTGTTCCTACCTCTAGGTAAGAGGAAAGAGCTTAATAAGCCTGAGCACTTGAAAAGCATCACAAAGCAAAGATTTCAGAGCAATTGCAAATATTAAGGTTCCTTCTTGTACCAGGTGCTCTTCATGATCTGCTATTAATAGCCATCAGAGCAAACAATGTTCAGGATCTTGCAGGACCCAACTCTAATTGATTAAAAACCTCAAAACAATGCAATGACATATGAAATATTGCCTCCAATTTAACCAGAATAATAGTAAGAAAGAAAAGAATTATTTCAGAAGATGCTGCATGCTTCTACATTCCACTAAGTTCCAGTAATTTTCCTGGAAACTCAGAAAGTTCCTACAGCAAACATAAAGCTGAAACATTCAGTCACGAATGTCTGTGTGACTATACAGTTAATTACAGAAATAGCAAGTGCTGGGAATGTTGGGTGTCCAGAATAAAAAGCAGAATTGTGGGTTTACATTAAGAAACTAGGTGGCTTATATAAGCACCTGGTTGTAGAAGAAATAAACGCAAAATTTTGTTCATGTGATTTCTCAAATGTCACTCATCAAGCTGATCTCAAATCTGGGATGAGAATGTATAACTTTTTATCCCTAACCAAAAATCTCATCCCATTCTTCTCACGATGGAAAGTGAGACAAAGCAAGAGGGTAATTATTTTATCCTGGGTTAACTCGATTCCATTTAGCTAACTCTGCCCTGGCGGAAATAAAACTTTTCCACTTTGCATCTTCCCAGGGCTGTTACAACAAGCATTACCACATAATTTCAGCTGAGTGCACCTGTTCTTGACAATGTCACTTCCCAACTGTGCAGAGATTTGGAAATGGTTATTAAACACTCATCAAAGAATAAAAACAAAATCAAATCTAAATGGACTGTGCAACACTCCATGGAAGAGAGACAGCTGGCAGAGCTGCAATGCACTGAGGCCTCCTGTCAGGCTCCACAAGGAATGTCACCCAGCTTCACTGGTGGAATATCGGCTGTAGTGGCAGATTCCCACATTCCATGTTATCTGCTCAAATTGATTCTCCACACATAGCACCAGATGTCTTCCTTAGTTTCTTTATAACAGGCTGCTGAATATGGCTGTACTGAGAAGCACCTTAGAAAAATTTAACTCAGCTGGTTTGTTAAAACAGTATCAATATCACTGTTCATTTTTTATCTTACGTTCTTTCAAGTAGGACCACTCATTTTCACACATCATTCAAGACAGAAATGCCTGAAATAATTTCCTGTACTATAAATCCTCCTGCAATAAACAAGTAGGTTCATGGGAAAGTCCGTATTTGCTTATTACCAGCAATATTTTTATTTGTTTCAATTGTCTCTTGCATAGACACAGAGATGCCGTATTCTCCCATCTCCCAGGGATGTCCTGCCATTGGCTGGTGCTTTAAAAAGCAGTCTAGGAAGTAGGTACAAATGTGATGGATCCCATTCCTACCAGCAAGTTGCCTTACAGGCAAGTTTGAGAAGGCTCCAATACCTGGCTTGACTTGATTACAAAGCCATTACAATTTTTGTCTTACTGCAGTCATGCGTATTTCCAGCCATTTCAAGCAGCATCTTGTATGATTTGGAGCTAAAGACTCTTATAGAGACATGTGAGGACATTTTTCTGCTCAACTACTATACATTGTTGGTAAATAACTGATCTCCACTATCCAAACTCTTGAGCTACGAGTGGAGAGGGTGAGGGAGGAAACCTCAGGGGAACTGGTCTGATCTCATTTCTTATCAACGGTTCACTGCTGCCAAATGCAGCCATCAGAGAAAATCCAGTAAACCTTAAACACTTAAAAATGGAAAGACTGAACATCCCCCCAGAGAAAAACTAATGGGATACAGAGCTTTTCACCTTCAGGTCACAAGCTCAAATCTGGCTCCTCTTAGAAGCAACAAGACTACCAGGCTGCTCCTCAGCTGGGTGGAAGGATGCTCTTTAACCAGCTGAGCCCTAGCTGCTTGTCAGCAAGTTTTGAGAAATAATCCATTGCACACCAGTCGTGCACTGTAACTTCTGCATGCAGAATGTCTTACCAGCACAGCTACAGCATATTAGTGTTGAGGATGAGGTAGAAATACACTGCCCAGGATGCTTATTTAAATTTCAACACTTTCATCTTCTGTCATGGTTGACAGTTCCCAATCCAGTGTTATGTACTAAGCTCTTTTATTCAAGATGTTTTTCTTACTGTTTCTACTTCATATAAATGGCCTGACAAACTTGTATCAAGCCTCAGAGGGAAGGCAATGGGAAAGAATGCAAATAAAACAGTAGCTAAACTTTTATGCTACAAAATAGTGTTTCTTTCATGCAGTAATACTGTGGAACTGCCTCCCACACACTATTATAGATGTCACATATATAAATGGATTAGAGAAATTAGAGAAATGAGTAAGAGTCATAAGGTCTGATTTAATGGGCACTAGAACAGGACTACTGAGACTTGGAACTTGTACTAATTCCAACTGAAGTAAAAATTTACATCTCCACCTGCTGTAATAGGACATGGACAGATCTTTTAGTTAGAATTTAGTGAAGCCAGTGGAAAAATGGCTTCCAAATGTCCAGATGCATATTTAGAGTCACAAAACATAAGGGAAAGGATTTCTGAAGGTCATAAGATCCAATGCCCTGACGAAAGCAGGGTCAACTTCCAAGTCAGAGCAGGCTGTTGTGGGTTGTACTAAGTGAAACAGTGAGGATCCCACAACATGTCTGGATAACTGTTGTAATGCTTAACCACCAATGGCTATTGAAAAAGTTGTTTCTAGTATCTAACTATATTTTCATATTCTTTATAGCAGCAAAGGATCAAGAATTTTCCTGAACTGGTGCTTGTCCCACCTCAAAAGGAAAGAGAGTTTGTGAGCACATCTGATGACATATTGTGTTGTACCCTCTCCATTTTTTATCACCCTTTTAACAGGAAAAAATGCAGCAGAAAAAAGAAAAAAAATCTGCTTTTTTTGACATCTCAGAATCCATGACACTAACTGCTATGATTGTCTCCAACATCAGAAACATCAGAAAGGTAAGCAGTCAACAGTCCCAGCATCAGACTTACAGATGATGAGGCTGTCTGTGGGTATCCTATTCTCTGAGGCATTTTACATACATAAAATCCCACTAATATCTTGTCTCTAATTTTAATTTTTTTTTTTTTTTACTTTCCTTCTGGAGTTCCATTCCTGTTATTCAAAAAAACCACAGAAATTATGCCTGAGGAGGTTATTTCCATAATGGCAGAATGTTTTTGGTGACAGCACAGTTTGCTGCAGGTGATGTTATCAAACAGAAAATCTCTGCTATATTAACTTCATCACAATAGTCCCTTGGGATACTTTACTGAAGTGTATTCTTATGATAAAACTCAATTTTAAAAATAAAAATGACCAGAGCTATATTTAGCCTTCTGTTCTAAGCAGCATAAGATGCTGTTAGAACTACGCCTCCAATATCTTCAGGAATTTGCTATTTAGCAGTAAGTGCCAGCAGAGCATGAACAAGACAAAAAACAATTCTCAAAAGGCAGTTGATGAAATAAAAAGTGGCATTATTTTCCTCAAACTAGAATCTGTTACAGTATTAAGGATTTAGACATTCAAAACCTTTCAACTAACATTCGGATAACAGTGGAACATAATGTCAATATTTATGAATATACAAATACATTAAGACAATAGCAACAAGAATTCTCTTCTACTAATTGACTTCTTTTCCATAAAGACAGCACGAACTGCAGTTCTCCTTGACACTAAGATACATGTATTAACTGCTTCTCTGACACTAAGATACATGTATTTTCAGGCAAATTCAGTGTTACTGGGGGGAGAGGAGGGAATATCTGGGGAGAAAAAGGAGTGAACAAAACCTGCTCAGAAATTACTGAATTTCTGATGAAAGCTTATTTTTTTCCAAAATAACTGATGATTTCACATGCTTAATTTTACAAGGAATACTGAAAGGACTCGACTTTCAGTAAGAGATGGGGATGTGCTCTGTCAGAACTAGATGTTTTTATGAGGCAACAAGACAGATATATAAGGTCATTAGTGTTTTCTCAAAGGGTAAATTTGTTCCTAGAACACATGCCCAGGAGACTGAGCAACCAACAGAATCACAAAATTATAGAATAGTTTGGGCTGGAAGAGACCTTCAAGACCATTTAGTTCCACCTCCCATGTCGTGGGCAGGGGCACCTTCCAGTGCATAATAGGTTGCTCAAAGCCCCATCCAGCCTGGCCGTCAGGGATGGGGCATCAACAATTTCTTTGAGCAACCTGTCCCAGTGTCTCATCACCCTCACTGTAAAGAATTTCCTTCTAATATCACCCTAAACCTGTCCTCTTTCAGTTAAAAGTAATTTCCCCTTGTTCTGTCACTACATTCCCATGGCAGAAGTCCTTCTATAACTCTTGTAACCCCCTTTAGGTACTGGAAGGGCTTCCTGGAGCATTCTCTTCTCTAGGCTGAATAACCCAAACACTCTCAGCCTGTCTTCACAGCAGAGATGCTCCAGCCTTCTTGTGGTCTCCTCTGGACTGGCTCCAGCAGGTCCATGTCCTTCCTGTGCTGGAGGCCCCAGAGCTGATGCAGCCCTGTAGGACAGGTCTCAGCAGAGCAGAGGGGCAGAATCCCCTCCCTCGTCCTGCTGCTCCACTGCTTTGGATGCAGCCCAGGATAGTTTTGGCTTTCTGGGCTGTGACATGGCTGGGTCATGTTGAGGATCTCATAAACCAACACATAATAATATTACACACTCATGTAGGATAGGACTTGAATGCAATACCTTACCCAGTGGCAGCTGATGACAGAAGTCAGCAAGACAGCACATAATTACCCAAGCTGGAATTTTGCCCAGATACCCGAGTTAATAACCTAGAACATACATACCATGGATCTTTAATTACCACCAGTGTTCATGACCTAAGTTTTATACATCATCTGAAGTGTGTTCTGGGAAATAAGCAAAGTCTCCAGTACACATGATTGAGTAAAAAACAGTAAAGACTTTGGTGATTTGTAGGGAGAAAGGCAAAGCACTGATTAGAACTGCAAAGATCTCCCTAGTAAGGGATACAAAATCTGATTTTTGTCACAAATGACTTTCAGCTAGCAAGACCTCTTGGAGAAATAAAGCAACACCCCTTTTCTTTCATCAGTCAAAGCAAGTTTGATGATGCTGTCTCTTGATTTAATGTTGCTCTACCAAGGTATAAAATGGAATTTCAAAGCTACTCTACTATTTAAAGAAACTCTTACTGCCTTAAATCTTTTAGAGAACATATTGATTGCAATACCAAGAGACCAGATACAATGGTTTTTGAAGAATTTCTGTTGTTACCATCTTCACCTGACTGTGATTTTCTATTTTTCATTTTTCTCTGTATTGTGATACTTAAGAACAGTGAATTGTTAGATGCACTTCCATTGTTGAAAAAGGTTTTATTTCTTCATGTCTCTTAAAAAACATGTTGAGGCACTCTTTAACGTGAGTTAAATTGGTTTATGTAAAATATTGTTTAGAAAATAGCTCTACCAGGGAGATTATGAAAAGCAGAACAAACCCAAGTCTTACTTTAGCATCTACTGTAATTCATCAGTGAGCTGGCTACTTTTTTAATTTGACAGGACTTTCTTTGTCACTGCCTGTCTATTAAAACTATCCATTGCAACAGTGCGTATATAGCACTTAATTTACTCTCACATGAGTGTTGGGGAACAATTGGCAGGAAAAAAAATCAATGGCTTTAAACTGGTTTAAACATTTTATTTGGTTTCAAATTTTTTAAATTCATTCTAACTAGGAAATTGGAAGAATCATTATGATTCATTCAGATTTACTCCTAAGACCTAGAGAGTTTGTTGGTCACAAGACCATCCATTTTATGCATGCTGGAGTCAAGGAGGTAGCAAATCAGGCACCAGTTGAACCACAGATGCCTGTGTCAGAGCCTGAGCCCCTTCTCTGACACCATGCTGAATTACACAGACTGCAAGGTAAAATGATGTGTTCATTTCCTTACCTGTTCCTTGTTAATGTGTCATTATCCAGATATTTTTCTCAGTATATTTTGGCTACAGCACAGATGACCCATTGTAATGTGCCTGCGAACTCTCCCTCAGAAGGTCTCAGATGTTTGGTTTTACTCAGAAATGTTACTGCATGAAGATTTCACATTTTAATTGCTATTTTTCTTTTACTCTACTGCCCCTGTAGAGTCTCAGTGAAATCTGTTCAGTGAAATAACACAAGCAGGGCATGATGATTTCTGCCCGTGCTCATCCTGCAAATCTAACTCAGTGAACAGAGGAGGAACTGGATTTTATTCTGGCTCACACTTTGTCAGCAGGACTGTAATGAAGTCCCAGTATTTTCACCTGCACTACCACATTAACAGAAACTTGTTTAACACTGCAGTAGCAAAGAACAAAAGTACAGTAGGAACCCACAGTGCTACTATGGCACTCACTTTATCCTCCAGTTCTCTTTGAAGGAAGGATTAAATCCACAGCTGAAATAAACAGCTCTCTTGAAAAAAAAACCTACAATAAAAAACACCCCTCAACATATAGAATCTGTCTTTACTATCTGTGTTAAATCCAGTTTTTCAATAGCATTATTCTGCTGTAAAATCAAATAGGATCTCCAAATCACAGTAATTCCTCAAAAATTGTGATTTTTTATTTGTTAGTTGTTTATAACTTGTGTTACTACTCAGAAATACACTGTTAAGTAAGAAGTGGAAAGTTTTGACAGTTTCTGGTTTTGCAAACAATAAATCACACAGTGGCAAATACTCTAATCATCTTCAGGTGAAATACATTTTAGTAGGGTCTTGAAGGTTTATCAGGATTTTGGTTAGGGTTCTTGATGGGGTTTTTTACCCTATTGCAAACCATGGTATCAGTAACAGAGCTATTTTTTTTCGTATAAGGACAAAAAAATCAGGTCAAACTTCTTTTCAATTAAGATGCCAGAATACTACTAATGTTCAAGAAGATATCTATGATCTTACAAATGAATACAGACCTATTAACAAACAGATTGATGAAGTTCTCTTATGTACAGGCAAAAGAACAGGAAAAAAGCCCTGAGAACTGTAAAGTGAATTCACCTATGAGCAAATGAGTTTAAGTGCTTGTATAGGCAATTAGAGATCAAGTAAGCAACCAATAGCAACTGAATTAGTACTCTTTGGCTTTTAGGCACTTGTTAGAAGCTTAGAGGTTTTGTGAGCATTTTTTGTACAATAAGCTTTAACATCTTAACAAGTGGTGTTCAAAATCCTATTCATTACCAATGCCAAGAATATGAAAGGACATTACCCAGTACACACAGGCAGGAGCCAATTCATCTAAACTCAGCATGAAAATGTGCTGTTACTATTCAAACCAGAGGGCACAACATGAAATGAGGCACTGGCTGGCCTTTGTTGCTGAAGAGTTGATCAAATTATCAAGCAATACACATTGTGATTTAAAAGACAGGGAGGAAGAAAAAGACAGTAAACTAAATTTTAAGATGAGTAAAAAATAAGTTTTCTCAAAGACTAGCAACTGAACTAAAACTTCAATCATTTTTCTGATTTAGGTTTACTGATACACCATTGAAAAACAAGGAGAGCAGATAGCAAGTTAGTACAGCCAGTCAAATCTCTGACATCTCACTGGAGATCTCTGTGAGCAATCAGGGCACAGTTAAGGGATGAGCCTCATGAACACACAATCACAAGAAGTCACCATGGCTCAGGTGATTTACTGGTTAAACAACAACACCTGTGGTGAGTTTGAGTCCTCTGAAGAACTACGGTGCAAAGAAAAATGAGACCCAGTTCCCAGAAAGCCAAAATCCAGAAAGTCACTAGTTAGATACCTAGCAAAATAACATGAAACAGCTAAGGCAGTACCTATCCTTCCCTTTTTTCCCCAGGCCATAATTTGCTTTGTGAATGTCTGTCCAGGAGTCCTGCGTCATTTTTTTCTACTCCTCATTACTTGGCAGCCCAAGGGAAGCAGGGTTTGGATTAACTTTCAGAGAGTCCATGGAGGAAGTACAAAATATTAAAACTCATCCAACCCAATACCTATTTTATTTAACATTCACTGGAATATTTATTGGTCAAGGCACTTTGTTAAATGTGAGACTATATGCAATGGCACTTTATCTAAAAGAAAAATCTGATCAGGATAAGGACATGAATTTGGATATACACTGTACTTATAGGGAATGGCTTTCATACCATGAACATATTTGTCTCCTACAAGCAATTACTTCAATGGCCAAAGAATACAGGAAAATGGAGAGCAGTTAAAACAATGAATCACATTTTGTTTTGCAAGTCATTATCAAAAATTCACTCAAAAAATAAAAGAACAGAGGAAAGAGGTCAGAGGTAGGGTAACAAAGCTGCACTGGAAGAAAATGCCCATGTTAAATGCAGTGTTAATCAATAAAGCTTAGCGAATTTTAAAGATAATTGTTAACAGAAACTTCTTCATAAAGCAATCAAAACATGTTTTTGCAGCACCCTCTTCCCTCGACTTTACTCTCTCTTTGTTCCTTTCAGAGAGGGCTATGGAAAATGATTTGGTATAAACAAGGGATTACTTTCCTCTCTCATTGCTCATTCCCCATTTGCTCTGTTTTGACAGCACAGCCCTTTATTAAAGCAATAACACAAATACAATTCTGCTTGCTCCACAGTACACAGAAGCCATAGGTACTTTCACTTACTGAAATGGAAGTAGAAAGGGATGATCAGCAAGCCAGGTCATTTCCAGATTCTACTGGATTCCCAAAAGCCAGAAGAGGGTATGAAGACAATGTATCTTTTTATGTACTGCTCTACACCTTTGTACAGTGGGTTGGGTCAGATCAGCATCACTCACTATGCCAAGCCCCAGGGGCAGGAAAGAAAGGAAAGGGTCGTGGCACTGCTCTCCATTCTGTGGACCCATGCACAGGGAATGCAACAGCCACGTGCCCATTCTTGGAAACTGTCTGGCTGTTAATGCTGCCTTTGAAATTTTCTAACTTCATGTTAAGCTCCAGCTGAGCTGTAATGCTACTGCTAAGTCCTAGGAATTCAGAAAATTACTACATTTTCATAAATCATGTCAAGTTCTCAAATTCTCCCTGCTGCACACAGTCCAGTCTTGAAAACAATAATCACTTTCATTTCCTAAGCCGGGTACAGTTTGTGACAGCTAAATAAATCTGTAAGATGTCCATATTGAACCAGATTTACATCACAAGAAATGAGAGCAGAAAACAGCCCTATAGTTTCACTCTTTGAAGTGTTTTCTGGTGTGTTTCAATTTGCTAAATTGCTTTTGATTTTGGACTGCTAGTCACAGAGACACAGACAAACCAAAAAAAAAGTATATAGCAAAATTTAAATCATAGCAAAATTTCTAAATCTATGTGGGCTTTCATACCACCTTCCTTTCCTTTCATCCTTACTTGATAATCAATGTCTACATTAAGGACACAGACTGTATGGTCTAAAAATGCAAGTAAATAATGCTACTGATAACAAAAACTATTTTCACACAAGCAAGGTGAAGAGGATTTGGCTAGGAATCCCTAGTAGAGGAAGAGGCTGAAGGCAAAGAAAACAAAAAAGGAGAAACAGAACTCCCCAAGGCTCAGTGTTGCTATGTCAGCATCAATGTGGGCACTGCTCTGTTTTATTTTATGAGAGATGTGAACTTTAGCTACATTAGAAGCCAGCTCTATCTACAGCTGTTCTTTGACAAGTGAAGCCAGATGGTTCCCAAAAAAAAAAAGCTTATTCAAGACATTGCAATCCTTACCAAAATGGAAGCTGGTAATGCTAATAGCAGGATAATGTGAGAGAAAATGCAGTGGGAAATGGTAAAGAAGAGCAAAGGTGCTAAAAATCAGTTCTCTGTCCATCTATTTGATGTAGGTATTGCTGCTTAGCCATCACAGGTTCTGTTTTAACACATTCCTGTAGTGTAATTCCTATTTTTTTTTTTTAATCACTTGGGTTGTGATGGCCCAACTTAATTGTTTCTCTACAACAAGTACTATTTTGTCTGATTATCACTGATGTTCTGACAAGAAGAAAGAAAAAGGCATTAACTCCTGACAGCACTGAACTTACAGAGTTGGCCCCAATATTTGTTTTCTGCTTCTCTCTTGTCCTCTCCTTTGCAATTTTAGTTACTTGCATATTCAGCAACATGCTTTACAGAGTGTCGTGTCCCCCACTGCTTCCTAACCAAGCTTTGACAGTGTTCACTGCTAATCCAAGAGTTTGCACAAGTCCATAGCACAAGGTCAAGTATAATTATCTTCTCCACTTTTCCCCCACTCCCTCAAGGCAGTAATTGCTTCAGGGAATTAAATACAGGATCAAAAATGAGAACTCTGCTCCTATTAATTGACCTGCATTTTCAGAAGCATTAGAGGGGGAATGTCAGGGTCTCAGGTGCAGCAGAATAGAGATATTAGCACCTGCTGTCATGTGTGAGGCTTCCTTACTCCATTCATACTGTTTGGAGCTCACACAAATCGCCCAAACAGCATTTCTCTAGTTTTGTGGCAGAGGCTGTGAGAAGTTCAGGCTACATACCAGATGCAAAGTTATGCCTAGGTGAGCTTTCATTTAACATGAATTTTTCAGCTCAACATTGTTCCAAATACTCTACTTCATCTTTCTCCACATATGTACAATTCCTTGTCTTCCTTGCACATCCTTATTCCTTACACAGAAAATTACAAGTCATCTAAAGTTCACTGAGTACCTTACAGAACACAGAGAGACAAAGCCAATATTCACATTTTCTCATGGTTTAAATAAAGAGAAAATTACAGGAGAAACACCAAGAGAAGAAGTAGGAAGAAATTAAGCAAAGGTCGGATTTTCAAGATCGTAAGTTTCCTTGTTTGCTCCAGAAGCAAGTCATGCTCCACCAGAAGCGTGCTATAATCTATTTCACAGTCATGGGATTAGAATTTAAAGAGTAGCAGCATGTATTAAAGACAGCAAATTCTTTTTATTAAAAATTAAGGGACACAAAAACCCCTTAAAAGACCCTGCAAGCTAAAATTCAGAAAAACATCTATGTTACCTAGAGCCATGGAATGTGGTCTCTCTAGGATATCTCCTCATAGATATCAGCAAATTACATGAATCTATCAAATTTTCTCCAGATCTGCTGATGACATATTCTGCCACAGATTGCCTTCTCCTTCTCATCACCCAGGAGGAGCATGCACCCAGCATGCAAACTCAACATTTTCATAGCACCGAGCTCATCTCCATGGGGACCATCGTAAAGCTCTGACACATCATTCTTATCACTGAACTCCCTCCACTAGCTTTCATTCAAGGACACCTCCCTTGGCCTCTGCAGTAAGCCTTTCCACAGTCTATGTTTCCATGGCTTGTCTCACTCCAACATGCTCAAACACACCAGTAACAGCAACCTCGAACAGCCTTTTGTCCTGTCACCTACAACTCTGACACATCCAGTCCTAGAAATGCTGGCTCAGGACCAGCTCAGAAGGTTCCTCTGTCAAATCTGTTTCTCTTAGAGGTTAGCAGTTAACTGTGGCCAGACACTATCTCCTTCTGCTTACCCTTACGGACTGATTTTTGCCTAGCCAGCCATGGGCTACATCATGGTTGTCATCACAACTTTCCATCCCTTTATGAGCTTTGAAATATCTTATTTTGACCAAGATCACAAGCTCCCTGAAACATAATTTCTCATTTACCACTATGTGTTTGCATGGTTTTTGGAGTAACATGGACCAGATCTGCCTAAGAGTGCCCAGTACAACTAGAGGATAAATACAACCTGTTTTCAATTCCTGCACATATTAAGAGTATCAGACAAAATAAACACCATATGAGTCTTCTTTATAATCAGCATCTGAATATGTATTTTCTATTCTCCTCAATTCTCATGTAACCACTCTGAATGACTCCATCCATGCTGAAGACAGAATTCCTGCTATCTTACTCTTTTCTGCTTTGGAAGGCTTGTGTCATGCAGGCTTACGATGACCAGCACTCCTTGTTCTGTTCCATAAGTAAAAAAAGGCACACTGCTGCCCTCTCTGATCTCTTGGTAGAGCCTCCACCCAGGTGTCCCCAGGAGCTGGGGAGGAAAAACACAACAGTAAAATCTCTGTCAGGAAGAGCAGACACAAGGAGTTGCTGCAGAGGGAATGGAACTGCAGAGGGCTGGGATACAGGAGAGGAAGGGAGGTTAGTGCTCTTCTCCCACCAACACTAATAAAACCTTAGTAGAACAGAAGAGATTTTTACTCTGCAGAACCATCAGACTCAACAAATATTCATTTGCAAGACAGAGAAATTGCTGGACCAAGCCTGCCACAACCTGCACAGCTGAGAGCTCAGAGAAGCATCTGCAGAGGGAAGCCTGGGCATCAGCATTGCCCAGTATTGCCATCAGCAGCTGTTTTGCACAGCTTTTACCCACAACATGCCTTCTTTGCCTGGGATG
The DNA here is from genome assembly GCA_018697195.1 of Certhia americana. Taxonomy (NCBI): domain Eukaryota; kingdom Metazoa; phylum Chordata; class Aves; order Passeriformes; family Certhiidae; genus Certhia; species Certhia americana. The sequence continues at coordinate 55,079,483 of CM031860.1, read as the reverse complement.
GGCTATTAGTCCCTTCCCTCTTCAGTCTCCTGGGATACCCAGGGCACTGGTGTGGAAAGAGTTAAGATAAGGAAAGCCATCAAAGCTGCAGGGGACTCTTTCAAATTGCTTCTTGTGGGGCCAAACACAAATGTTAAAATACACATTAATTTTCTTCCCCATAGCAGGAGCTTTGCAGATATTGACAACTCTCTCAGGATGAAGCTTACAGCAGCTGCATTAATTTATACTATTGAGCTATAATGCTTTTAATTTATTTTCTAATTTGCTTCACATCCCCAAATTCCCTAAACTGTTTCTGTCTGTTTAATATGAAGGTTAGCCAAGGCTCCACCAGATAAATCCACCTTAAGGCTATCAGAAACCTTTTGTGAAGCAAAAGCATTCTCCTTCCAAAGAGGCCTTTCTTCTGTTCATGAAAAGACTATTAATAACACAATTATTCCTGTTGAAAGAAAAGGCCATAATTAATAGACTCAAGAGCAAAACATCCATCCTACAGGAAAACAGCCTTTCTGTTCCTGGAGGCAATATTTTAAATCCAGAGTATTCCTTTGGATTTAGAAGCTGCTAAATCTAGAGAATAATGGAAAATAATAGAGACTGAAAAAATAAAATAAAAAAAAAAAAAAGTTGGAGATTCCATGAATAGCTCAGCACTGAAAGCAGAAAATGAGAGGCTACACTTCCTATTTCCCAGCAGTCAATTAGACTTACCTTTTACACCATGGCTTGAACTAAATGATCTGCAACTATATTTTATACATGTTATACCAAAGCTCAGCATTTTAAGTATATAGGCATATATTTGTAAGGATACAGCTACTTCAGAAGTATTTCCCTTACTTGCAACCTCAATCTGTTAGCTGTAGTTGAACAAAATATTAACAAGCTTTCTGTACAGTGCTAGAGGAAAAAGAGCATGAAAAAGAAGGATGAGATAAATGAAGAGAAGAAAGCAGAGTGACACCAGAATTTCTTGAAAGCTAGTGGTCTCCAAACCTTCACAGCTATTAGCTGATCAGCAGCACTCTTGTACCAGTGAAAACCTACCCAATCTCAGCTGTGCTTGAGGAGAACAGTTCCAGTCTACTCTACACCTAACCACCTTATAAAACACGTATTTGCTGGAATTGAGCCCTATTTTGATTTAAAGTGAACCTAATTAAATGGGATGCATGTAGGGAGATAGAGAGACTCATTGACTGGGTAAAGAGTAAGGAGCCTGGAGCTGTAGTGATAAAAGTGAAGTAGCAGGGGTGTCACCCCAACCAGCTCTAAGTTCATTTCCATTCTGTAATATTTTATTGGCATGACAGCTGCTCGTCTGTCGTGCTTCTAATCAGCTGCAAATGTCTGGGGGGCTGTCGTGTGTTCATTTGTCACCACTATCTTCTCCTCATTCACACACAGCCATGCCAGCATCTCTGCCTTTTTGCCATGTTAATCATAGTGTGGGTTTGGTGTTTCGGGTTTGGTTTTTGGGGGGTTTTTTGGTTGGTTTTGTTTGCTAGTTTTTTGGGGTTTTTTGGGTTTTGTTTTCGACCCCCTTCTCAACCCCCTCCCCCTGCCATGTTCCCATATTCCTTTGGCACTAGAGGAAAGATCTCTGTTCCATTTTCTCCCCTATCATGATTTACCTTTACTCTGCTACCCTGTGCAATGTTTTGGTTATCTCACTTCCCATTAGTACATGCTCATACTAAAAAATACTAAGTATCACAGTTGAGAAGCTACTGTCCTTTTACCTTAACTGTTGCTGGAGGAGATTTCTTCAGAGTAGACAATGCTTCAGCATCTTTCTTTATCAAAATCACGCCAGTGTTTGGTGCCTCTCTGCCTGAGCCCCCATTGGGTGTAGAGTTTCACCCAACACTCACTGTATTTGAACAGTGCAAAGTCACATTACACACATCACAACTCACTCCAAGTAAAATGCATAAACCAGGACAAAACACTTCACTTATGTTACAAAAATAAAATTGCTGTTCCTGACAAGTGTGACCTTTAAGTGTTCAGTGTATAGAGCCAAAAAAGAATATTTTGCTGCCACTTTTACAATGAAAGATTTCTATTATGTCCTACAGAGTGTCCAAACCCACAGCTTTTGGTGGTGAAACTGCTGTGTCAGTATTGCTAATGTACACAGGCACATGCCCACATATAGACTTACACACAAGTATACTGAAGGATGCTGTAGCATATGATAGCAACACAGAGCACTGCATGAATAACTCTGGGATGACAGAAACTAAAAAGCAATCTAAGAGTTGAGGAGGCCTTCTGACAAATTTGGCTTTGAGTGTATACTTTCTGAGAACTAGATGTTTAATAAAGTGGTTTGCATATAAAAAACAATAGCTGTAGATTTTTTAGCAAAGAATCAAAAAACAGTGACTACTGCTGTGTCTGGTCTTGGTTTGGTTGCACCAAAAATTCATGCTTCACTTGCGAAATCTAATATGACAACAGCTATCATTAAAATCTGCTTATTCTTTGTGTTGTTTCAGGCTTAATGCACATCCTCTAAAGTGACAGGCTACACAGGCACCCTTCAGGGAAAAATCTGCAGAGCATTATTACATTTAGATAGCCAGGCCTAAGGTGAAAATACTCATCAGTATAAGCTTGTTAGCTTATAAATCTGCTACCATTTACGACAAGGCTAAAACAGCTCCTTAGAGGAGTTCAAAACATATACCATCAACTCAGGGAACAGCATCTGTCACAGGAAAAGGTAGGTGAAACACGTTTTGCATTAATTCAGCATACAGTCCCCACAGAATTCCTTGGCAGAAGCTATCCTGCCACTGCCCCAGGGGGCAAAATGGCAAAACAAGCCTCTCAGGCTTGTCCTGTGCCCTCCATTTCACACGCACAGACACATATCTGCCATTAACCTCTCCATGCACCTCAACAGCCAGTTGTTGCAACACAAATCTGTGCAGCAGAGCAGCAAACTGCACTTCAGGAGACGCGTGGCTATTGCCTATGCCTTACATCTGGCAATTCCATCCTTTGCACTTCCAAATGCAAACCTTTAAGCCCTTTTCCCAAAGCTGCTGGCTATCCCTGTTCTGAAGGATATCCACATTTCCCACTTGTTACTACATGCAAGCCAAGCTTTTACAGCTCACGAGCTCTCTTTCAGAGGTCTTTTCAGAATTTTCTTTTATGACACATCTGTGATATTTGCCACAAGGAGGAAAAGGAGGGAAAATGCCCACCTATCTGTCCCTACTAGATTAATTCCTGTAGATTTCTTCTTTCATGGATCTTAGCGAGTTTATATACATATAAATAAAGCGAGTGCCATTGTTAACCCTCTATAAAAGAATGAGTCTCTTTTATCTTTCACCCATGGATTGGCAAGACATTCTAATGTTAGTAGTGTTCCCACTTCCAATATGAGTGCAACTGACTGCATTGAGGTCAGGGCTTAGCTCACCTCAGCTACATTTAAGACAAGAGAGCTCCTTCAGCTGGCAAAAAAAGATAGAAAGCAGCACCCAAGATAATGAAAAAATCTTTCATTTTGTATTCTAATTTTTGGTCATTGGAAGCTGCTACTCTATGGTGATGCTAATTTGTTTTTTAAAAATGAGACTCCCCCCTGGGACGAAAATCTCCTCAGAGGTCTCTGGCCTTTTGTTTCAAATTCCTTGTGAAGTCCTTAGGGTTGAAAATGCGGCTGCTTCTTAATACATTCAATTTTCCATGTGCTAGGGTCAGTAATCCAGTCCCGTGCAGAGCAGGATCTTCCAGTTGGCTCTGAGCTTCCATGACAACAGTGAGCAGGGAGATAAACATTATGGAGACACACAGAGCCCCCAACAGCAGTACCTCACAAAAACACTACCCAGCCTGCCTTTCCTTCTTTTTTTTTTAAATAAATCATCAGTGAATATGTGCCTTGTGATTACGCTCCTATGAGAAGCCATCTGACAAACCATAATTAATAACCATCTGAAAAATCATTCACTGCATTTTGTAACATCTGCTTATAAATCCCTTTTAGATTTTCCTACCTATTTTGGGTGCACAGTGTATGTAAAACCCAGAACACAAAGGGAGAAGCGTTCATCTCACGCCACTTTATCTTTGAAGTGCTGATAAGAAGACCTAAAAATGCTAATATATTTGGAAATTCCCCACAGAGCCATAATGAACAGATTTCTATAAACCTCAGTATTCTCCTGGTGTCTTGGGTGGGAGTATTCTTCAGCAAAAGCAGTTTTCTCCCTCATCCATGCTGCACACCTCAGACAACAAGCAAATAGAAGAGCAACCCTTTATAAAATCTACATTTGTTCTCCCTTTCTGCATGTATGCATTATGAGTTTATATGTTTACATTCATGCAGCCCACCTTGAATTTTCCAGCTGCCATACTACTGGGCAGGGAAGTTAAAAACCGAGAGCTAAACTAACTTCAGCTCAGTACAGACCAGTGGCCCAAAGCAATACAAATGTGAGAGAAAGTAGCTCAACCTAACCTGAGGGCAGTACGTGACTCCCCAGAAGCCACAAGCAGCAGATGGGCTTTTGCCTCTCACTCTCTCTCTTACAAAAGGTAGCAAAGTTGTCTAGCTATTAAAGCTGCTGGGAGACAGGAACCTGGACCACTGAGCAAGATGCATATTATTCAAGAAGAATCTTGTTCCTTAGAGAATCCTCATGGTTATATCTGTAAAACAGAGAACATGCTATCTTCCAATCTTTCCAAAATACCAGGAGGTTCCTGGACGTAAGGTAGTTATACACAATTATTTTTGGGGAAAAAAGCACAGGCTGGAGAGGGCTTAATGTTCTCAAGGAAACACAATACTAACAACTACACTTGGATGACAACAAAATCAACAAAAAGCTGGAAATGAAATTGCATTTTTCATCAAGAGATGACAAAGCGTTGTGCAATGGAACTCTGCCTCCTTATATTTAAATGAGGACAAGACAGAAAAGATTTGCAAAAACCATCCACTAAGTGAAAACTAAGACTAGAGAACCTGACTCTGTTTTTAGGTACCAACCATCCTAGGAGAAAGGACTTTGTTCATGTGACTATACCTGACTTGGACTAAAATATATTTAATTGTCTTCCTAAAATTCTGATGTGCATAAGGCATTATTTCAGATGGAGTGAAATCTGAATTAATATAATGAAACAATTTTAAGCACACACACCTATAGCCTTGCAGGATTTCCTACTGTTTAAGATACCTTGCTTGCAACATCAAGAAAATGAGGTGGCAGAGGGATATAGCACCAATGTAAAAATGTTTGAAAGTGATGGAAGAAAGGTGTCCAAGAAGTCTAAGACAAACCTGCATCCTTACAGGATTGTGTTATTTTAGTAATGTACATACTGGCACTAAATATATAGGCACAGTACATAAGCTGCCAGATAAAGAAGTTGTGTTGATTCTTTTGCTTATATTTATAGGGTTATTTAATTATTTTTCCAAATAAAAGAATTGGAGAAATCAGTTTTAATCATAAAATTCAATATATTTACATGAGACAATTTTGCACAAACACTGAAGCACTGAGATACTGGAAAAACAACTCTTAATTCCAGCCTCTGAGCTGGGCATCACCTTTCTAGCTTGCATGGATTTCAACAGCCTTTCCTACAGAATTATTTGGATCAGTATTGTCTAAGTTCTGCTTTGTTTGGGAATGCAGAATAGGGTGAAAGGAGAAGAAAATAATATTTAAACACTACAATTTAAGTGCTGACTTTGATAACATTGCCCAAGTACTAGTACATATTCCAGAGCACAATGCACTGACCATTTCTCCTGTGACAAAAACAGCATTTTAGGAGCAATAAGATCTGGACAGGCTTGGCATGTGAAATCTCTAGCCCTGAGTTCCTGCCCCTCTGGTACTGATAACTGACAGAGGTAGATACAACAAAGATCTACCTAGAAGTCATTTGGGTGCATAAGAGAAAAGACTAATTGATAAAAAGAATAAACAAATCCATTTGTTTCAATTTCTCCTAATCTGTTTCAGGTATATTTTGAGATGATAAACTTATAAATGCCTGAGCAAGGAGACATGCACACAGGATGTCTGCTGATTCAGGCTTCTGCACAGCCAGGCTGCATTACCTCTACTGCATTAAGGCTTTAGACAACTGCATAAATGGCCTTGGGATTAGGTCCTATGGGAAGTGAAAACAAAAGTAACATACTTGAGTGCAAACTAAATCAATGATTGTGAAGCTTTTTATTCCTCTCAGTCAAGAGTCAAATGAAAGACAATCAATACAATTATTGTAACTTCTTCCTGAAAAAGCAACAGATAATCTATTTGGTAGAGTTGGAGGAACCCAAAGCAGAGTGCAAAAATTCAGCCCTCTTCTTTGTGAGAATAGCAAGGGATGCTCAGTGCTTTTTTAGACAGTTATGCCAAACTCACAGGAAATACAAAAAAATTCCAGGTTAGTGCCATTATCATCAGTGGATACTTTCTAAAAGAGACTGCATTCTCCACATCATTTAAAACTGCATGCCAAATGGAAACACTCGTCCGCACAAAGCTCAAAACAGAATTTTTGCAGAGTAAAACTTTCATCAATAATTGGTTTTTGCTGCAGGACAAGAAATGTTCAACAATCCAATTTTTCCATTCACATTCACAACATCTTCGATTTCTTCAACACCTCCCCATTTTTTTCAATTCGCACCTACAGCCACCCATGCAGAATTCCCTTAGCACCACTGGCAGCTGCACTAACAAGAACTGAGCATCTCACATTATTAGACCTTTTTCTGCTACAGGTCCTTTATAGAGACTAAATAGCCCACAAGCCAGACACAGCAATGAAATGTAAACAACCTTGGTAGAGAGAGGGAAAAAACAAAGCACTGAAAAATGAACTGAAGAGGAAATCCAGGAGTTCTGAGCAATCTTTAAAACTGGTCACAAGCATAGTGACTTTCTAAGCAGGGATGCTTCTTTTTTGAAGGCATTTTTCTTAGTAGCAGTTTCCCAAGTATAAGAACCACACATATTTCCCCTCCAAAGATCTGTCTTGCTAGTGCTGGCCTATCCAACTTCCCTGACAGCTCTGCAGAATTCAGAGCTGAAAACATCAATTTAGAAACATCGGCTATGATGTCCCTGCCAGAGAGATTTGCACCATTTTGTCTTCCTTACAGGTGACTCAGTTTTAGTCTTTCACCTCTCTGTCTAGTACATGCAATCATAATGGCAGCAAGAGAATGATTCTTCTGACAGATTGCTCCAGTACCTTGCTCTTCAGTCCTCCTGCATTACTTTCCAAAAATGTCTTTCTGTTTGCTTCAGATATTATTGTTGTTGTCATGGCCCCTCTATTGTTTCTTTTTGGCTCTATCAAAAGGTAGATTTCCCAAAACAGTTTCTGAAGGACTCTGAGGAGAGCACTTCATCCCAATGGCACAGACATTTGCTCAAACCAATTCCTCTTCCTCTTTTCTCTAGATGCTGCACAGAACAAGTTTTATTTGGGAAATTTAAATAACTGAAAGCAACAAGGAAAATGCAAAGCTTCCTGGCAAAGGAGTTAATTCTGAATTCAGTTTTGCATGTACTTGCATTCACTATTCCCAGGTTTTTACTGTCATTCACAACTCTCAGTTACTCACAATTCTATTTATTAATACACAGGAGGAAACATTTATCCAGTAGATTCTGGTCCTACAGTGAAACATACATCTCTTGCTTTGATAGAAGGCCTTATACTGACCAGACCATGAAAAAGATTGGAACAGAGATACTTTCTAATGCTTCTACTGCCAATAAAAGGGACTACTGAGGTATTTACAA
>CM031860.1:54936064-55071413 GCA_018697195.1 Certhia americana | reverse complement strand
AAACCGCCTGGGAGTATATGGTTTGAAAAGTAGTAATTAGAAACTAATGTATTATGCCGGGCAAGAGTACACCACAGTGGTATAGATCCAAAGACCACCAAAACCAAAAAAAGACTGAGAGTAGTACTTCAATGCCTTCTTGTGTACACAGACATTTTTCATTTGGTCACTATTTTCACAACATTGAGAAGTTTGTAGAATCTCTAATGCTCCAGGATATCATTATTAGAGACAGTCCACACTTTGTCTTCATCCTTGTACTATTTTTAAAAGAATATTATTAATGAGGAACAGTGTGTAATTTTGTACTTGGAAACAGTTGAAATCAGAAGTGTGTGTTCCTCTGCTTTAATATGCAATTGGAACAAACCTGTGAATTAGTCACACAATGCGGCATCAGCTGTTACATTTGTTTTAAGAATCTTTCTCCCAAGAATTGAACTGGCTGTTTGATTATGGATATGTAACTAAAGGGGTTTATCATGGCCCAAAATTTTGACTTTGTGAACCACACCTCAAAGTCTCTTCTCCAATGCCAGGTTTATTTCTGACATACAGTGAGTTTTTTGATTTGGTTTGGATTTTTGGGGGCGGGTTTTGTTGGTTTTTTTATAAGCTAAAGCGAGGCAATTTAATAATCTATACTTTAGTAATAACGAAACACAAAAAGTAAAGAATAGGCTGTAATCTCATTAAATATAGGAATAGAATTGTCTGTGGAATTTTTTCTTGAACTCAGAGTCAAATTCCACAGATTTTCCTTGCTGAACAGTTTTCATGGACTATACCAATACATCTGAACTTCCCTGAAATATAAGAAGCAAGGGAATACAAGAAGAAGGTAGATTTCAAACCCTCACAAATTGCACATTTTTGAGTAGACTCAAATGTTTTCCTTTATTTTAAACTGGAGAGGAGTTATGCCTTATGCTATCTTGCTTAATTAATGAAAACACATTTTGAGACAATGAAAAGATGCACAATGTCAGCTTGTATTCCAAAATTTATACAATTAAGTAATTAATTAATGCAATTATAATTCTCAACAAAAAACATTTCACTGCTGTTTTCTCTAAAACTTCACTATCTGTGAAGATCTCAGTATGGATAGGGCCTTCTCTACCACAAAGTCATCTCATGCTTTCTATAAACAGATATAAGAATCTATCTAAAATGGCAAAATAAATAGCACTCCCTAAAGTCATAGACAAAATAGGAAGAAAATGTAGAAAAGTTTGTGTAATAGAGAACTAGAAAATATTTACCAATATTTTACTGCATTAACATATTAACACAGCTAAAAACATTTAAACCACTTCTTAACAGGCTGTACTAACACAGTTCTGGCTGCCCAACCAGCACTTCTATGTGCTGCATTATTTGAAAGATGTTTTAAACTGGAGAGCTCTCACAGAGGGTAACAAACATTCTCGGTGCTGGAGGAGCTCACCTACAATGAAACTGCAAGGGAAGAAAAACCTATGAGCTGCAGAAAAGAGAAGAAAACATCAATGTAGTTCACAACTAACTAGGTAAAAAGTAAAGAGGAAAGAAGGGAAGGACTTGGGTACACCCAAAATTTAGTGCAAAAGGTGAAACCATTTGAATAGCTAGAAAGTGTACAATGATCTCCCTATAAAAATGACAGCAGATGGGACTCTTCAGTTACTTGAAAGTATTGTTCAGTTCTGAAGAGCTTCAAAATAGAATGACACCTTCTTTTCCACAGCATCTTGGAATAGCTCCTTGCTAGATACCTGAACAAAACAAAATATTACTACTTTCATTCCTCATAATCTTGTTCTTACTGCACAGTTCCATCACCTTCAGTGAGTGAGGTCACTGAAGGCATAATCTAAAAGAAGTAGATTTTTCTTTTCTGATGACAGTCAATGAACCTTTTGCCACAAGCAGCTTATCTCTTACTGGAAATAGATTTAAGAACACACACAGAAAAAGAAGGGACATAACTTAATTCTCACATTTCAAAATTGAGTTTATGAGTCTGGCAGAAAAAAAAAAAGCAAAGCACAGTTTTTCACTGGTAAACTTAAAATATTGACAAGTTGCAACTATAGAACCCCAGGATGTACCAACAAAAGCATTATTTGAAAGAGCAATTTAGAACTAAAGAGAACTCAAAAGTTCAATCAAAGTCCTCAGACAATATCCTCAATAGTATGAAAGAAGTGACAGCAAGGAGTATATGAGGAACCAAAAATGTCTGCATTTATGACAACAGGTCCTTTCAGTGCCATAACAGCAATTTTCAGGTATGTTATACCTATACATAAGTAAGATGACAGTATTATTACATACTTTTTAGAAAACCAAAACCTTGCCTTAAGATATTTGCTTGTGCCCAAAAGCAAGAATACCAATCTGTAAATAATTTCTAGAATAATATATTAAGCAGGGTGTGATTTTTTAGACAGATTTATGGCCCATGGTAGATAATGATAAAAGAACAATTTCTTCTCATATTAAGAGTTTATAGTAGAATTTATTATGTAAATTTACAAGGTTAAAATATGAGAAAAATCTCTATTTTAATTTGGACTCCTATTGAAGACAGTTTATTAATACAAATTCAATAATCTAGTTTTATATTGAGTAGGTATCAGAGCATATTCCACAACTAATGCTCTGTTCAAACAGGCCAGTTAATAGTTATACATTCTGAACTGGAACTGGAGATTCCATTCTGAGTGCCAAAAATGTTTTCCTAAATGAAAAAATTAAGAAAAAAACACAGGAAAACAAAACAAACAAACAACACCCAGAAATGTTAGGATCTTAACCCCTCAAAATATGGATTCTCTTTCCACATTATAAAAGAAATTAAGAGGATGAAGGTGTTGATGGCGATGTTGACATGCTTGAAAATTTAGTTTCAATGTCACTAACAGCATAACCATTAATATAAATCCAAGTGTGCATTTTTATTCAATTACCTGAAGTGGAGTCAGGGCCTTCCCAAAGATTCTGATGGTACTATAGTGGAATACAGGAATTAATAAATTAAATATAAAGCTACTGCTATTTAGTTTTGCAGCCAAACCTTATGGGCGATCATTTCTATGGGGACTTTTTAGGTTTGCTTTTCATTGTTGCTGTGGTTTTTGTTTCTTTTGTTTTGGGGGCTTTGGGGGGTTTTTTGGTTTGTTTTTTTTTTTATTCTTACTGCTTTTTTTGATTGCTACTGATTATCTGATCCCAAAAGAGGAAACATACAGAGAGGAGAATGAAGAGAAATGAATGGGTAGACAATTATACTCCATCAGATGTACTTGAAATCAATCACGATGCAGTGTACTCAGGCTGTTTTCCTGAGTTTTCTGTGTTTATGAAGTGTTCAAGGGGAAACCTCAGTAATGATCCACCTTTCTATGCATTGATTTTTAACAGCATTGTCATTTCAGCCAATAGAACTCAGGTAAGGACTAAAATGTTTTCTTTTATTTCCGAACTAACAAGTGCATGTAGAAATTTCTGCAAAAATAAGGTAAAGAAAATAAAAGGGATGGTTGCATGAAAAGGGAAGATGATCAGAGAAAGGAAAAGGCAGTGTTTCAGGTTTAATTAATGAGGTTTTAAATGTTGCGAATTTTGCTTGTGGTTTTTGAATAAATGAAGCATTCTCCAAGTAGACAGTGATTACTAATGTCATCAATCAGAATATTTCCATGTCTGCTCACCAGCTGCATAAAGTTCATCCACTGGGTTCCACTAAGGAATAATAGCATGTTTCTTTATAGCTCATCTGTACAATAAAATTAGGGAAGTTCTAGTAAATTGAAAATGAGGAGAAAACAGTTTAGCATTTATTTTTCATGTAAGACTTTCTGTAAATATGTCTAATGTTTATTTCATACTCACTAGCTGTTCGGACAACAGAATATGTGTGATAACTGACCCACCTATTTTTATATATTAAAAAATTCTAATCCAAAGCATGAACAGTAGTAGGCAAAACTAATTTAAAAAATGTTCCAGTTTAAGACACCGTAAGTAACTCTACATGTAATTTAAAGACTTAAAAAGAAAATGTTGCTTTTAAACCACTAGAGGTTTAACACCAAAAGCAATCATTTTTGGGAGAAGAAGATTCTACTACAGCAACTGAGTTAGTTTTACCATCTAAATAACCAATAAACTCAAATTGCCTTAACATATCAATCCAACAACTAAAATTGCTCAGGAATTTTGTCCCCACTTTCCCCACTGTAGCAACAGCTTTGCCAGTGCAATGGGTGATATTCTCAAAATTTTCAGAGTCTGAAGTTCCAGATTACAAAACAGATTTTATATTCAGAGGGCTTTCAGAATCATATGTTCACCTGCAAACATTCAGAAACTCTGCACATTTTACTTGTAAAGATTTTTGAACTCAACAGTAATATGATTACTAGAGAACACTTGTTACATTGTTACAACTTTATATTTGAAGGGTCACATTTCAGGATGATCAATGTCATCCATGTAATCCAAATCTAAACAACACATTTACTTCATTTCAGTTCACAAATACAATTAATTTTGATTTTACACAGGATGACTTTAGGCACTTTAGTTCTAATGCAGTGACTCCTTCCATCTTAGCTTCCCCATCTGTAAAACAGGGATCAAACCTACCTTCCTAACTCAATGGATATGTGGATTAGCTAGGGAGGCTGAAAGCCCTTTGAAGATGAGAAGTGCTCATCATTATTATCCAATGGCAGCATTCCAATTACAGGCTCTCGTCCTTCTTCCTTTAGAAGGTGTCAAACACAATATAACACTCCATGCGTCACAAAGATTAAATATGTCTAATATGACAGGTCTAAGATGGACAGGATATTATCTTAACAAAGTTACATGCAAATATAATTACTTGTTCACTAATTCATTTCATTTAACCTAGAAATGCTGTCAGTCTGCTTTTTGAAAAGAAGGACCCCAGAGTTCTGCCATTAAGGGGGTGTTGTTTCTTAGGAGTGTATGTGAAAAAACCTCTTCTTCCTACTACCTCCGCCATGTCAGACCTGTTATTTCATTTTGGTCTTATAAAGACATTGTGAGAATTTCCCATTTCTTGGTTATCCTGGATTCTTTGAAGTTACTAGTGTGTGCCCAGCTGCCGCACACTTTATATTAATGAATTAATTCCCGATTATATTTTCATATTACTGAAGCAATATCTAGAATAGAGAAGCCATGGGGCAGATTTTAAAGGCATTTAAGCACCTGTAGTAACTGTAGGCTAAGAATTCATGTGTTTTGATATCAGCAGGATGCATCTTCTGAAGAGGTCCCAGCCAGCTGTAACAAGTATCACTTCTTAGCAGAAGAAAAAAAAAAGCACTATTACCAGCAAAGTACATACACTCCCAAAAAGTCCTGAAGGACAAAAGTGCAAAGTGCTCATTTCAGAACAGGTTTTCTGCCCCAAACAAATACAAACTGTCCTTTTTCTGCACAACCCAGGCAAAGCCACTGCATCCAGGCTCATCTCCGTGGAGTGAACACAACTTCTGGCCATGCTGGCAGCTCCTGCTCTGCTGGATGTCCCCAGTGCCAGCATCACCCCAGCAGCCACAGCCTCATCAGCACCATCAGCATGGCGCTCACTCCATACCCTCATTAGCAGCAGAATGGGGCTACACAGCCAAGTGCCCTGTGCTGCTCAATGACAGACAGGCAAGCTCAATTTTGCAACATAATGAAGGAAGCAAAGTAAATGAGAAGAGCTCCAAAAGCATGTGAATAGGATAAAGAGAACACTGAATTTTTTCTCTGCTTTTTCAAAAAATTTTCATGTCAGGCTAAGCCAAGATGAAAGCACCAGCTGACAATCCTCAGCTAACCTGCTGGAAGTCGAGTTTTACAGGTTAAATTCAATGAAGGCTTTAGAAACCCACTGTATTCCTTATAGCAATCCAACTTTATTAAAGAGTTTTCAAACATACCATACCTTTGAAAAAACAGGTGACAGCACCTCTAGCTTCTGACCTAGATATTTATCTTAACAGAACTAGGATTTACAAAAAGCCCAGCAAAAGGTGCTGGTCTTTATAATCAGTTTAAGCAATAAAGAATGGGATTTTTAAGGCTCACTTTTCCGTGAAACTACAGTCGTACCCTTTCATGTGGCTCTGTAGGTCAATCCTAGAGCACACATACAGTCAGCCAAGACCCTCATTTGCTGCAGTGAGACACACAAACTCACAGGAGCCTGCTGCCGTTTTAAAAATGGTGAAAAATACTGTATTCTGACTTATTTTAAGCACCCCTGTTACACTATCAAGGGAATCAATTCCACAGAAAATTCCTGCCCCTTGATAAGGACAGCTTATCAGCTGGAGAAATCTGGATAACAAAGAGATACTGGGTTTTAGGGAGATGGCTGCATTTTCTGCAGATAAGACCACTAAGGAGTCATCCTTCTCTGTTAAGAATCACTAACTTTTAAAAACTGATTTTTAAAACCAGGTTAAATTCTTCTTCATGATTGTCTAAAGACTCAAAACGTTATGGGTGAAGGGTGAAGGACAGCGTTCACTACAATTATAATTGCCAAGCCATTTGAAACGCATTTTTGCAGAGAAGCACATAGATGCACTTAGAAGTTTGATGTTCAGACACACAATTAATTTTCCATCATCTCATGACAGCAAAGAAAGAGGCTGCGAAATGATTGATAGATTACACTTCAGAGAAACAGAGGGATATCTGTTTGAGCAACTTTACTTCCTCTTGTCAGTTATTTTGCAACAGATTGACCTTTTTAATTCCCATACGAACCTGAAGTTAGAGCAGAAAAGGCCTGCTGCACACACTGTACTGACAGCTAGAAACACTTTTTTTCCCTTAGTACTAGAACACACATTCCTTTATCTTAAATTCCTCAAGGGTGGGGCAGTTAGGCTTTGGCCAAAAGAGATACTGCTGGAAGGAACAGCAGCAGCAGCCCTGGGGCTACAGCTGGAGCTGTACAGCCAAGCCAGAGCATAATTCCTCTGCCTGCATCCTTCACACTCCAGTGTGGCTCAGCAAGGCTGGAGATCTGATTCTACAGCCATCCATCTTGATCTGATCGATGAAAAGTACAGTCCCCTACAACTGCAAGTCTCAACAGGCAATACTGAATTCTGATTTAAGTAACTTCCAACTCTGACCACCTGAGTCAGTGGCCACATCTCTACATTAAAGACAGCAAAACATTACAACTCCAAAGGTTGTAAATGGCAGAAGACCAAATAAAATAATTTCATATCCATATGGGCTTATTTCTATCATTATGTTTTCATTTCCTTAATGGCTTTAAATATCATCCATATCTCAGATAAATGTGCGAGTTAGACTCCTTGTTTGCATAAACTATGAGTTTCTTTATAGCTATGCACACATACAAAGTAATCTTTGCAAATGTCTACAATTAAAAAAAAGAAACACAACCATCACAAAGTAATCTGAAATCTTCCTGTTCCCCTGAAATACAGGGTGGGTAATTTTCTTTAACCATCTGTCCTGGCTGCCTTAAGCAAATCATAATGCCCCCGCTCACCTGAAGGCAAACTTCTGTGGCATCCAAAGCTCTGCTGCACCAAGCAATACGTGCTACACCAAGCAAATGGATTTTCAATACCATGCTAACTGCCACCATTAATACCCCTTTGCCTGGACTGCTTAGATAGAGCAGCTGCCTTGATTTAAGATCTCCCCTTCAGCTCAGCCCTGATCAGAGCAGCTTCAGAAACCTGGCAGTATAAAGTTATTCACTGTAATGAAGCCATACCACACATGCAAGGAGTCCATTGTCACAGCATAATTGCCACTGCTCTTATACCTTGGGACCTCCAGACTGGATTATTGTATTGATTTTTACACGGAGCAGTTGTGGATCACTTAAAAGTTGCAAGCAAAGGAGAAAGCAGCCATCAACAAGGAACACAACAAGTTTTCAGACCATGTATCTGCCCTGCTAACCCTAACAGAGCTCAGGATCTTGATGCCGAGCTATGAAAGGTTAGCTCCAAACTATTTTTAAGATCAGCTTTCTTCCTCAGAGTGTTGTGAGAGTTAAAGGGAGCCTCCTAGTTTTAATTAATAATATCAACAGCGAGACATTTTCATTGAAGCAAATTTAACAGCAGCCTATTGTTTCTGTACAGATCTGATACAGTTCTGTCTATGTTTAGGACAAGGTAGATTACTGTAATGACACACATGGCAAACAGGAGCCTACACAAACACATCTCTGCAGTACATGAATGCTTCTTTTTAATTTCAAAAATATTTTAAAGCCTTGACTTAAATTTGCAAATCCTTTAACAAGCTGCCTCTACCATCCCCTCATTTTCCATGGTCTTGCAGGATAGCTCTGCTCTCAAGAAACAATGCAGCTTTGAGTGAAGCAGCAAGGACCACGTGTTTTCAGTGGCTGCATGCCAAATATTAAAGTCCTTGTCAAAAGAAATTTGCCAAGGACTGATATTTAACTCCAAACATAAACAAATTTTGGGAAACCTTTCTCTAGATGAACCATTGATAAAAAACATCCCCACAAGGAGAAAAAAGCATGTTTCATTCATATCCTTGTGAATGCAGAGAAATAATAGTCTTGATGGGAATGCATACTGATAGTCTTGGGTTTTTTAAAAAATGAAGTTTAATAAACATATTGAGATTCATACCTCAGTGGAAACTAAATTGGATTTCTAAATCTTCATCTATAGACCTTTGAAAGTACTTAAGTGTCTGATGTCAGGTGACTCAGTTTTCAGTGCTTTGAAAATCAAACTGTGTAGGTCAAAGCCCAGAGTGGATTTAGGCAGCAATTTTGAAAAAAACCCCACCCACCCCAAAACCAAACAAACTTGAAAACCTACCTTTCAAATCATAAATGACCAAAAAAAGGAAGAGTTGCATGATATCTGTATGCCTTAATCCTGGCATGGGTATATTTATTTCTACTGCCTTTGATCAATAAGCAGTAGAAATCCATGCATCTGGGAAGTTAGAACAGAAATCACAGCCTGACTCAGCAGCTTCTCCCACACACAAAGCTGTACTTCTAGAGAGGGTCCTGCTGAGCCAGGATTACATTTAAGGAAGGACTGTTAAACATGGAAGAAGGCTATAGAATCAGGATGAATAGATCACTCACAAGGTAAACAGTAGCATTTCCATACTCTATTATTGGGGAGGCACATGGTTTATGTGTGTTTCCATGGGTGGGTTGGAGTAATTACGTATAACACAGTAAAAAATATGAACCATGAAGATTGTAATACACTGGTATCATTTCTGGCCACTTAGTGGCTTTATGCTCTAAGCATTTTTTCCCCACACACTGGAAAACAAACAAGTACAGGTGCAAGCTCCTTGTAAATGGGAACAAGCAAAGCTTCTCTAACAGCTGCTTTATCTGCTTGCTATCTCTGAGATAATACTGCAAAGCAAAGCCCAAACTAATCCAACTGCTGTAATAAAAAGGCTGATGCCATCATTTTTCTAATCACTTCAACAAGGTACATATACACAAAGTGATTATTGCATACATTATTGCTCTCTCTGCTTGCAGGAAACTGATAAGTCGATTGATAACAGCTTTATATTTACAGTATATATATATTTACAGTGCAAGTATCTTAAGCTTAGAAAACAGCAGCTTGGCTGTCTGGTTGGGTAGTACCCTATGAGAAAACAGTATCTAAATTAATATCTATGATTCACTAAAAAATTCCCCCCTTAAAGAACAGCTAGGCAATATCTCCACTAAGAAGTACAATTCCTTTCTTCTTCACCCAAGACAGAAGCAGGTGCAATTCCAGCCACAGCCCTTACAAATACACCAACCCTGTCAGCAAACCCAGCAGGGGCATTATGGTAATGACAGAATTCTGTCCATTGAAGAATAGGATTATTCTGAATGAACAGGCACCACTGAGAAACCTCAATGTTTCTGAACAAAAATAAAAAAGAGAACTCATGCTTATGCTCTGAAACTAGTATTACAAATATTGTTTCATCTATAGCCATATGCCTTTGCATTTGGATGGTACTACATCCCAAATGCCACAAACCACAGTCCTGAAATGCTGTGGAGAACAGCTACAGCCTTGCATCAAGTTCAGCCAGCACCCCAATAAGGAACCATACAACAGATGTCCCAAAGAACTATTTAAGTAGAAATTGATCATTTATTCTCCAAAAATGTCATGTTCATTTGAGGGTGTTGGCAGAATACATGAGACATGTATTATAGAATAGCATTAGAAGAATGCTGTAAAACTCCTGGTGTAACCAAGAGGTGAAACCAGCAAGTATATATTTTTTTTAGTCCACTACTTTCTATTTTGTTCCTCCCAAATAGTAACTGTTATGTGAAGTTGTCATTGCAGGTGTGCAGCACAGATCTCTGTGTTATCAAGGCATTATGGAATTACATGAACTGAATATTTTAATTGAAATAATCAAAAATTACTTACTAGAACTGAAGCCAAATAGGAGTAGCTTGGCTTTCCTCCAGTATGTGCTAGCAACAATATCCCAAGTTTGTTAACATATTGCAAGTTTTTGTACAGGCAAGAGATCACAAGATAAATCAGTTCTCCCCCTTCTACAGTAGGTGTAGAAGATTACTGTGTACTGTAATCATGTACACATTCAATACATACCAAATCCTTCTCAGACATCTTGAAGTTTTCTTTCTAAGAATACACCAGGCTACCTAATAAATACAAATGTCTTTCATGAGTGGATTAAATTCACAGTGAGGTTTATAGAGTTTAGATATATCACAAAGCAGATCCTTTCAATGAGTTAAGCAAAGCTAGAGAAAACACCAACACTCACTGAAAGATATTCAACTGTTTGTTTTGCAAAGTTTGCACAGAATTTGTCTACTATATTTGAAATATTCCATTTTGGGGAATTAGATATTTCTCTAAACTACTTGTTCAAACAATTAATACTTTATATAAATTCATTTTTTCAACTTACTTTGTCACCTTGCATATGAATGCATAAGAAGACAAGAAGACAATATATAACATTAGTACATCAAAAACCAAATAAAATCTCTTGCTTCAATGAATCACTGCACTATTACTTGTACAATATAAATTCCTCATTAACAAATTTACTTATAAAAAGCCTGTGCTCTCTGCTTTGAAAGACTGAATGAGTGAGGTTCTCTCTGGAAAGGTGTCCTTGCAAGCAGAAACCTCCAAAGTGTTGTCACGCAAGCAATCAACATGATTATGAGCAGAAGCATCCAATAAGAACATTGCTGCATTGTGAAACTGCAAAATGAGCATTACTGCAATTGCTCAGCCTCTGAACACAGGCAGAGCCACAATAGCCTGGAGCTGCCAAAACTCTGTGGCAAACACTGATAGACACTTTAACTGCACCTACACACAGCTGTTCAGATTGTCCCTGCTCTTCGAGGCAGCTGTGGATGAGAGAATGGACAATATTGTGGTGGGAAGGAATGATGGTTGTGTGTTCACTCGGCAGTATTCACAACAGCTGACCTAGAGCAGAGCAAGAACAGCAGCTGTAACTGCTCAGGGGATCACAGATGAGAGGGACAGGAGAAGGAAGGAGGGACAATAAGAGCAGCCAAAGAGATGATACATCTAAAAGACTATTCCAGAAAACAGCACTGAAGACTATGATCAAATCATTGAAATAAAGGCTAAAATACTGAAAACTTCATCCTAAAGCTGGAAAAAATTTATGAAAATAACCTGTTTCCAAATGATGAACACCATGAAACTTTTTAAAGTTATTAGAAGGTACAAGGGCTTAGTAGTGATACCCTCAGGTCACTTGGTTATTTAAGAAGGAGTGATGAAATCTCATCTATGAGATAGGCTATGCATCCCAGAATTGGGTTGGGAGGCTTATCATGGGCCAGGCTGATGCAGGAGTGACATATCTGAGTGCCTTTTCATGTACAGGGGGAGCTAATCCCCACCTCCTCTGATTCCTCTCCAGGAAAGACAGAGCAATACAAGAAACCCAAAGTGTAGCAATTTATGCTGATTTAGGAATATACCTTCTAGATGTGCCTGGGAATTGAAAATTTTGTTTGCTGTGACTTCACGCATGAGCAAAAAACTCCTCTTTCCAAACCCTAGTAAATCAACAGTCGCCATTAAATATGAAACTGTTTCTGAATCTTCATGGTAAATAAAGAATCCATGTCTTATCTAGCTCTCAATATAAAAGGATATCAAATTCTTGAGGTCATATTTTACACTCCCTCTAGCACACAGTGCAATTTATTAGCTTGTGGACCACAAATAATAACTTATGATATATTAGTGTAGGCAGAGAATAACCCACCTCTGCTAGTTAGACCCAGAAGGCACTCAGAAGTTTATTTTCCCCCCGTGTCTTCCATTCTGAAGACTTGGAAAAATGTGAATCCAACTGATTCCACTGACTCATCTTCTCCATATAAATAGTAATTTAAAAGACAGAAATGTTAAAAGGCTGCTGTCTGTTGAGCTCAATATATTACATCTGGAGAGAAGGCCATTATGACCTGATAAATTGAAACTGATAAATCTTAGGTTGTATCCATATCACGAGAAAAAAATTAATCATGTAGACTGAAAAGAAAACCATAACATTATGTTACATTTGCCTCATCTCCAGGAATATACCTAGAAACGTAAACATTTCAGGAAATAATATGAACTAATCAGCAGCTCTTATATTATGATTGAAAAGGACTACTCTGTCTCCAAAAATGACTGTAATCTGTACATCAAAAGAGAAATGAAAGCTCTGAAAGTTTATGTAGTATTTAAATATTGCTGAACTATAAATGTAATGGTTAATCCAAGACAAAAAAAGTAACCCATTTCTTCAAGACTGAGAAGTCATAAGGGTCTTGACTAGTTCAAATGATCAAAAACTACACTGGAAGAGTGTCTCTTGAGCTGTACACTTAACACATCACCGGCTTTGCAGTGCAACTAGCTGCAGGGTACATATTACCTGGGGAAAATGTCCTCTTGTATGTTTTCTAAATCTCCTATGCATTTATGTATTAACAGATTCACACCATAGAGTCTTTTCTACCCTTTTTATCTCACCCATTAAGACAGAACAAAGTGTTCCCAGGAATGAAAGTGTTCTCTTTAACTGATAAAAATTACGTATGATAGATAGTAAATTTTACAAATATTTCATCCTAGTGAGCAACCACACAGTGTAACACACCCAGTGTAGCACTTAAAAATTCAAAGTATCAACTATAAATATAGTCAGGAAGCAAACCCTAAGAATTCCCAGAACTAAAGCTTCGAGCTGATATGTGCTTAACACACAATACAAGTACTGCCAGGCCAAAGTTGGATGACACCTTTAAGTCAGTGAACTCCACAGACAGCATCATATTAAATATAATGTGCATTTGAAAGAGATAGGCAGAGCATTTGAAAAGGCTTTTCGGCCCTACTTGGCACTCTTCTGGCACGAAATCTTAGTTTAACAGATACTGATGTAAACATAAATCATTAAACTGAACTATATTCATCTGGGAAGGGAGCTTCATATTCTTGATGGGAATACCCACAAAATAGCTCTTAATTCCTGAAAGATGGAGCGCATTGGATAGCACTTCTCCTATTCACCTCAAATTGTCTCAAGTAATTTAATTCAGAGATAGAGCACAGAAGCAGGACTGGAATTACTCTACCACATTAACTTCTGATTAGAGATGGATATAAATTTTGGGAAACGAGCGTAGTCAGACCCACAAGACAACCTCCAGGACAAGGACTGTCATTAAAAAAAAGACAGATATGACCTGGCCAGACATTTGTGTTCTCCCTTCCACATTCAGCAACAAATTCTTTCGGTGATTTTGTTTTGTTGTGTTTTTTTTTAATTTAGGAGTGTCTCTACTACCTTTAAATAAACTTCTTGAGGCAGAGGACAGTATAAGGCATACAGATGCAAGAGCCAGCAACTGAGAAATAGTTACTGTGGTACTTTATGGGGGCCTGCAGAAGAGTTGAAGTGGGATTTTGACAAGGGCATGGAGGGACAGGCAAGGGGGAATTAGTTTAAATTGAAAAATACATTCTTTACTGTGAGGGTGGTGAGGCTGTGACACAGGCTGCTCAGAGAAGATGCGGATGCCCGATCCCTGGAAGTGTTCAAGGCCAGGCTGGATGGTGCTTTGGGCAGTCTGGTAGAAGGTATACCTATCCATAGGAGGAGTGTTGTAACAAGAGATGGTCTTTAAAACCCCTTTCAAGCCATACCATTCTACAGTTCAATAATTCTGTCTTTCAGTACAGTTTTTAATATTCTCTGACTCCTGCTGTTTTTCAGGAAGACAAAAAAAACTCAAACTATCACAACAAATGAAATATTGGCCAACTCTTCAAGTAAGTACCCAACATTGCTACACCTGCAATGCCTTTCTCCTCACAAGCAGACAAGAATCTCTTCTCTGCCACCATCAAGAGCTTTATTATCAAAATAAATATTATGGGGGCAAAAAAGGACTCCCATGATGATCACCTCATCATAGCCACTCTTCTGACTCTTGCTCTAAATTCAGTTTCAAGTGCTTTCATCCCTATCAAGAAAAACATACTGAAGCCAAAAAGCCTTATAAAAAATTTGACTCATCGTGGTTTTTAAATAATTTTAAAGCATAAAGTTGAAAAACAGATGCAAAGTTTGAAGAAGTATCTTTTCTCTTTGAGTCCTCACAGAAACATTTGTACCCCTGCTTGTGACAGCAGGACAACACTAGATTCATTCTACAAAACTCCTCATCTTGCTGGAGACTAGAAGAGATACCAGCTCAGTTTCTGGTACAATCATTCAATTCCCAAAACAGGTAAAACATGGTTCATTCTGAACATTTGCATTCTCTCAAAATAATCAATTTATGCTTCTATTAAAAAAAAAAACAAACCAATAAACAGCACTTGAGATGTCTGCTTCAGTGAGCAAACTCTCCAAATGGAAGAAGGATGGGTCCTCCCCTTGGCATGTTTACATCGTTGTAATTAATTTAGGCACTGCATCTCACCAGTTGACAATCTGGTATATCAAATAATTCAATTTCATGGATGGCCCTACACGGTGCAGTTAGATGTACTTTCTGCTGTAACACAATTGTTTGTGAGTTTAACCAAGTCTGATACTTTCTGGATTGCAGGCAGAAGCAATACAGGGAGCAGAAGGGAACTCCAGCTTTACACAAGTGCTTGAGAATGATGAGGCAGTGTCCAGAAGGCAACTACAGGGCTTGTAGTTACTGAGATGTCCTGTGCAAAGCAAAGGTGGTTGAACTTCAACACATGCAAGCCTCCTGCCCAGCTTGTTCCAATAAAAATCTTACTGTTCTCCCAAGGTAGTGTAGCAAGAGGTTGTGACTCACAAGAGTATTAAGAAATTTGTTGCTGTAGTGATGTTGATGATTCACGCTTAGTCTGTGGCCCTATACCTAAATACCAAGGCCCAGACATCAACACACAGCACCATCAGACTCCTGCAGTTACACTGGAAGAGTTCCCAAGCCAGCAAATAATGCACACCCACACTCACCTCTCACAGTAATGCAGTGGGACTTAGTCATGTGCTAAAGTGACTTGTTGACTAAAAATGGATTAAAGCCATGTCTGTAGTCAAATGCATAGTGAAATACTTGGCTGAAGAGGGACATAAATCTGCCTTAAGTTTAACTTGCTTTGCTTACTTCATCTACGTAGATTTGTGGTGGTGCTAATAGTTTTTACAGATTTATAGAAAGTGGAATAGAGATTCTTCTACTTTTATAACATCTCCCAGGACTATCTGGGAGATCTCAGGCTATTAGACAGTAACACAAACCATAGATCACAAGCAGAGTTTTGCAAAATGCATTAAAATTAGCTTGCATGATTTTATTTTCAAAATAAAACTTCTCAAATACAGGAAAGACTTCCATACCACAAAGCAATATTTACTTTGGTTTCCTCAAAATTCGTCAAGCAGATAAATATCATTAGATGAATTTTAGCACAGAAAGAAATAAAAATAAGGCTCCAAACACCAATTACCTGACTCTGACTTTAGTCACTCAGGTGTAAATGGGAAGGAACTCTACTGAAGCCACTACAAAAAGAGCTTAACCTCAGCACACTACAGAAACCACAGTCAACATTTGCCAAAGAACAGAGGTCTGAGACTTACCTAGAAGAACATAAAACCTGGCCTGGAGAATCCAAATTACAGATTATTAAACAAATATGCCAACAAAAGTGCAATAATTACACTATTGCCCAACACAATCATTATTTCATAGACATTTACAAGAGCAAGCAACGGCCTGATGCTTGCATGCTTAAAATCCAAATGGAGCAACAGAAAGCTAAAGGTGACCAGTTCATTATATTCTATTGTCCACACCTCAAAATAAACATATATTGTTATTTTCATGCAGCACACAGTAAGACATGTTCATCAACTGCAACAGGAATATTTTTCACATACACGCCCCCAGAAAAGTTTGCAAAGTTCTCAGTAAACACTCTGCACATAAATTCCCAGTGAAAAGATTTGTTTTGGTTTGTGTGATTTCTGTATGAGAAGTGTTTGGCAGCACTCTCTATGAACAATCTGAAGAGCCTGCTCTCAAGCAAAGATGTAAAAATCTTTAAGAAGAAAGAAACAGGAAGACACATACAAACCCTGAGTTTTGATTTTGGACTGTTGCCAGTGCTCAGCACAGTTTTAATGTTTAGATACACATTTTTTTCTCTGCATGTAGATTTTACAATGTGTTTCTTACTAGTGGGATGCGTATCTCTCACTCAGACATACATAATATACAAACACATGTATATAACCTTCTTCCAGGACTGAAATGCAAATTGCATTTCACACACAACAAATTCCATTATTATACACAGATTTTGCTGCACACACAAACATTTGTGTTTCAGTCGTATCATCTGAAAACATTTAGGGAAGGGTTTGCATGTGTGTGCTCTCCTTTGTTCCCAAGCAGCTAGTTCACTGCTAAGAAATGCTGATGAAATAGATTTTTATTGATGATTCATCTAACATACTAGAATGTTTGGTGCCTGATTCACAGTAATTGAATAATCAATTTCTCGCTTCTTTAATATATTAATTTATTAAATGCAAGATGTGTACAACTGATATTTCAAAAAGCTAATGTTCAAAATAAGGCAATGGTGGGATTCTTTAAGCAGATGACCTCTGTTTCAAAGGTCTGGGAATATAAAAGGCAGCCAACAAAGTAATAAAATATTTTAAATATAGTTGTTTGAATGTAGACAACATGAATTTATTATCTGCCTTGGAAAAACTAGACTGAAAGAAATATTCTCACTAATAAAGAATGTGATTTTATTTCACGCTAATTTTTTTAAATTTTGATATGTATGTTAGCCAAACCTCCCCTGCATTCTCAGAGCTGTCAGCAGTTTTACTTTTAATCATAAGTCATGGAACAAAAGGATAATACAACACTCACTACACAACAAAGGCAAATCCACCAGCCTTTACCATCATCACCTCTGGGTTAGTATTCATCCTTATGAAAATGGAAGAGAAAATGCCAACATCCAAGTTCATTTAAACTGAGATAGAGAAGCAAGGTTAGCATTTTTTTTTTTTTTTTTTTTTAAACTCTTGCCAAGAGATTCTACCTACAGCTCTCTGTGATGGATCTCTAAAGCATTGTCATGCCTCACACTTTCTGGAATGATGCCAGCAGGTATGTGTCCTCCTAAAAAAACATCTTCTTATCAGAGGAGAGCCCTGCACAGAAATGGGCTGACTAGGGGAGAGGGAAGTTTTTGAGCTCTCTGATTTCTTCCTCCCCTCTCTGAAATTGCCTCCCCAGCTGCAGAGCAGGGAGCCCCATGGCAGAGGATACAGTGAGGGGCCACTGGTCACACAGACACTGGCCAGCCTGGCTGCAGCTGGAGTAGGAGCTGCCAAAGTTAGCTCAGCCTGGCTGTTTCCAGCACACACTAGACCAGCTTCTGCCTGTGAAAGGCTGAAATACAAACCTTGTCTCTGAAAGAAAAGGTTCTTGTGGCTCTAGTTTCCACAGGCATTAAAATGTCATTGCAAATTCAGCTATTAGAGAAGAGATAAATAGCTTCAGGGCAAGGAGTGGTTATATTCTCTGCAATAACTTGCTGGTAATCTTGATGGTAAGTTTAAAAGCTCTCTGCTCCTTCCCATCCATGCTAGGCCATGACCACCTAGCCACTATCTGAACTCCAGTATCACACATTTTGAGGAAGAACTTGTCATCTCAGCTACGCTAGAAGAGAGACACTCATTTTGATACCAATGGTGCTTAGACCATACCAAAACATCAGGGAGAGCCTTTGCATCAGCAGGGAGAGTACCAGCCCCACCAGAGTGACACTGAGAAGATGCTGCCTTGCTCTCAGAGGGGAACAAGGAAGTAGATTTCCCTTATCTTCTGCACTAGCCCCAAGCCTCAACATAATGATGGTATCTGCACTCAGTGCTTCTTCCATACGGTTATCAGGAGGGATGAGATTAAAACTTGGGGAATGCTGTGTGCAAAAAAATACTTCTGCTGTTTGCAAGTGATAGTTATGAAAACCTGTTCCTGCCACCTCCTGTTGTTCTCGTGAACACTCCTGGGTAAATCTTCACCACAACATGAGTAGGTAGCACTGAGGAAGACAAACCAGAAATGTGCTGCCATACAAACAGTTCTTAAGCTGCAACCTGCCAACAGAAGCGGTGTGCTTTCACACTGCATCAGACTAACAAGCATGACAGGAAACCTAAAGCATCTAGATACTGAAAACTGCTACAAACCTTCAAACAATCCTAGCCCAAAACAGAGTATCAGCAATTTAATGAACATTTTCAATGATCAAGTGATTGACTCAGCACTCTCAGTTGACCATGGTAGCTGAAAAGGTACACTTCCAGTCCTTTGCAATACCAAATAAAACAAAGACATAAAATCCTTTCACAGCAAGTTTTTAATATATGACCACTTGATTGCTAGCAAGCTGCTCTTCATGTGGGGATGCTTCCTCTGGAATCAGAGGGCAATATTTCAATTTAGTCACAAATTTGGTTTGTCAGTCTAGGGAAAAAAAGGAATTAAAATAAGATCACTGTAGAATACAGATATTCCCATAGAGACATATACCAGTAAATCTGGAATTGTTTAAAATCACACTTAAATTTTTCCAGTAAAACTTTTTACAAGCTGGCCATGCAAAAACAACAGCCTGTGAGAAATAAGTTATAAGACCTTGAAACATGGTCATAATGCAGCCAGTGCTCAACCCACCATGATTCACACTTTCTTATACAATGAGAGTAATTTTAAAAAAGCTATGGGTAATCACTGACATCAACAAGAGCTGTGAGCTTTCCCAAGGCATTACTAGACAGGAAAAACAAAGGTTTGGGAGAGCATTCTTTTAAACATTCCTGGCATATTTGTACAATAAAATTTGATTTTATGAAGATACTCCTTATTTACATGTCCCATGAAAATTTCATCCTAATGTCATAGAATCAGTGTAATTTTGATGAAACTTAAAAATAAAAAAAAAATTTAAAAAAGAAAAGAAAGAAGTAAGATGTTTTCTGGAATGGGAAAAACATGAATTACCCATGCAAGGCAGATAAATTAGATCAAAGAGTTGTGTGGCACTCAAATAAACCTGCTGAGAAAAAGTTTGCAGGAGGTTTTCTACAGGGAAACAAACTGTTTCCAATCCCACCCTTTCTCCCTCTTGTCCATTTATACTGAGAACTATCCCATTACATTTTATAGGGTAGAAGACAAAAATGTCAAATTATTTTTAAAAATGCTGAAGCAGGACTTTGCAAGTATATTTAGGAATAAATCTCAGAAGACTTTCACTGTCTCAGTACTTTTATGTCAATTTTACTGTATTTGTACTGATTTCATTAAGCATTCTATCTGCCAGAATTTAAATGCAAGCAATTCATAACAGAATATTTTGAAATAAAGTAATGCAACACATTAACTAGAACTTTCAGTTACACCGTACAATTTGTCAAATTGCCAACAGAACAACTCATTTGAAAAGACAGATTGTTGCTTATTCTTCAGCTGTCACTTGTGTTACTTCACTTCAGCTCCTTTTGCCTGACACTTGGCGCAGAGTTAGTCAATCATACTGACGGCTACCTGATGAGCTCTGATAAAACCCACAAACAAAACAGAGATTCTGGTGACTCATCCATCAGTCTGGAGAGCAACTTGATACCCCAGATAGCAGCTCCAGGAAAGCAACCCCTGCCAGCCACACATGCCAGCAGATATTAGTGATGCAATCTAGTCATGGCATCCTTCCCAAGACTAGGATATTATGGGGATAAATTACTTGGATTTGCTGGATTTAAAAATATCGTGAGATTCTGAATCTGTAGACTTTTAAAGTATTTCGCAACCTCTCTCTGCTAAGGGTTTTTCTTTTAAGTGAAGACATTTAAAGCACCTAATATGAAAAAAAAAAAAAAAACAAAAAAAAACAAACCAAAAATCCAAACCAAAGCAAATTGTGTAGAGATTCTCTGTACCTGGTCCAAACACCTCTGGAGATCTAACAACACATCTTCCACCAGGGACTCCATTGAGATCACAAGCAATTTTTGTATCAGGTACACGACAGTTACAATGCAATATCATCATCTTGTCACTCTCCCTTCTCAGAGGCTCGATTTTCCTTTCCTATGTTTAACTTGGCCATATATTTTTATATCCTGTCTAGCATTCTACAAGTGGAGAACAAATAAGACTTTATAAAATGATGCAGTCACAGAAATGAGGAGCGTGTCCACTGTCTGCCATTTTCCCTCTCCCTTTCATATGCATTACATACACAGCAATAACCTTCATGCATCTTAAAGCTGCAACTGCTCACTCATGTGTGAAAATGAACCTCAAACTTCTACCAGTGATGAGGACAGAAGTCTAATGGTTTCGTCCAAATTAGCTCTTGAATTGGGTCATATATATTTTAATGGAGTAGAAGCTAATGTGGGGGCTGGATGCTAGATGAGTGCCTGTGATAGCTTTTGTCCTTGGTTTGACTAGCTGGAAATCACAATCATTTACATAAATGGTGAACACCTTACAGAGGGGGAATCACATCCCAAGGGGGCAAGAGAAAGGAACATACGTTCCATTCATGAAAAGATTTTACTGTGCAAATAGTTGCATTCTCTGCCCCTGTGTTCATCATTGACAAAGCAACTCAGGTGGCTCAGGCAGCACTGCAGCAACCAGGACTGCATCATTGGCCTGGTCACTGTGAGAAATATAATGAATATCAGGGGAAAAGAGATGGTTAATTTACCCTCTCATCATAGCAAATGGGTATGCACGTTCTAGGAAGAATTATAATCTCCAGCAAACGTTTTAAATTTGCCCAAGTTGTCAGCACATCCTTCACTCAGTGGTTCCACCCTTCCCAAGCAGCACTGCAATTCACTGACTTGGTCACAAACCACAGATGTGCACAGAGAAAGATGGCATTCAGAGTTATCCAGTTTATAATCTACTATGAATCTAAATGGAATTAGACAAGCATCAGAATGTTAAAAAATTTCATTTGCCCACAAAATTGATGCGGGCTGCAAGTTTTCCCATTGACTGATGTGTTGTCAGATATAAGCTCAACTCATTCATCTCAGAGCAGAAGAGAGCAGAAAAGCACATCCTTTCCAGTCATTTTGGCTTAGCACACCAAGAACTTAATTACCCTTCACTGGCTTATGGAAAGCATCCTTTCACATGTTTCTTTCCCATACTGGACTGAGACAACCAAAACATTTCACCATCACTGAGCAGGAGTAAGCAGGTGTTACCAACCCCATCATTCTTCCAGTTTTTCAGGGAAGTCTTTTCTCAAATGTTTTTATCTGTTGTATAGGTGAATCAACATTATTTATAAGACCTATTAATAAAAATAATAGGTCTGTCCTGCCTATGAACTTCATAATCACACTTCCAAGTAGGAAACCTATGACAAAAGATGTCATGAAAACCATGATTTTACATGGTGTTCTACATGAATTGGGCAGGTACATAAGAGATCCATTGACAGTTACTGTGTAAATGAATCATATCAGGTTCAAGAAATCCCCTGAGCTAAATATTGACTGAAGGCTGAGAGAACGTTCATGGAAACATCAGACAGGTTTGTCCCCTTCTTACCCCTTGGGTGTACTTACTGTGGCCACTGTTGGAGACAGGATATTGGGTTAGATGAAGCCTTTTCTCTGAACCAGTACAGCTGTTATTATGCAGAAGCAGTAACATCCTTAAGAGTTTACTATGACAGAACAGATGTGAGGAAATGTTCAAGAAAACAGAGGAGCTGAAAAGTAATTTGGCAAGTAATGCTTTGGCAGCAGTACTGGCTTAAATAGCCTCCTTTCTTCCTGACCTCACCCACTTATTCCCACCACTCCCTTCTTTGTGCTTGTACAGCTGTTTGTGTAGCCACATCGTGAACCAGGCTAAAAAACCATTTGGATGACACCTTTCTTTCCTCCCCCTTTTCTGTAAGTTATTTTTCAGCCAGATCAGTATGCAGATTTAGCTGCTGCACAGCTGAACAAATAGTTTGCCACGACTACACAAGAAGCAACACAAATCAGGAACACGTGTCCAGGGCCAGGACATGTTTATGCTCAGCATAAGCAAAGCTTAAGCAGGACCATCATATCACTACCATCAGCCCACAGCCTGAGACGCCTCAGAGCAATGAAAGAAGTGTCCCCGCCTAGAGCAAGAGCCCAGCTTGCTACCAGTCACAGCACTGACTGTGAGGACACTGCTTACCTGGTCTAGAAAAGAGAGAGTTTCAATACTGATCAGACAGTGAGAGAAGTTGTTTGTAACAGATGCTCCCTGCATCATATCTCAGACAAACATTAAAAGCTCTCCTAGGAGAAATCAGGCCACGTTCAAGTTAAAAATGGGACATGGCCACATACCTGTAAATCACCTGAGGATGTTCCTGCTAAGCAGAATTACTGTGTCTCTTAAACAGTAGTTATTGAGTGCACTTTGGCTTTATTAGTTCTCTGGGCAATTTCCTGATTAGGAACACCCTGATTAAGTGGAAAACGATACACTGCCTCTGCATTCTCTATAAACAACATATGGTAGTTTACTACCTAGACACACACAGAGGCTGAGCAGAACACAAAGCAGAGGAGGGACCTGGGTACTACTAATGTTTGCAGAACACAGGCAATAAATGACAACTTGGCTTCCATCTCCTTGCACAATCCAGTCTGACACCTTTGCCTCACAGTAAACAGGAATAATGTATTAGCAAAGTGCCGTGAAAAGCACACACCTTTTCCTTCTCACATACACAGCATTTAAAGGCAGGCACCACTGTGCACATTGCTTTCCTGACAGCCTGCCACAAGAGGAACCAGCTCCTGCCAGAAGTTGCATTATTTTGATATAGGTGGACCAAAAGAGAAAAACACAGAATTCAACAGAACTGCCTTAAACTAACAGCAGCAGCTGTTAAACAGTGGTGTAAATGCTGGAAAGCCAGATTATGCAGCCCAGATGACTGGAGGGCTCTGACTGCATATGTTAAACTCTTCTCAAACTCCAACCTACTACCTTCCTGGATGGTATTTCCCAAGTCAGCTAGAGGAAACCAGCAGAGGCTGTATACAGACAAATTAGCAAATGGGACACTACAGGCAGCTTACACCCTGCACTTCATTATTTTCAAAACACAAACACAAGTCAAGCACATACCAAATAAGCATCAATCAAAGTATTGATGTTGTCACTCTAAATTGTCTCCTTCTGATAAACTCTTTGAAGGTGAAGGAATTAGGTGTATTCCATCAGAAAGGTCATATAATATGACTGTACAAAACCAAGGGAAGAAACAGAATTCAGACACCCAAAGCCCCAAAACTAAATTGACTTCACCTCTCTCAACCCTTCAGATGCAACTGTCTCGGATAGATTCTCCCAATACATGCATACCAGCTAAAATTAGGCTCATAATTGTGACTCATCCAAGTGGCTGCCAATCACTTAGTTAAAAAAAGAAACAATTCCAGCAGTTGTGTACTGCACACAGCCCTGTGCTGCACAAGACACTTGAATCCAAATTGGAGCAAAGCAGCTTCATTGCTTCAGAATGAAAAAACAGGCGGTGAATTCCTTAACAGTCAAGGTCTTTTCTGATACATTATTTAAAACCACAAAAAACATAATTGTCTGCACTGATTCTGCTCAACAGCTAGATTTGAAAAGATTGATCAAATATGCGATAAAACCATTTACTTGAAGAATGTTTTTTTGGCAATCAAAATGATACTGTCTCTGTCCTCCACCCGTTAAAAGAAAAACTGTACCATGATAATCAAAATAGACAAAACTTTCATGGTTAACCCAACTACAGGAAAAGCACTGTCACACCTCTGCATCAAAGCAAACCAAACCAAGCCTGATTTAATACAGTCTTCTCAGGGAAATTTTCCAGGGAAAATCTCTGCGTGAGCAATTATGCCTGTTTGTTTAAACTGGAATCTTTTGCAGTGAAGAACCACACCTTCCAAGAGTAGTGAGCAGTCAGCTTGTGTTTAAGTCACTGGAATTTAAGTCACTGGAAGCAAGAGACAGTCAGTACTTTTGGACATAAACTCCCTAAAGAATAAATTATAACAGAAGAAATCCAGCAAGGCTGCCACTACATTTAAAGACAAAATTCCCATTGAATTCAGCAAGACAAAAGTAGGCTTTGATACACGTTCCACACAAACCGGCATCAGACTTTGGTCTGTCCCCAAAAGGGGCAGAGTTGTGACAGCCCTCACGAAACGGAAGGGAGAGGGATACTAGAACTGAAGACACTTCTGCCTGCAAACAATACTATATTCACTGGGAACTTCTATTTTAACATGCAGTCTCTGGAGCATAACTCTAACAAGCTGAAAGCTACAACTTTACAAGCTGCCATCAAATCTAGTCCTTTAAAGTGTACCACAGAATTCACTCTCTTTGTATTAATATATAGCAAAATAGAAAAATTAATGTGGCCTTGACATTGTAAACTCTGACAAGAGGAATTTAAAAGGGGAGTTCTACACTTTGGTCCCCATGTGATGAAAAGGAAGTTAGAGCCCAGTATAACTGTAAGTTCTTCTGTTCTCTATGCCAGATTTATGTCATAAAAATGAGATTGGAATGTGGCCCCAAAAATTTACCAAAACAGTGGAAATTATGGGTTTTTTCAATCAAATGCCCCAACATTCTGCTCCAGCTCATCAAACCAGCATGCTTATGAATCCAGAGTACCACAAAGGAGCCTTTATCTCATCAGTGTGATATTGCACGTCTCTAAGAAGCTGTCTAACTACTCATTAAGAAACTGCAGTTCATCTGCTTTGTTAGAGGGCAGATCAAACCAGGCTGTGTTTAACAGCACAGTCTTGATATTCCAAGAAGTATTAGATTGCTACACTTGCACATGACAACTGCATTATATTTGGGCAACACATCTGAAGAAACCTCCCTACTTATATTGTAATAATTGCTACCTTTATTTATAAACTAGAAAATATCATTACTCATTGATCAAAACGCACTGTCCATTAGTCTTCTGCATTCCTCTTCATCAAGGCAAGCCTTATTGGGTTACCTGAACAGAGGAGCAAAAATTACAGTGTGTACGTCAAGGCTGACATTCTCAAACTTGGCTGACTTATATTATACTCCTAAATCCTCATTTAGTTTTTCAGTAATGCTGCAAACCCCCACACAATATAACACATAAAGAAACAGTGGGAGTCAGTGTCTATAAAAATCAGAGCAGTCCTACTTACATGCTTAACTACAAATTTGGATGTCTAACTTCAGATATCAACATTCAAAAAATGTTGGCCTAACTGATTTATTTAAGGCTGCAAAGACAGTCAGGCTTAAGGATTGCACATGGAATCAAAGGATCCCACTTAGGCCTCTGCCTACCCAAAGTCTTCTCAGCATGCAAACGCAGTCATCTGTGAGTTAGCAAAGAACTAAAACAAAAGACAGAGCTGTAGAGAGGTGTTCACAATCTGTGTGAAAAGAATCATGCACAAGAAGCTCTCTTTCCTTCTCTATGGAAGCTTAATAAGCAGGGTCCTAAAATGAATACATCAACTTCCCAAATGCAGTTACATCCAGTTTCTCCAGCAATGAACTTTCAGTGGACACTTTATTCACCACACACCCCTACAGTGTGCAACTTATATTACAAGATGCATCCAACGCCAGCACCCAAAAGATAAGAAACTGCAGTCACCATTTAGTATATTTTTGATTCTGTATTTCATCACCATTCAGAAGGACAGTTACCAACAACAAATAAACCTGCAATCTGGGTGCTCTGCAGAGGAGTTTGCTGTGAACAGCTGCTGGTTGATAAGCTTGTAAAGTGCTGCTGCCTGACAACCCTGTCCTGCTCTCCAGGAGGCCAGAGCCACCTGGAGCATCAGGAAGAATGCACAATATTCATGTGTGAATCAGCACCCACACCGAGCCATCTATTGCCAAACCATGAAAAATTCAAAGTTACAACCATAGCCCTAATCATGGGTTGCAGTGCAAAATGTAACCAAAACTGTGTATTCTATCACCATCTGTTGAACCTGAGGTGGAGGGGATTGTCTGTCAATGAGCCAATTGTCAAAAAACCTGCTGGGTCAGTTCTCTTATCTCTTCCACACCCATTCTCCCTCCAAGGAGAGATCTTCTGCTAGTGGGGATTGAGTCTCACTGATAGAATTCCATCATCCCACTGGGAAATGCTCCAACCAGGGGGAGGAGCCACGTATTCCTACCTGGATAAAAATCTGGGAGTTGGAACACCAAGCCAGCCTTTCCACTGGATTCTCAGAGGAAGGCCAGGCCCATTTATCACCACTGCACCTTCAGTGAAAAACTCCACTTTTCTACAGGAGCATCACTTCAACAGAGCCACATCTGCCACTGGGACTGCAGCCACCATGGAATGGCACTGCCACCAACACCCTGACCCACAGGGGGTCGGGGCTGTATCTTGACTCTGTCAGTGGGTTTGTTTATTTGTTTGTTTGTTTGTTTTTCTTTGTAAGACTGCATGTGTTTTGGTTTTATTGTTTATTTTAGTTCCCCTAATAAAGAACTGCTATTCCTATTCCCATATCTTCACCTGAGAGCCCCTTAATTTCGAAGTAATAATAATTTGGAGGGAAGGGGGTTAAATTCTCCATTCCAAGGGAGGATCCTGCCTTCCTTAGCAGACACCTGTCGTTCAAACCACATCACTCTGCTCCTCCCACTCCAGTGTGCTTAGCTGAGGTGGGGTGTGCTGTGTGAGATGTTGGATCACTGTGCTCTCAAGGACATAGGCAAGAGTAGGCCTGAGAAAGTGAGGTAAAAGCTGTCCATTTCTGATATGCCACAGAACATCCTCGCTTCTTGGACTTCAAATTGGATCCACATTGTTTCCCTAGCACGGGCTAATATTTCCCAGGCTCCAGAAGGTAGGGAGGGGCCCAGCCCCATGGCAAACTACCCAAATCCATCACCCTCTGAAGGACCTGCAGTTTAATTCTATCATTCAACAGAATTTCAGGGAAAGGAGGGAAGATCTGTGGATAAAAACAACAGCACAATGCTTAGTTTGGCTGAACAGTCTTTAATACTGCCTATTTCTCATAAGTATGTGCATGTTAATTAAAAATATTTCATAATCTGGTAATGTTTTGCTTGAATGGCTTCTGGCAAGCTCTGAGATATGCTTGAATTTTTAGGGCATGGCAATGTAAAAAACTACAGGTATTGGGTTCAGTCCTGAAAGGATCCAACACTAAAAAGGTCAAACAACATAGCTTTAAAAAGAGAAGACGAGAGGAATTTAGCAAGAAGAATCAAGTACTTTTCATATTATTTTAAGGTGGTAACATGAGGTTTATTTCTTCAGGAGATGGGATTGTTTCTCAAGGAACTGAGCCAAATCCAACAAAAAGCTAACAAGACACAGACAATAAAGTACTGCCAGTGAGTTTAACAGATGTTTTTCAGCTCACTTAGTTTAACCTGTCCTTGCCTTTGGCAGAAGACTTTTGATTTTAGCAAGACAACTAGGATTTCATAGCAATGCTGAACAAACATTTTAGAAAGAACACAGAGGAAAAATGTTTATGCATACTCTGTGCAAGATGGACACTGGGTGCTTCCCTCACCTTCCTCTGTTTGAAGTGAAAGATCTAATTCACAGAGCAGAGTTAAGCCACTACAAAGTGCCTTCTGAAAACCTTGCCCTTAGTACGTTCCACCGTTTCTCTTTAGACTCCCATGAGGTGGTAATTTATTTTATTAAACCAATAGTTTACACTGGAACTGAAACAACTTATTGCAGATATATCTTAATCAGCTTCATCAAGCTCAAGTGAAAAAATATTTAGCTTGTTTAAAGAGTTCCAATATTTCCATTTAGTGGATTATTAAGTAGGAACTAAACCACGCTCCTGACATATCTGGGATTTGATTAATAAGAAATTAAAATGTCTACACTACATCTTAACAAAATTCAGAGTTGCCGCATTAATAAAATACTATCATGTAATTAAAGTATGAAGAATATTTTGCTGATTTTAAAATTCCATAGCCTATTTTTGTGCTAGGTACGCATTAAAACACAAGATACATATTGACTCTCTCCTGAAAGGAAGTTGAAATGGGCAGCTGGGAAAATGTAAGAGCTACTTGGTCTGAGCAGCAGAAATGCACAATATTCTTCTAGAAGTTAGAAGTTCCCCCACTGCTAAATGTTTCTTCTGGTGCCAATAAAGGGAGGATGTCACAAGAGGAGTATCTGCCACTTCAAGTGTAATTAAACCTGTTGCTGAGTATGATCCATGTAAAAGTAATTCTTGATTCACTTCAGCAGGTGATTATTTTCTCACAGAAAAATGAAGGACTTTTAGTAGGCAGTGATGAAGGCATGGGATTGAATACAAGCAGATAAGAGCCACTTGGCTGGGAACAGGCATGTTGAAGGTTTTACTTTTTGGAAGCATTTTAAAGAAGGATACAACTTGCCTCCTTCTAAGATTAACCTCAAAAGTCAATAGCACTTCAACAGGGGTTGAAATTGCATCTTCCTATGGCTTTTCCCTTATAACTGGTATTTACCACATTACTTATTACTGCAAAATCATGTACAACATTTCGCATTTAATTTCCAAATATATACCTCTGCCTAATGCAAGACTGGTGGCTTGGTATCTTTTCCAGGCACAGGTGTGCAGCCAGCTGTGAGCTAACTGTGCATAGATTGAGCCAGAAGAGTTCCAGACATTTAAACTGGAATTAAAACAGGTATTTAGTGCAATTTCTGATGCCTTAGTGTACCACACCTGGCTGATGTAAAAAGACATGTATTTTTACCAGTCCAGTGTTAGGCCAATTCCATGTATATTAATAGGATATAGTGCTTGTAGACAGCCAGAGTGGCAACAGGTCAGTAAATTAAACACCTGAGTTGCTAAAAAGTAAAGATTCTGGTAACCAAGGCCATGCAATTACCCATGATACACAACTACGAGATGTCAGAGATGGTCCACAAAGAATATGAGAAGGAGCTGACTTCCAATTGTACACTGCTTTTTCTGGCACAATAGCTCAGACAGGCATTTGGGAAAAGGAGGTGAACAAAACCTGTATTTGGAATTGTTTTGACTGCTATTGCTTGTACTAATTGCTTTTAAAAGGATTTTGTTTGATTGTTTAGATAGCATTTTAGGAGAGTAAAATTAAGCATTGAGACAGGTCTTTGAACACTTCAAACAATTCCAGAGGGATTTATGGACAAAATCTTTGGTGATCAAGAACAATCCAAATCCTGAATCAAAATGTTAGCCTACTTAGGGCTTTTCATCTCCTTGAGAAACCATGGTCTCTTGAAAGACTTTGGCAGACCTGGCTGAATACTTTGGTACTTAATATGCAACAGCAAGAGCGAACAAGCTTGTGAACAGCCATTAAATCACAATCAAGGATAGAGTCTAATCAAGTCTAAAAAGAGCAACATTAGGTTTGAGCATGCAGTTTGTTATCAGCTGAACATATTAAACCATTAAAAGCATTCACACAGGAATCTGATGAATAATTTCATAGATAGATGATACAAAAATTTGAATATGAATACAAGCCACAAACTCACTCTGGGTTGAAATGCCTGCATTTCTCAGCTACACAGCAGCACCAGATATAATGCAGGACACAAATGTGATGTTAATAGGAATATTTTACAAAGTAGACATCAAAACGAGAAATGGAAATAGGTTAAAATTTCAGCTTAAGGGGCTAGCAGTGTGGCACATGGAACACTTAAACTTCAAAACCTGCAAAGGGGGAGCTCATGAAAATTCCCTATCTCCATCAACTTGTTTCCACTCTCCACAGAAAAAATACATTAATACCAAATAATACCATTGTGCTCATTTTAGGGAGATACAGATAGGCAAAGTATGTGTCCACCAGGGGCCACAACAATACATAAATTAATACTCGAGAGGTAATTTGTGAAGTATTCGGAGTCTTTCAAAAGTATTAACTCTGACAACAATATGATGAAGTACATCTTTAGTCCCCTGCACAGAGTGATTAAAGGAAGCCAGGAAAAAAAAGTCATCATTGTTTCCAAACAGGAACCTTAAATTAGGCTCCTCAATATTACATAGATGTACATTTTCAAAAATGACTGGTGAACTGACTCACACTCACCTCCACTTTAAGCGACCTTAACTAGATCTGATTTTTAGAAAGTATTGTGCTCTCAGTCCTTTCAAATGATCCTTTTAAAAAAAAAACTAAAATCGGGTATCCAAAAGCCTGAAATAATTGAAATAATTAAATAGCTGTAAATACATCATTATAATTAATCACTTCTAAAACATTTGGTTTTGCTAAATTATTTTTGTCACTGGGAGAGTCAGGCCCTTGGTCCTTTTAAGAGTGAAAAAGCAGAATATCCCTTCTGGAAACAAACCAACAGCCAAGTTCATCTAAATATCTGGAGCCATCTAAAATAAATTTTAGAGATTTAATTTTATTCATATAAATTTTTTAAGTGTTCTTCAAAGCCCATTGTGTGCTATGTGCACTGAACACACAAAACAAAGACGTTCAGCTCCCTGGCTGGGATGCTTAGACACTCTGGTAAGGAACAGCAGTAACAAATCAGCAGGACAACCAGCACCAGCATCCTGAAATCTGCACTCCCAGCTTCTCACCAATCTGCCAGTGTCAGGAGTATCAGCTGCTGTTCCATGATAGACTGCTTTATGTTATGACACACTAAATGTGAAAGTTAAGTTAGGTATGGCACACTGTTAACACTGCCTCACTCTGGCATATGTCAGCAGGGAGAGCAGCAGCAGCGTGCCCAGCACAGCACACCAGGGCTGTGTGGAGCTCCACTGAATCCTCAGCACTCATCAGCTTCCCTGATCGCCAACACAGTCCACCTTCACTGAAGGAAAGGTAACCAAGCAGCACCAGAGCATTTCAAGGCCCCAAATATAAAAAATGAAAACTAAGAAGATGCACAAGGAGTGACTGCTCAAAGGAAATGCATTAGTGATGGGACAAAGGGTGACTTCCATGCACTTTGACATGTAAGCTGCTAGAATCAATATACCGTTAAAATTAGTTTGGCTGCAAAAAGTCTTCTTAGCTCACCAGATTTTCACAGATTGAAGGTCTCTACTCTTACATAGAAGGGTTCCCATTAGAGAATACGGAGTAGACAGTGAAAAACTTTGTTAACAATCCATGGAACTGAGAATATTCAGAGCCCAAAGCCTGACAAAGAGAACAGTAAAGAGAGAAAGCAAAAACAGTAGAATGAAAACATAAATACTGTGGATGCAGTGTGTTTCTGCTTGGTTACACAGTCCTAAAGAGGCACACTGAACACTCCAAGGTAAGGGCAGTGAGAACTGGCAGGAGTGTCCAGCACACTGCAGGACTCAGCCCTTTAACACAAACCAGAGCTGTTGCTATTACATTATTTTATAACCTAATCGAGGTGCAAGCACATACACAATTCATGTCTAATGCCTACTGGAAGACAATGCAAACCATTATTTTGCTTTTGTTTTAACTTGGACCATGATTGAAAGGAACAGAATCTCAGACTCCAAAGAAGTCACGTGAACTGAGTAATCTTCAGGAAAAACAAGAACTTCCAATTCTAATTTTGACCTCATCTCAGTGTACTACAACATAACAAACTTCAGAAAACCTCAAAAATATTACTGTGTATTCCATGGATACAGCATGCATGTAATTATACTCAATACCAACACTACCACCACCAGCAGCTAGAGGTTAGTAAATTAATTTTCAGGGTAAGTAATGGTAAGTAAGGAACCATTGCTGTTTGCACTGTTCTCACTTCACAGAGTCAAAGCAGAAGCTCAAGATTCCAAGGACCAGCCACTTTGATCTGGCTTCTGTTGATCTGAGACTATGACATCCATCATTAAATGCAAAGGAATTTCTATTACTGTGACTTAAAGGATTTCATTTAAGTCAAGCTTCTAAGCAAAATACTCAAAAAATTACATATAAACACTTCCAGAGAAAATGGATACACTTTATGGCACAATCTAAACTCACACTATCCTGCGGTATTTCCACAGGATGGTAAAAACACATCCCTAATGTCTGGTTTAATTCTCCTTGAAGGTGATGCAGTCCTAATACATCCACACTGTGGATCAATTAATGTGGTCAGTCCCCATGATACCAGGACTAAAGAAGCTTCAGTTTAAACTCATATTTACTTAATTTTTTTGTTTGGTATTTTTGACAGCAGATGTTTATAAATTTCAAAAGGTGAGAGGCCACTACCAT
The DNA here is from genome assembly GCA_018697195.1 of Certhia americana. Lineage (NCBI taxonomy): Eukaryota > Metazoa > Chordata > Aves > Passeriformes > Certhiidae > Certhia > Certhia americana. The sequence goes on along the minus strand of CM031860.1, from coordinate 55,038,454 downwards.
GAATGCTAAATGTCAAAAGAGATAACTAATAGTCAGACTAGCAACAAAGACAAGATAGATCCATCCAAAATCATCTCTTCTAGAAAGTCCTGCAATCCTTAGCCAGGGAGATAGTGGATCACTTCACAAGTACACACAAGACAACTGCAGACAATAAATGCACTGCTTTAATCACCTATTATCCATTTTAACCAATGATCCTTCAAGAAAAAAAGAAGTATAAATAAAGTCTACAACAAGCAGCTGAAGCAGCACCCACGCTCCTATAGCATCCTGCCTCATCCTGCTTATTCTGCATCTGGCTCCCTTAAACCTCTTTACCCAGCAGCAAAACTCAACCAGAATATGCTGAGCAGCTCCTTCCAGCCTCATCTATTACTTGGTGAAGAAGTAGCTGGCACTGAATGGAGCTGGATACTTGTCAAACAGCAAGTATGCTGAGTGCACAGAACACAATAAATTACAGGCATATTTGCTTTAATTTCCTTAAATCAGGAGGTGGCAAGCACAACCTTTCTGTATTCAAAGTATTCATATTGGTTCCTAAACATCATTCCAATAAAATGAAAACAATGAGCTTGTGGAAGACTTTTCTTGCAGTTTATATGTGCTTAGCCACTCTTCTAGTTACCATTTAACCTTTTCTCATTTAAGCACAGACCCACAAAATCTGAAAAATGTATTGTATTTTCATAGGTAGCACAGATATTTCAAGATACTATTTCAAGATACTTCTGCAAATAAATTCTTTTTTCATTCATGCTATGCAATATTAAAGAAAAGACAATCAGCTGGCTACTGAACCCAAAATAGTTATTGAACTTTGTGAAATGATGCAAAGATAGAAAAATGGAGTTAGAGGGCAAAAGCAAAATCCAGACCCATCTTCTCTAATTAACGTCTCAGTAGATTTTTGGTTTCCTGGCAACTTTGTAGTTTCAGCCTTGTCAGATGGAAAGTACTGAATGCTTGATAAAATTTTCAGAAATTCTAATTTGCCTGTAAAACAAATTTTTATAGGAAGCAGGAAGAGAAATTAAATTAGATCCTGTTTTCTTCTTTAATCAAATGGACTAAAAAAAATAAGAAGAAAAAAAGAAAAGAAAGAAAGGCCTGACAAAATATTATGCCAATTGTATCATTTAGTAAAAACCAACTTCTTACTTCACATGAAAGACACAGTGGTTTAACCTGGGTATATATAACCCCCTTGGAGATACTGTAATATGACCTTAATCTGCATGACTGAATCTGACTCTTAGGTTTTGCCAAAAATCTGTACACTCATTTGTGAACACAACATCAAGCATCTAATGTCTCATGCATCAGTACAATAATGAGAAATGCCCTTTCCACTTGGCAATTAGAAAGCTTGTAAACTTTTGAGCAACAAACTAATATAACCAACCTCAAAATATGGCCACAGACTTTGTTGACATATAGAAGAAATTAATTCAGTCCAGTTCAGATTCTTGTACCACACATCTCAGCACAGCACCTGAGCATGCCTGCACTATAAAACAGCAGTAACTCTACTGTAGTCACAGAAAGAGAGCTGGATCCCTGGAGAAAACCCTTCACAGCCTCCCTGTTCCACTTCTGTGCCATATGGCCCAACTCACATCACAATTTAATAAAGGCAAGACTATGTGATCCCTTTGAATCAGACTCTGCATCCAAAAGTTTCCCTCTTGCAATAGGATACAATAGGATGAAAACAAATCTGCTTGAAAAAAAAACTTTTGGAAAGAGCATGACAGCTCCCAATTTCTTTTTCTCCCTTTTAGCTTTTCCAGGCTTATTCCAGTGAAAGCACAGCATGCTTGGGCCAAATCCAATGAAAAGGTGCTCCTGGAATCATGTCAAAACCCACTTTGTGGTAACCCAGGCACAAATCAAGCTGTTAAAAATACTGTGCTCCTAAGATGACTTCGCTAAATACTTCTTCTACCACTAAGTAAGTACCACTATGAGACCTTGAACGTTAGCTTGATAGTTTTATATGGAGCCTTGGTTGTAATCAAAGTCTTTTATTTTTCAGAATTGCATTATTAAATGACCATAATATCCTACAGGAGCTTTTGAAGCTTTAAATCCATTAGCCTGACATATACTATCAATGGTAAAAATATTACCTATCCTTCCAACAGACACAGAATGATGGGTTATTCTCATTTCAGTTATCCCAAGGGCCAAATCTTTACCTTGTTTTGTTCTGTTTCCCAGCTACAAAGAGCAAAACATGTCCTTTCAGTCTGGCTGACTTTCATCAGTGATTAAGGGGAGAAAGAGAAAACCTATCAAATCTAAGTGACACACAGCACAAGCCAGAATGTTCCCTCCTTAGTGCTATGCTCAGCCTGAATGAACACTCAGTGTCATGGCAGACCAGCAGCTTTCACACCACTCTGTCCCAGGGAACTGCCACAAGCTCAACAACGCCAGGAACTCAGGGAGGACAAAGAACTCCTTGCTTCTGGCAAGGTAGCAATTCCTGCTCTTACAGGCAGTTTGGTGCAGAAAACCACTATCTTCCCAAAGGAGAGATAAGATTGAGCAAGAGTGCAGAAGGCAGCTCGCTCTTAAAGAGGCCAGAGGAGGAGGGAGTTGCTGCCCCAGCAGAACATAAGCAGAGGGGTTTCTGTCTTTCTGCAATTTCTATCTTTCTGTGATTTCTGTCTTTTAGCTCACATGTGCCAATGCTATCCAGTTTTATTTTTGCAGCTTTGAGCATCACCCAAATATGAGCAATCTTTCTAGGGAAAAATAAAAGTGTGGAACTGTTATTTAACATGTAGAATATACAAAGCGGAATCACACAGAAATAATTTTCCAGCTGGCCTTGTTCTCCTATTTATATAATAGTTTTCATATTCTTCTGGAATTCTGTGTATTCAAACTGCCAGAATACAGATGCTGGCCACTGTAACAGAGCAAGCTAACTCAGCATCCATGACTGACCTGCAGAAAAGACATCCTGTGATAGACACAAAGTTACTTTGAAAAATCCATCAAATATTAGAGAGATTCAAAACATTGTTTCTCCTGCAATTAATTTAATTTCTCACTGGTTTCCTTGTTTTAATTTCCTTATTTATTGCAGAAAACTGGATCCTGCATAGTTAAGAAAAATGACATCTTTTCCTTTTAATTTATCCCACACAGCACAGACATTCAAGCTGGTGATTCAGCAGAAAGAAGGTCAATGTATTAATGGAATCAATAAACTTAAGTGTGATGAAGTGACTGCCACTTCAATTACTGTATAAACTGTAAATCATTTTCAAATGCAAGAAACATCCTCCTATCAATAAAATATCTGTTTAAGCAATTGTTTAAAAATCAAAGTGTGATCTTGTAAACATTCTGGGATTCATTTACACTGTACATCTCACTCATAACTTCTGTCTATTCCTCCTTGCTTCTTCTTTATTGAATTAGATTCAGTACAGAGTAAAGACTAACTGAAGGAATATTTACAATTAGAAATTGTGGCAATGGTTTCCTGCTCCCCCCACTTCTTTTCTTTACTCCTTAGTCATAACTGGATGCTGCGACATTTCTCCCAAGAAAACTGGGAGAAGAGTCAAACCCATGCCCACTCCAAGCCACTGGTGCTGTCCAGACACAGAGAGCAGCATCTTCACACAAGCTCTCTGCAAACTGCCATCACTGCCAGAAACTCTAAAGGCTGATCTCGTGTGTGCTGATACAGACCAATGGCTAAATATTCCTGTTAAGCTTTACATGCTGCACGGCCCTGTATGACATGTCTTTCACTCAGAAAGCAAAGCCACAGGCATTTTTTTCTCACCCTAGAAGTTTAAAATATGGTCCCTGGTGAAAGGAAGTCTTGTCTGACCAAGTTAACAAAATACCATAGCATGATATAGCATGACCAGCTCCTAACAGTCCTCATTCCCCAGTGAAACATATCACCCACTCTCTCTCAAACCCTGAAAGATGTTCATAGGCACAGAAAAGCAAGAGCAAGGAAATCTAGAGAGACTATTACTGATTAAATACTGCATACACAATGGCATGAGGATGCACAGCAACCCTTAGATGTAACAAAAAGCTTATCATCCTGCAGTCCAGGACAGATATGAGTTATTACAGAGAAAGAGATAACCACTGGCAACACTAATTATCTAGCCTGAAGCGGAACATATGTGGGATCACAAACTAATGAAGCATATATTATTAGACAAGTGGAGCCAATGTTCTCTCTGTAAACTTTTTCTAAAGATCTGCTACAGCTCTTCAAGGAAAATAACGAGCATCGACTCTGCTTTTGGTGAACTCTGCTTTCCACATTATAGAACTTCAAACTGTTCAAATTTGGGATTGCTCTGCACTTTGTGCCAAAGAAATGCATGATAAGAAACTGCTTATTCCCTGAAGTTTTATCTGGAAAGATTAAAAGCATCAAAATCAAAATAAAATGTAGATTATCCAAATCAAATTGATTTGGATAATCAAGAAAGAGACTGATTTCAAGATTCAAAAGTCCAATCTGGCCATAGTAAAGCCAAAGTGGGAAACTGAGCCTGATGACAGCAGTATCAATATTCCACATCAAAAAACTCACACCTCTAAATATACCCACACATTCAACATGAGCCCATACAATCTCAGAGCTAAACTTCCTGACTCCCAAAAGAGATGGCAGACTTTAAAATGCAATAGCAACTCCCACTGGCCCGATCTCCTTTGCTCTTTGTTTCTAGATCCCAAATTATTTTCAGAGCCTCTGTTAGGTATTTATAAATTTCACCTTTGTTTCTTCCTAAAACAAGAACACCATGAGCTAGAAAAACTTCCTGATTGTATAAAAAAACAGTCCAAGCAGTAAAAATGTCAAATCTAGAGCAACATTTAATATTCAGTGAAACTACCTAAATGCCAAATCCTTTACGATGTCTTTTCAAGATCCAAGACCTCTTGCTTCTGGGATGCTAAGCCTTCCTTTAGCACTCTGGCTATGCACTCTCCTTGGCTAAGGAAGTCTTGGACCCTATCAGAGGTAATTCTCATATTACAACTCAGAATGCTTCTTTACAACAAAGGTCCCCCAGGACAGCATGCACAACTCCTGATAAAGCTTCACTGACCTCTGAAACAATATTTGGGAAACACACAGTGCATTTCAGTTTCCTCACAATTCATGGCAAGCCCTGTAGTTTTCAGTCTTGTCATACCTAAACCAATGCCAGTCTATGAAACCTACTCAGCTTCCAATGTTACCAGAACATGCAAGACAGCGAGACATTTTGCTACATAAGAACTGCACCAGAAACTTCACCTAATGTTGTGTGAAGTTACCACAGCAGTCCTGTGTGCAGAGCAGACACACTCTGCTCACTGGTGTTCTATGTTCCATTGATTATTTTCCAACAGACTTCCCTCAACAATTTCTTCATCCTGTCAGTAGCAATGGCTTGGTAGAAGCACCAGCAAGGCTGCTTCTTTGCTCTGTTCAGCAAGTTATGCACTTCTATTTATCTAATCAATATAAAAATCAGTTTAATTCTTATAGATGTAAAGCTTGTTAATTTTTTCTTCTGTTTTCTGTTTGTCTCTGCAAGGAATTCTGCAGTTCCAAGGGTTTAACCAACGTTTGGTTTTACTTTAATTCCTTGTCTGGTCTTGGTAACACTTAATTTCATATTGCTCTCAGAAGATGTTTTGAATTCATCACCAGAAAGGGAATTGTGTAATCATCAGTGTTATCAAATCAATTTTGTCACTTTTTCCTGTAAATACCCAGAAGGAATTTACTTCACTCAATAAATTCCAGATATCTGCCTAGGAAGATGTAGGGACACTTAAAAGCTGTGCAGTAATAATAATAAAAGTGAGAATCCTGCCTCTGAACTTCTATGTTTAATGCATTAACATCTGCTGAATATTATTACCTGCTTTACCGTAGCATCTATATGCCCTACTCCAAAACCAAAATCCAAGGGACATACAAGGTACTGTTTAAGAAGCATAGATTTCACATTGGCCACACGGGAAAAGCAACAGAGGAAAGGGAACATTCAACCAAGGCACAGTTTACATTATTTGTAAACATTTCAATGATTTTCCGTGGAGAAAATAAAGCAGAGTAGGTTAAATACTTAACCTGCAAAGTATTTCAAGTGAGACATAAATAAGTATATATACATGCCCACAGACCTTCTAATTTTAACAGAACTTGTATTCACTTGTGTACTTAGCTTATACAAAACTTACCTATAAATGTCTATTTTCCATATGAAGCCCATGTAGATTGAAAAATTAAGGACACAGAAGGAGATAGAAAGAAAATTTCAGCAGTGCCAGGAGAACTAAATAAAGGAAATAAAACAGATTACAGGAGACCAGGAGACTGCCCAGCAGTAAAAGTGGAGTGAAGTAGAGGTGAAAGGAGATGTGGGAGAACGTATGCTGTGTGTCCATACGCCAGAAAGGAAGAACATCCAGGTAACAGCATACAAAACCCAATGACGCTATGCAAGACTTGAAGTAGATGCACTAATTCAAAGCAGAGTTTGCCATGAGAAGTAAAAGCCACAGAAATACAAAAATTCCTATTTTTCTAAAAGAGTCATTTCTTTATACATTATTGTAGTCAGCAAGAAAAAAGAACTAAATTCATGAAGTTTACGAATAAAATGAACAACGCTACCTAGAAGACCACAGTTGCAAGAGTGTGTTCCTGCCAGAGCATCACAGGACTAATGCTGATTAACTAGAAAGAGCCAGGAAGAGCACCATAAAAGTGATGAGCAGTCTAGAAAAGCAGCACCAAGTGAGCAACAAGGAAAGGATGACAAAGTTGAGGTTATTAAATCCGAGGAACACAATACATAGGAGAAATCTAATAAAGGCTTTCAGAGATATTAGAGCTTTATGAAAACAGACAGGAAATAAACTTTTCTCCATATGGAGTGGATAGGGAAAGAAGTAAACTGAAGCAAAGCAGATTTAAATCAGACATTAAAGGAAAGAGTCTAACTCAGCAGTCCAGGTTCCTGTTATCACAATAAATTCTCTCCAGTTCAGTTCTCCACAAACAACTACAGTGAAACCAGCTGGGAGTGTTTGTATAAGTCTGGAAATACTCTGTAGCTGCTTAAAGCAGCACTGCTACCCAGAAAAACAGGTAGCAAACTGTACATTAAGGAATCTGTTTCACAACGCACTCATTCAGCAGTGAAGCTACTTCCCCAGCATTCATGTTTCTATACTGCTTTAGCCACTTTTCTCAGCCCGTGCCCGTGTCAGATCTATCTCAGTTGCGACAACACAGTGGCTGCAGAGCTGCACCAAGCATTGGTACATTTAAAAACAACCTTGGGTTTGGAGGGTTTGTTTTAAGAGGGCTAGAACCTGGGAGAATGCAAACTCAACATACTGCAAAGCATCTAAACCTACCAGTAGAGAGGTGAACCTCAGCCACTCCCATAAATGGGACTTGCACGCCATGTTTGACACTCAGGAACTGCTTCTATCCGAGATCCAGACTACAACATCTCATCACGCAAAACTGCACTGGGATTATACACCCACCACAAACTTACATCTTCTCTGGTGGCTTTGCACCACCATGCTTACAGGGCTGCTTCATCCCCTGTACAACTCTCCCGAGAACAAATAACTGACTCTTCAGTAATGAAAGTGGAAGGCTACAATGCCATATTCTAAAATCAAAATATCAACATGACTTTCTCCTAGACACTCCCAAGTAAATGGTTGCACTTACACCATTTTGCAGTAATTTTCAAAGCAAGTAGCTTTTGAAACTAAACATATTATGACCCTTAGCAATGCTAACACAATCCTCATTAAATAAATACATCTACTACAGAACATAAATTAAAATCCCTTTCAAAAACAGAAAGCCAACAAGACAAATATTGAGGTTTATTAGGGCTATAGTTATAAGCAGAAGGTTGGCTAGCATTACCTAAATATTTAACCTTTTGGAGCTCATTGCTGGAGTACAATAGTCAATGTTGTACAACACATGCAGTCCCTTCAGGCCTTTCAGAATAGAATTACAGTGATTACAAAGCAGGTAGGTCAAATTTGTTGTCTAAGTAGCTTAGCAATTGACCCCGAAAGTAACTAAATATGAAGGCCCAGTTAATATTAAAGACATACAGAATACGTTGCTAATACAGCTCTAAGAAGTGGAACAGGAACAAAAAGCATTGCCCCAAATTGCAATGACAGTCATGTGAAAGATTCAGAAATCAAAACAAGGTCCTACTATAATGAGTTATAAGCTCATCCTCCTAGACCACAGATATCCCTCATTATAACTTGAACACCTCATGTGGCAATTAATTTAGCCCAATAAAACTTCTGCAGCACTTCACTGATTTGTAATTCTTCTTTGGGAGAAGTCATATTCTTTCGCAAACAGTTTAAATACTAATTATTTCTTTGCTGAACCCTGCAGTGAAACTCATCTCTAGAAGGGGCCATGTAAAAGCACTTCCAATATTTCTGCTGCCCAAAGAGCAATACTCTTCATTCGCTTCAGTGATTTTCTACCCAACAGGTACAACAGTGAAGTAACGAGCATTATAAAACTTAATTCAGTGCCATATATATTTTATTACTCTGCAGATCCAGATCAGAGAACATCCAGATTGTTTTTACAGAACTAATGCCAGACACATTTCAAATTATTATGTATGCAATAATTCTAATAAATTTATAACCCTTACCATACGAAATTTTTTAAAAAAACATATAGCTGAGAAAAATAATTTTAAAAATACCAAACATTCCTTAAGGAAGTTAACATTTTCCATGGATTTTTAAAGTAGATGTTATTTTAGGACAAAATAATATATATCAAAATTAAAAGTGGCTTAATAAGAAGGATTTTTCACTAATGCAAGTATAAGGCATTAAAAACAAATGAAAATGAAAAACCACTCACAATGCTCTACTGTTTGTACAGTATAGCATTTAAAAAGAAATACCATGGAGGATGTAAAACCACATAAAAGCTCTGGATAAGGGACTGTAAAATCAGATTCCCTTATAGCAGACTAACATCAGAAAAATAACCTCCCTGTGTAGACTGCCACTCTTTCCCTTCTGTTTACCTATGGTAACATGATCACATAAATTTCCAAAGTATCCAACTTAATGACCTTTGATGCTGCCCTTATAACCAAAGAGGCAGAACAAGACTTCCATATTTGACATTTAGATACAGAAAGATTCAAGTTACCTGCTCAAAGTTGAACAGAAAGCCTCTGGCAGCCCAGCAAACCTGAAGTGGTTCTCCTGAAGCCCAACAGACTCCAAAACAATTGGACCCACCTTGTTTGCCATTTCTGCAGTAACACATCAAGGTGCAACCATGCATTCCTCTGTAGAGCAATCACAATTCACCTCAAGTCTGGTTTTGAGACAGAAACTATGGAAACAGAGGGTTACACTGTTGGCAATCTGAACAAAATTTTTCTACTTTACTTACTGAGGAAAAAGATTGGCTGTGCATCAGCTCTGGACCAAATAGTTTGAAAAAGAGACCAATGTCCAAATACCTTGATTAGAAAGCTGTTTAAAGTTTGTTCAACATTGTTCATATACATCAAACACTATATTTTTTTCCTTTATTCAATTTCTCTTCCTCAACAGCAACTTACAGTCAGGTGTAATCACAGAGAATTAGCTCAGTATTGGCCAAGTACAGCAAGGAAAGTTCATAGGAGCACAGTTCTCTGGACAGTAACATCACAGTTAAAGCCAACATGAGGGGATAGGCTTCCCCAGCTCCTGGGGAGGAGTTGTCCAAGGACTGCCCATCCTAGCCTCATTTAGAGAATATACTATGTTTTACTTATATCAATTTGTGTTTTCAAAGAACAGCAGCTCAAACTTTAAATCTACAAACTATATAGGCAGAAAAAGTGTTTAACACAAAACATGTTTCTGTGTGAAAAGAAAGTTGAGAGCATACAGACTTGGAAAGCACAAATTTCAACAGATCTTTCCTGTCTAGTGTGTGCTGGTTTTGGCTGGGGTCATTTTCTTCACAGGAGCTGGTATGGGGCTGTGTTTTGGATTTGTGCTGAACACAGGGTTGATAACATAGAGATGTTTATATTATTGCTGAGCAGAGCTTACACACAGAGCTAAACCCTTTTCTGCTTTTCACACTCCACTCTGGCAGGAAAGTTGGAGGTGAATGGGAGGCTGGGAGGAGACACAGGCAGGACAGGTAGCCCAAACTGACAAATGGGATAATCCAGATCATGTGACATCATGCTCAGTATATAAACGGAGGAGAAGAAGAAGGAAGGGGCAGGATATTTGGAGTGGTGGCATTTGTCTTCACAAATCAGAGTTACCATGCTGTCCTGCTGTCCTGGTGGTGGCTGAACACCTCCCTGCACATGGGAAGCAGGGTATTAACTTCTTGTTTTTCTTTGTGTGTGGCTCTTGCTTTCTTTATCAAACTGTCTTTATCTCAACCCACAAGTTTTCTAACTTTTACCCTTCCAATTCCCTCCCCAATCCCACTGGTGAGTGAGTGAGTGAGGGCTGCCTGGGGGTTGGCTGCCAGCTGGGGTGAAACCATGGCAGTACTTTTTGTTGCCAAATCAGGCTGTTGTGGTTTAGGAATGGTATTCTCCAGTTTTGTACTCCCTCTAAAACCACGTGCCACTCCCCTCCCCCTCCAAGGCACACATTGAGGTAAGAAGAATTTGCTGGAAATAGCAATGAGAAAAAAAATTAGAAAATGAACATAAACAGCAACAATATTAATAACAAAAGGTATAAGAAAAGAAATTATTCACATAGAAAAACTCTCAGTAATAGACAATATCAGATGGATCCCTCCACCATGTTTTCTTGACCACCAGCAATCTCTACTCCCTAGAAGGGATTCCCTTTCCCCCCACCCCAGCAATGAGGAGAGGTGGCATAGAATAACCTCTGTGTCCTAGCCATGCCCCATACTCGATACTGAAAAACAAACTAACCCTGTCCTGGCTGGAACCAGAATGCACAGGAAGCTAGTTTCATACAAGATCACTCATCTGAAGTCCAGTGTAGAATCAGCACAGACTCTTCAGGACAAGGGGCCAGGATACAGCCTGATAGGGCTGTTGCATGTTATTTTCTGCCCCATGTTTGACAGAATCAGCCTTTCACGCTGCTATCACCCTGAAGAATGGCCAGGCCTATCTAAGACTACATTTCATAATTAAATCCAGAAACACCTTACCTAAAGAGCAAATGTATGATTCAATTATTTTGTGCTTGGACAAACACATTTTCCACCTAGTTCATTTCTACAGAACAGGAAATCTACTATTTCTACAGAAAAAGCTGCAGCCTTCCATTCTCACCAAAACATCTCCTTCATATTCAAGAAACCCAATCAGCATTCTCATAGGCCCTGATTTCAGTGCAAACTGCATGTCTTAATTTTATTTAAAATGTCTTTTGGAAACTACTGAACATCCTCCCCTCCAGTTTCTCACAGTATGTGTCAAGCATACATGGGAATGGCCTGGGAATACACTGCAATATCAAATATAAGTGTGGTTGGGTCTAGTTGTGTTAATACAGTACAGCCATGCCAGCTGAATTTGCCTTGTAGAAAAAATATAAGCAGCACTGTTGCCTCTAACACCGTTTGAAGGGAGGACAGAATAAATACAAACAAAATTATCTTACTTCCTATTGCACTTAAAATTTTGACAGACTGGAAACTGTCCAAATTCTCCTACTATTTTGTGGTTAAAATAGGAAAATCCAGTCTTCCGGCTACAAATGGAGAACAGTCCAATTAAACACATTTATCACCAAAAAATTGTCATCTCTGGAGCTGCTTTGAAGCATGATGCATCAACAAATTTGCCTGCTAAGGAAACATCACGTATATAGTGACTAAAGTTTGTGACATTAGCAAAGACCCTTCAAGAATGAAAAGTGATACAAATTGCTGCAAGCTTTGCTTTCTAAACTTCTGAATATGACACAAATAAAATCAATCTAAACTTACTCATTTTTCCAGCATCTGTTAGGATCTCTTAAAAAGTCTGTCCTTGGGGACATTTGTCATATCACAAAATGATGACATTTGGACCATGACATGCTGACATTATGCTATCCTATTGTCACTATTTGTGACAAACACGGCCCTATGACAACCTTTTGTTAACCTCTCTGATACCACGGACAAATATTTGACCATGTACTGCCAAGAGAATCAATGACACCTTTGGGACCAAAGCAGCGTAAGTCTGCTCCCTAGTGTAAGCCAACTTCAGCCTATTTGCTCCTAATTCTATGGTATCAGGAGTGCCACAAGTGCCACATGCTCTGATCCTGCAACACAAACCCCCGACCTCACCTCTGAACAAGCACAGGCTGACATGCAAGGAGTTAGTTCAATGAAATAGTCAAGTTAAATGAAGCAGTAACAGAACTCCACAGTCAACATCTTTAAGTGGTAATAGGGAAGGATGAATCCAAAATAGCCTTCTAATTATCTTCTCTTTAACTTGACTATTTAAGCAATTACCTAAGTTACACAGCATAATGCCCTGAAAATTTCCAGTACTGAACAGACTTGGTTTGCTGCACCACTGTTCCTTCACCAAAAAAAAAGTGAAAGGAAGAAAACCATGGGTTTTCGCCATGTAGATATAATAATGATGCCTACTTGTGTGTCATTCCTCAGAATCATTAGCATGTGATTCAGAAACTGCAAAAAAGTACAAATAGAATTGGTGCTGCTTTTGTTGTCAGGATGAGCCTCACGCTGTTAGCAAAGAAAGATGAGAGCCACTTAATGCTTTGGAGGTTTAAATACCTGTTAACTAGCACGGTGACAAGTATGGTTGCAGCATTAGCCCAAGGATCTGACCCAAAACACATTGAAGCTGCTGTGGCCTTTCCCAGATTTTGAGCTCAGTGACACCACATGGAGAACCCCTGCTCTCACAGCTCGGTAAGTGAGCTCAGGAAGATGAAACTCCACTACAGGGAGCCTTCTGCTACAGGCGAGTCATGAGGACTCAGGTCTCGTTTCTCTCTGCTGAATTGACTGCCTGTGCAAGGAGATTGATGCAGAAATCAATTCGCTCATGCCAGCTGGTTTCCCTCTATCTGCACTGGCAGTAAGTTGATTGGGATATTAGTTTCCTTCAGCTGATGTGTCTTCCATATGTAACATGTTGACCCTAGTGATGCTGAACACACAGCAGCTAGAAAGATTAAATTAACCACTCCATACAAAGGAACGTAGAGGACTAAGAGAAAGTAAGACAAAGAAAGGCAACAAAACAACCCTCAGCTCATGCTAAGAAGCATGTTTCTTCTAGATAAATGCAATGATGCAGAATTTTAGAGAAAATAAAATGAAGAGAAGAACAGTAAGAAAGAACAGTGTGGAATTCAACAATTAAAATATAATTATTGAGTTATTACTTATTTCTATTTACTTTTTTCTATTTTGTAGGCTCTTGCACTTCTTCCTTTCCACTACTGTTAACATTCCATTACCTATGAGACAAGTCAAGGATCCTTCCATAATGGATGAAATTTAAGTCAATGAAATGTTGCTGCTTCATTCTAGCTGAGAAACACAATCAAGCCCAGGTTCCCAGGGAGTCTATACATAGAACACTATAATTGAATGCTTTTACTGATGTCCTTCAAAACAATATTTAAAATTGAAAGAGAGCACTAGAAATCTCTATTTAAAAATCATGAACTGTTTGTAAATAAGAATGAGCAAGATTTTCAAAATTCACCTTCAGCACTTCTTAAAATCTAAGAAACTTGATCATGCCTGTTTAATAAACCTTTTAAGCAACTTAAAAGGACTGATTTCCATTTCAAAAGAATCACCAACTTTTACTGAACAAAAACCTAGCTTAACTGTGCCATGCAAACTTGGAACAAACAAGCAAAATTTCTTGTATGTATCAAAACAACTTTATTATACAGCACACCAGAAGATCAGCTGTTTTAAAGTCAAATGCTGAGACATCAAAGGCATATTTTCATACATGGAAAGGGTGAGACACTTGAATACTCTCAGGTAAACTTCCATAAATTAAAAATGAGACTCACTTGTTGATAAGAATATACACAATATTGGTTATGTACCAAAAGAATAATGACTTGAATTTAAAATTAATCCTGGCTTAGATGAGGTTGTCCATTTAATGAACATTTATTCAACTTCAAATAATCAAGGAAAACATTTGGGATACTTTGTACTTTTTGCATATGACAGCATAATCATCCACATGTCTAAAATATGCCTTAATAAATTCCATGGAAACAAAAAGACATCTAAATCTCCTTTTGCCATGCATCTTTCTTTCCAGAAACAACCTTCACTCAAGAGAAATAACACTCTCTAAAGTAGCCAAATGGGTGAAAAACTTAGAATAGAATTAAAAAAACATAATTTGTAAATTATATTGATAGATCTACTTGTTACTTAATATAATTTTTCTGCATTTAAATTCTGTTTAAATCAATATGGAATCAATAAATGACTTTAAAATTCTGAAATATAGAGACAAATCCACAAAACCTAAAGCACTTAGACAACATACCCCAGAATTTGAACTCATTTAGCTTTATTGAAAGGATAATATAAATCCAGTACTAGCAAGTACATAAGCTCATCTTCCCTTTCATTTCATGTTCACAAAAAAGGAGCTTCTTGCACCTGAGAAGCTTTTACAGTTACCCCTGAGCCACAAATTGCTGTTGGCCAGAAAAGCTGTCTGGTGAAGGATCACAAAATTCTCATCTGAATCTGATACTCTTCCCTAAATATCCACAGGTCTAGCCTAGTGCAGACATTCTCATACTCTTCTTAGAAGTCATTCCCATAAGGCAGTATCAATTTCATGTTAGATAAAAGCACTCTAAATCTGTTCATCTTTTTTCAGTCCATGAACCCCAGTGACTACACAGCAAGTGCACTTGCATCAGAGAAATAAGTTTATGCCAGAAATCAAGACCTTACATGTTTCTGCTTTTGACTCCCATGTTTTCAGGGCTCTGATAAAGCGACAGCTTGGATATATGAGATTCAAAGTTGCCTCCTGTGACAGCTTCAAACTCATTTGCTGTCTCTGCTTTCCTCAGATTGTGTTTGTTTTCAAAAGAAGCTTCATTCATTTAAATTCCTGCAATAAGTAACAGCTTGTAAATATTTAATTTCATTTAAAGGAAAAAGAATTCATTGCCTATCAGTTGCAAAAAGTAATAATGAGGCATACTTGGCAAAGTCACACCTCAGAATGACATCACCTAAGTATGAGAATGACATGCACTAATATCTGAACTTAATCCAGACAATAAAATCCATGGTAATAGACATTTCAGAAGCTGTGTTTTGCTCACAATACCTCTTTTATATATTAAATCTAACACTGAATAGATTAAGATTATTTTTCAATTACACAGAGATGAGCAACCAAGTAATTTCAAATTCTTATTAGATGGCATTTGCAGATCACAGAACTTGAAATGGAATTTTGAGTATTTCATTTCTAATTATGACTATTTAAACTCACCTGGAAGCTTAACACAGAAGCAGTATATGTCCCCAGTCCAAAAATAAACCTAGGTAAGTTTAAGGGATCTCTTCACAGCTTTCAGTTTGAGGCGTTAGGTGAAATATACTGCTCCTGTTTCAACTAAAATGATATATTTTGGGGACAACTATTTTTTAAACATCTGCTATTGCTATGCTCTAGAGCTACAGATCCTGTCATGAACACAAGATTTCCTTAAGCAATGTCATGCAGTCTGTCCTGTTCTACACACAACATGTGACCAAAGTGTGAACATCTATTTTCAATGGCAATTCCCAAACTGATGACATGTCAGTGTCATAACTAACCATGGTCTTTCAGGATCTGTTTTTTCAGATGGAATGGGGAAGGTGATGCTATTCAAACCCTCAAGGGTGAGAAAGGTGATTTAATACTGAGAAGGAAATGAAGGGAGAATAACAAAATAGACACACAGAGACAAAGGAAGGAGGAATGAGACATACAAAAAAAAGCAGACTAGGAAAGTAACAGAAACAAAGGACAGCTGCAGAACTTGCCTAAAGGGAAGCAAAGTTTCTGACTGACTGACAGTGACTGTGACGATCAGATTCACTTAATAAAGTCTATTTAGTGGCTACAAAAAATAAAAAGCTTGCCTATTTTGTGCAAACCATCCACATACAACAGACTGTGGATCAAAGACTATGAACTCTATATTATTGCCTGGCACAGAGTCTACACCTAAATGTGAATTCAGTGCTCTCACCTCAATGGGCTCAACTTCTGAGCAACCGAGCCCTGTGAAACATCACACTGGGCTGAGTTCTGCTCCCTCAGGCAAGCCTTGATGTACTTCACAAAGTACAGCAATGCAATAACCAGACTTGCTGGCAGTTTCTGCAAACAAGACAAAAATTACATCCTTCTGTAGCTTTACATTCCCATCTTGAGAAACAGTCTCTTCACAGTCATGAGCATTAGAGCCAAGATGTAATCCCTCACAATAGAGGGACATTGATTCAAACAGAAAGTAGAGGCACTTCTTTTCATGCAGCTCTAGTGTTCATAAAGCATCTCTTGCCTCAGAAATACATACAAAAGCACCCTGAACACTCCTGTGCTTGCAGACTGATCTAACTAAACTAAGTCCACCCACTGATGAAGAAACTTGTCTTTCATTCTATTCTTATGTTTTAGCAGTTCATGTCAGTTTAAGAAGTGCCTTTCTGCAGTTAATTAAACCACAAAAAATATTTTATATTGATAATTTACTAGCTAACAACCCAGTTTTTGCATGGATTATATATGATAGTCTGATATCAGTCATCTTCCTCCCAAGTGCTTTTTAAATCAAGAAATGGAACACAGGGCACAAGGTGCTTATATAATAAATTTTTAAAATTCTCTCTTAGGGTTTTTCAGGAGAAATGAGACTATTAAAAGGTTTAAAGCCTTCTAAATGAAGCCCCCCTTATTAAAAAAAAAAATCTGGTTTAAAGCAGTTGGAAGAGTAGAAAGAAAGGTAGGAAGGGAAAGAAGATCTTGTTAGTGGCCCTCAGTGCTCTGCCCAGTAGCCCTTGAGAGATGCTGCAGGAAGATGAATATATGTGTTTCATTATGAACAAAAACATGTTCACTGAGCTACATCCTACAATTTTTAAGCAAAGGTGCCTGATTCAGCCTTCTGCATCTTACTTCACAGAAGCTGACGGGAACCAACAACTTAATCAGTGAATCATAAAGTGGGTTTCACAGAGCTACAAAAATGCTGTTTGGCTGACATGCAACACAATTTTTTTCTTCTCTTCTTTACAGTGGTTTTAGACAGTGTTAAATAATAGTATCTGCGACCCGAGAGAAATTGGTAGTAGGCTGCTTCCTCCAAAAATATGGACACTTTTGCTCTATCCACACATCCTGCATTCCATCCTGCATGTGCTCAGCAGCACCTTGGTAGATGTCACATACAAGAGAGGGATGAAGAATTTATGGATTCTTTCATATTTATTCTTTCATATCCTATCAGGCTGGAAAACTACAAGAAGAAGAGGATCAGATCTCAGCTGACTCTGCCAGTATTGGCCTCCCTCATCCAGGGAGAAAGAAAAGCTCAGAACTAATAGTAACAGCTTCCAAATTTTCTACCCCAAGCACCAGTACAGTCAAGGGCAACCAGAGAGTTCACAGTCAGTCCTCAGTCCACTGATGCTCAGGACACAGCTCTCATTCTGAAGCCACCCTACTCCCAGAATAAATGTTTAGCATAGTTTCTGTTCAGCTTGTACTTCTCACTCAGGGAAGAGAACATGTTTTGAGACTGCTCTCAAGGCAGCTGAGACCTTTCCACATACTTGCCAGTTTGTGGTTGGGTAACAGGCAGGGAAACACAGAAAACCACTGATTAAAAGCCAAACAAATTAGCAAAATAAGAAATGGCCTTTTACATCAAAAGGTGCAACTTTGATGAAGTCCTACTGCCTATGAGGAGGAAAGCATCTCTGCTTGGGAAAAGAAAGCTTTTTCTATGCTCTAACCTTATGAAATACTACAACACTGAAGATTCCAAAGCCCTATGCACAGCAATTAAAACTAGTGCAGGTTACAAGACTAAAATGAGAGAGACCAGAAGGAATGAAATTCACTTAGCACATGAACAGAGCAGTGTATGGCAACCATATCCAATGTGAACCATTAGTACTTTCAACAAGGCCCCACAAAGTGCTCAGAAAGAGCATAGAGGGATCCCTTCCAAAACCAGCTGGGAACTTGGAGACAGAAGTTTACTGATACCAACCTGCCATGGAGTAGGATATTGGGGTTTCCTTAGTTAAGAATCATCAAGATTAGAGCCTGTAAGTACAAACACACAAATGCACAGCAGATCCTAATGATCTGATTTTGACTTCCTTTTCTACTGGGAAAATCCCAGCAGGTTGAGGTGAGGTGGACACAAGAGTGTCTTTCTATGACATCCAACTGCTCCAACAGTCCAACATGCTCCAGCATCACCAGCCAGGTCCATGGGAAGCTCCTGGCATTTGTTATCACAAATCTCCCCAGAATTCACCTCATGAACTCTTTACCAGGCTGATTGTTAGAGCACTGCATATGTGCACAATATCTGTTTGGATGCCCACTGACTGGTGGTGGTAACTGAAGTAAAGATCTCTGCACTGAGTAAGTAATCCACTAATCCACCTGTTCCTGACCCATGCTGCTTTTGTTTGGTTTATTTCTGTTTTTATATCTCATCAATGGAGCCCTTCAAAAACCATGCATAAAACAGAGCTGCCCATACTGAAGGGGCTCACGAGTTTCCTCGGGGTTTTACTCTTATCTCTGCCTATGTAACACTGGTGCATCCTTAAGCTGAACACCCAAAACAATTGCTGGGAGCATAAAACAGGAGCTGAGAGAAGAGTATTCATAAATGGCAAGATTTAATGAGTGCTGCTGCAAATTAGATGTGTTAGACTTTCAATCAGTTCCAATCCTCTGAAAAGACCAAGTTACAAGGTATCTTCCTGCTACCAAACAGGGAAAAATACCTTATTGTACCCCTTGAGGATTTTATGGCAACCTAATACCCCTGATACAGTTGTGTTGAAGAAACAACTATTTCTTCAGAATCAGGCACATTTACCACTGTGAAACAGTGCCAAAAGCTCAAAGAGTGATTCCAACATACTCCTCTCACCCTCCAGCTCCATCCCCTTGAGCATCTGTCTTGCAGTGACAATTGCTGGTGGAGGGAAGCATGGGAATGCATTAATCGTAAACAGGCTCTGAGAAAAGCAACATTTCTTCACCGTAGCTCAGTTAGGGAGGCCAAACTGCACACTGGTAAAATTTACAGGTGAAACAACTCGATTCTCAGTCATCATCATCATTATTTATTGGTATTACACAGCTACTAAATGCTACCAACTCAAGAGCAGAATCCCAGTACACATCTTGCTCAATGCACACGCAGAGGTAAGATGGCTCTTTCCCTGGGCACTTTCAGTCCAGGAACCAGACCAGAAAGCATTACTTTCGGTTAAAAAAGAAGTGTTTTCACAGAATGTAGCTTGCCATCTGATCAAACTCAACACACTAGCCAGTAAACAAGGGCCTACTGCTCCACAGGATTAGGGTCACATCACAGGAGTTGGTGCTCCCAAATACACTGCTGCAACACTCATGCAGCTTTACTAGGCTTCCAATGACAAAGAAACAAAGTTCATAAAGTGAATGGGGAAAAAAATCCAAAACATTAAATCCATCTACTTCATCTACTAGAACAAACCTTTAACAATGTTACTACACAGAAAACTAAAAAAACAGATTTTTTTGCTAAAGACAAAATCATTTAAGTGTTTTTATGACTTCCTTTAAAAAAAACAAAAAACCTATTTACTGTTCTGGGATTTTCTTTTTAGGAAAACAGATAATCATGAGAACGATTAGAAGGATGCCAGAAATTAACAACAGTCTCTGGGTGCAAGTACATTTCTAAAAATGTGCCTGTCACATACACAATGGACAGGTACTATTATATCTAGGTACTGTCCTATCCAGATGGTACAATTAACAAGCTAGCAAAAGTAAGCTATAAAAGAAAACTTATAAGGTCAAAATAAATGTTTTTCAGAGAAATAATTATTAGTCTACAAGAGCAGTAAAAGTGCAAACACTGAGAAAGAAACATAGTTATTTCATTAAACAGCTAAACAAAGGCAGAAAAATCACATTAAAAACACTTAAGTTTCACTGACACTGTTTTTAGTCACATAATCTTAAGACTGTTCAATGATCTTGAAGTGCCAGAGTCTAGGCATTCAAATTAAATTGGACTACATATTAAAAGAAGCCAGAATCAAAACAAACATCAGAACAAGCAGACAAGTTTGCATGACCTGTGAGAGTCTTTTCTTCTCTAGTTCCTGGGCTGTACTGTCAAAGGAACACAGATGTGATTTTGTATAGTCCTGCCTCTTTCAGGTGTTACGGTGATAACCATTACTTTAACATCAAAGTGCAAAGCTAATTTTTAGGCAAAAGCCATCCTAAGAGATAGAGAAGTACTATTATTCTCACCTTGCAGTTAGGAAACTGCAAAATCACCTATGTAAGGCAAGTGGCATTTCAGAAGACACTGGTGAGGTAACTGGCAAATGTTCTTTGGCACTACTATTCAGCTTCAATTTAATCCAATAGCTGTTCATTTGGAACCTCATGCTCTGCCTCTGGCCAAGCCTTAAATTTCCCCTGGGCATCAACTGCGCCTCAACTCTTGCTTAGAGCTCACAGACGTGGTGATGGGGCTGTGCAGAGCATCACCAGCTCTGCCAAGGGCTCTCAGTCCTGCAAGACAGCAGCACCGCAGCATCTCTCCTCTTTTTAAATTATTATTACTGGAACAGGGGGTTGGAGATGGGAATGTTTGGTAAGGAATGTGAGACTTTGAGAAAAAAAATGCTGAAGATGTCACAGGTTATCAAGTTTCATCTTGAGCTACAAAAGAAGTCATATACTACAGAATACTTTCAACCTATACTTTCTGCTTTTGTGTAAATGAAGTAGTGTTTTCAGAACATAGAGAGATCCCACTTGATTGTACTAAAAATTCTCTTTCCTTTATGCGAACAACCTTCGGTCTTAACTGACACAACCATAAAATATTATATCTGGACAGGCAAAGGCCTTAGCATAAAAGCTTCTTTAATCTGGGCAGTTTCACATTTTAAATTCATACGGTGGTCCATACCTTACAGAGCTTCCCATTTTAGCAGAACAATTACTGTTTTTATGAAAAGCTCATCATTTTCCCCTTCTGTTCTTTCAAAAAGGATCTACTACTCTATTGAATTTTCATAAAGTTGAAAGGGATGTCCTCAATTCTTTCTCCAAAGATCTGTATCAGTAGATTTCTAAGACCATCAAACTTGGGAAGAATGCATTATGTTCCCACTGTGAACATACGTGAACTGCTATCCCCAGCCTAAACACATCCCTTTTGATTGCTTCATTTATCATGCACGTGTAATACACCAGCAGTATCAGAGGGAGGATTTCAATCTGGTGTCTCTCTAGAGTGTATATTGCTAAATTTCCTTCTTAGATTTAAACTGAGCTTGTCCCAATGTTGGCACAGTAGTATTGCTATAATAGCTTGTTCCTAAGCAAGCCAGGTAATGCCAGTCAAACCAGCAAACCAGGTAAAACCAGGTATGACTGCAGGTGTGGAGGGTTCATGGAGGAGCACTTTGAAGCATGTTTGAAATACACATTTACTAATTAAAGTATGGATCAATTTTAAGTGTCTACTTAGGGGATGAGAAGAGGCGCTATCTCTCTTTCCTTTAGCAGTTGTAAGTTGCTGAACTGTGGATAGAGCTCAGCAGGCAGCAATATGACTTACAGCCAGATGTAAGGCTGGTGGAGAAGGAAAACAGAGGCTGAAAATAGATGAAGTAAGCCAGAAACTATATACCATTAAAAAAGAAAAAGGAAAAAGAAATTTTAAACTCCTGAGTTACTTCAATCAGATTAAAATCATTCTGCTTTCCATGTGGGATTCTGTTGTTCCATTCAAATATGATTATTGGGTTCAGTTTCTGTTTGTTTTCATAATCACACTATCATCTCAAGGAATTTTAAGAAAAACCCTCCCTATGGGAAATCTACTTTTCACTTTGCAATATATCTGCCATTTATCAAAGGTCTGAGCTGTCAGGATTTTTGACCTCATGCTCCCTTCAGTTTCATAAAACGTAGTCTGACTACTCTACAGAAACACCACCCAAACCTTACCACAAATGGACTTTAGCCCATGTTTGCATAGATAACTACATTTACCATTAAAGGTACTGCTACAGTAATGTTGAAGTCAATACTGTTTATAGTTTTTTTCACAACTGATTGCAAACTGAACAAAACAGAAAACCAATAAAATATATGCCAGAATAATACATGTAGTGATCACTAGCCTCTACAGATCATATATTGTGAAACTGTATCAAAAAGAGTAAGTTTCTAAATTAAAAATAGTATCTGTATATCAAATATAGACAAGTCTGGATCAGCTAAAGTTTTTGTACGTACCAATATCTGTAAATATGCAATAAATCTTCCTTTCTGGTATGTTATTGATTTTTAGGACTCAAAAAAATGATGTGTATATTTGTATTTATTTTCCATAACAAGGATCTTTATGGGGGATCATGACATCATGTTACTGGACAAATAAGCGCCTGCATGGATTTAATATTTTGACAACAAAAAAAACCCCAAAATACTGGAACCATGAAACTGCAGACATGGAAGTAGCTGGCCAAAGTCCTGCTCACACTACTTTCAGCAGTCTGCATACAGCATGAGGAGCAGAATCAAAGTCAATTGTGAATACGAGTCTCATTCTCCCCCTATTTGTGCTTCAGCTTTGATTTATTTTTAATTTTTTTTTTTTAATTGGCTAGTATGAATGCCAAATGGGAATTCTTCAGGAGGGTCAAAGAGAATATAGTTTTGCGAACAAATTTGTTTATCTAGCACCAAAAAAAGTGCTCCTGGGATGACTAAGGTCTCTCCAAAGTAAAAGTAGAATTTTTAAAAGCTTTCATGAACTGACTATTTTTCCCCCAAATCAGAAAGGCTTGCATACTTTTAGTAAATCTGGGCACATGCATATTTAGCTTAACACACTAAGGGCTGTTCTTTTAGCATGCTACCTGTATATATTCCAATTCTCTGTGTTGTTTATCAGTTACATGGATGGCAATTACTTGCCATTCCCACAGTAAATGATGTGTTGCACCACCCACCTGCCATGTCTTCAGTTTATGATATTTTAAGAATGGCAGGAAAATTAGTTCCACTTGCACGAGCCTTTGTTTGAAAGTAAGACCACACAACTGCTTTCTGTGGGCAGAGAGGACGGAGAGCAGAAATACTAATTGCAGGAATTCACTAACCAGATACATTCTTGCTGTGACAAGTACTGGCTTTGCAAAACCTGCATCACCAGTGATGGTTTTGACTATATATCCTGCAAAGAAAGTTTGGGGACACGCTTCTTGTTTATGGGATCTGCAAATAATTATTAGACTACAAAATAAAGTAAGGAGGACACAAAGCAGGAAGCAATTTGCCTACCTCCTGGTACAGCTCTCTCTTAACAAAGCAAGGAATTGTACCCTGATCTTCCTAGTGATTTAAGCCCACTTAACAATCTGTGTAACCACATCCTCTGCTTTGCCATCAAAGCCACATTTCTCTAACTCACCAAACTAACAGCATTACAAGAGGATAATAAGTAAACATCAGACTTCTACAGTACAGAGAAGAGGGAAGAGAGAGGATCAGTTTAATTTATAGCCTCCCTACTTTCTTTCAAGACAACTCATGTAACCAAAAATCTCATGCTCCTACTATTGCAGCACAGGATGATTTACACGATGCAAATTATTTATTTAAAACTTCATGTGCACATCAACCTACCCTCTGCCCCTCTCACATTTATGTATTTGATCCACACACATTTGTACTCCATGGCAGCACTTTCAATGAGCTATTCATGCAGGTGAACATCCCTGAGGGATGCAGCTGCCCCCTCTAATTTTATAGCTATTTGTCTCTTCATCATGAAGCTCAAAGGAATAATCCTATTGCATATTTCTTCTTCATTTATTTTACTAGGTTAGGTGATGTGTTTAAGAGGATATGTGGTCATCTGGAGCTCATCACTGTCAAATTTTCAGCCATGCAGCTGTAAAGGGTAAGGAAACTAGTTTAGCTGCTTGGTTTACAAAGTGCTGAGTACCTCCAATGAGGTGCCAAATGTGTGTGGTGACACTTTCAGATTGCTGAGTGCCTCCTGAGGTTTGCAGGGCCTGATCCAAAACCCCACTGTAGGAATGACAGCCCTCCCCTTGGCTGCAACATGCCTGGAAAACAAGACTTATGCCTGTGCTTCCAAGACAAGGAAAAACTTGCCATAGATTTAAGAACACAAAATAAGGGGGCAGGTTTGAGAAGCACTGGATCATAGTGTTCCTACCTCCAAACAACACAGAGTAATATAAATAAATACATACATGTCTACTTAAAGAAAAAGACATTCAAGACTACTTTAAAATGTTTGGGATGAGGTGCTTATTTTCAATTGTTTGAATATAACATATAAACATGAAGCAAAATTCTCTCCAATCCCCTTGAGCCCATTCTGTTTCCTTTGAGCATAATGTATTTCTTCTACTCCTTAAAAAAAAAAATAGAGAGAAAAAGAAAGAGTCTATGAACTGTCTTTACAAATCATTTTTCTCTGTAAACCTTTGTTAAAATCATCTCTTCTTCTGGAAGCATGCAATAAAACAAAGCTAACTAACATGAAGAGAAGCTGAAAAAAAATGTTGACAGTATACTGTAAAATTTCCATTCCATGGCTGCTTTCATTCGGGTTAAGGCAGCAAAGTCTTTCATTAACAGGTCACTTGTTCAAATACACTCTTGCTTGACAAGAATCACCTGATGGCAGGCAGAGTGAGCATCATACTTTGTAAGGAACTCTGCAAAAGTATTTTTTATTGAATGTATAAATAACATATATAATGCCTGCAGGCATTCATGATGAGTGCATCATTCTGCAATACTGGATTAGTAGATGGCAACTAAGCAAACAAAAAAAGAGCAAAGTTGCAGCAAAGACTGTAACCACTTTCATTTCTTCTGACAGTTGCCATTTATCTTCGCTTTTAAAGAGACTACATGGTAGTATTCTAGTAAGTGAGCTATAGCATACTGTGAAAAAATAATAACAATTTAGCAATACAAGCCCTCACTGCAGCATCTGTTATTAAATCTTTGCAGAGAGGCGAGGCGAGACCGCCAGTCATAACTGTGGATTAGCAAGGTTCTACAATATTCATTTTAGAGTGCAGAATGCTTTGCATGAAAGCTGTTATTTGCCATCTATGTAAAAAAATGAACTTATGCCAACTTTTTAATACTGAATTCTTCAAGGAAGCTGTCCTAACAGCCTGCAAGCACTGTCCACAAAAAAAAAGGCAGCAGTCTAATAGCAGAGAAATGGAGGAAGGACAGAATCAGAATAGCTGATGCTGCTGATTTGCAACATTTTCTTTTCACAGAAAATGACCATCATCTTACACTTCCTTCCTGAGCAAATCAAAAACTGCCTTTGAAAGTGTCAAGCTTTATGATACTGACTTCAACTCTGACACCTGATTATACAAGTACATTAACATAAGCGCTCAGCATGCTCCAGGGAATCACTGCATCCTCATCAGTGGAGCCTTAGCAGCTCCACATCCTGGCTGACTCCCTAGCAAAACAGGCAAAAACCCAGGACTTCAGGTCCTAGAGAAAGGATGATAATTCACATACTTATGAGAAGAATAACACACACACTCTGAACTGAGCCAAGTTTAAGTAAACTTTATACTAAATTCACAAAGTTCAAGCAGAGTCAGAGCTTAGCTGAACTGTAGTTAAAACGCTCAGGAGTTTTCCAGAAACACTAAAATCCTCCAGGAGAAAGTTCATCGTAAGCTTTCATAACAATATTTTCCTGACCATGAAGTTACACAGACAGTGCAAGGTGCTATGTAGTATTTCCTCATGATGCCCAGTGTTATGATATAATGTTTCAGTGAAGAATAAATTCGAAGCAGCAAATCCCTGAAACCACCCGTGTGAATACGCAACCATTAATGGATCAATACATAAAGAAGTGAAGACGAGCTGAACTTGAAAATTAGTTTAAAAAATACTAGTGGCATCCACCGTGAGAGCTGCTGTCTAAAACAGACAAACAATAAAGGCAAGACACGTTGCTTAAACTCTGAAAAGTTTTGAGCACTGATGCTCTAACGCAGTATCACTGGTCCCAGCGGAAGATTTTTATGCGCCGATGTGGCTGTAAAAGCCCCTCGGAGAGCTGCTGCTACTCCGGACGTCCCTTTGCGGACCGTCCCTACGCTCCTGCGGCGCCCGGCGGGGTTGTGCCGCGCTCTCACTCCTGCTGTTCACAATCACCTCAAGCCCAGAGCTACGTTTTATTTCATTTTCGGTTTGTTTCGGCGCTTGAGGAGGCAGAGCGCGGCGCGGGGGAGATTACACGGGGATGACTGAATCGCGGTGAATCGATTAAGCCTCGACAATTTAATCTAGGACTTCATGCGGGGCTGGAGGCGATAATCCCCGCACCGCAGTTTGTCCGTGCCTCTCCTTTCCCCGGATACCCTGGCACAGACCCGGGGGCACGCCGACCGCACACGGACACCGCCTCGCCGGTCCGGAGCTAAGCCGCCCTCCTCCTCCTCCGCCGCCTCTTCCTTTTCGCATCGCGGCGCACACCGCGCACCCGGCGCCTCTGCAAGATGCGCGCTCGCAAACTTTCCAAACTTCTGGGGAAGTGGTGAGGGGTACGCGGGGTCTGCCCGACCACGGCGGTCCTTCGCCTCCCGGAGGCACCTCACCGTCCGCAGCACCCCGAGCGCTGCCCGCGGGGACTCCCGCGCCCCGGACCGGCCAGCGGGAGGCGGGAGCAGCGCGCTCCGGCCGCACCGAGGCCGGCGGAGCGCAGGTTGCTCCCCGCAAGTTGGAAGAGCAAAGCAACGGCAAGGGCAGGGACCCCAAACCCCGCCCGCACTGCCCCTCGCACTCACGCTGCTGTTCTCGCCCGTCCAGTGCACCATCGCCTGGTTGTGAGACGCGTCCCCTTTCAGCACGAAGGAGGTGCTGATGAGGGAAACCTGCTCCCGGCCGGCCGCCAAGGATGCTCTCCTGGAGCGGCTGCTCCCCGCCGCCGCCCCGCCGCCGCTGCGCCGCGGCTCCGGCGGGCTGCGCGCCCCGCGGGTCAGGGCTACAGGGCGCGGGCGGCCGCAGGGCTCCGCGCAGCGCGGCGCGGCGGCAGCGTCCAGCAGCGGCGGCAGCAGAAGCAGCAGCAGCAGCAGCAGCAGCGGCGGCGGCGGCGGCAGCCGGGCAGCTCCGCGCGGAGCGGCAGCGGCGGACACGCGTGGCCCGCCGTGCGCCATGGTGGCTCTCCGGCGTGGTAGTGACAGGCGGGGAGGTGGCGGGGAGGGAGGGAGACACCGCGGCGGAGGGCGGGGGCGGGGGAGGGCTGTAACCGGAGCGGGGCTCAGCGGCAGCGCCGTGCGCGGGGCTGCGCGCCCAGCCGGGGCGGCGCCGCCATCTGCTGGTCCGCGCCGAAACGCCGGGCGGGCTCCGGCGCTCACGGACACGGCACTCGCGCCCCGCGGGAGTCGCGCCGCGTTCGGGTCTCTCGGCGGCGGAGGAGCACCGCCGCTTGTGAACTTTCACGCAGAGCTCCAGGGAGAGGCTCTCCGAGAGCGCCCGAGCAAGATCCACGCAGACTCTCGTAGCGGTTTCGCTGCAGCCCGAGCGGCGCTGGGAGCGAGCGCCCGCCGCTGCCTCTTTGGACACGAGGGATGGCTTTGGTTTGGCCGTCCGTCCCAGGAGGATGCAGTGAAACGGTCAGAAGGGGTCTGTGGTCAGAAGCTGAGAGCCGAGGAGCGAATGAAGCCGATGCAAAAATAAGATTCCTGTCATTAAGACAAGCGCTTCCATGGGGAAAAGGACCCTGTCCATTCTTCTGCCCCTCAGCTCCTAAGAGGCACCAGGCTCATCACCTGCATTGTCCAGAGCCAACCGCTAATCCGTTGTTGCCCACTGTGGGGTCATGTGCCTTGTAATTTGGGATTGATCCACGACAGCCCCAAAAAATGCTGTCCTGGTGTGGTCACAGCAAGAAGGGACAATGACTAGACCTGTGCAGGGTGACATCATTCAATCAACAGGTGAAGTGGTAGAAAAAGATTTGGCCACCACACTTTGGGTGCTCTTCCTTCTTCACTGCAGTGTGCTGTGTAACTGTGAATAAACTGGGACTTCCAAAGCAGTTTGCCTCACATGCTGTGAAGAGAGCACAAGTTAGAATCCCAGAATAACTGAGGTTGACAGGGACCTCTAGAGAAGTCCTGGTTCAACCTCCTGCTCAGTCCAGGCCAACTCTGAAGCTGAATCTAACTTCACAGTAAGATAAGGACACTCAGGCCTAAATGTAAGAAAACAAGTTAGAAAGACCATTGAGGAAAGTAAGGACTCCAGGTATAGGCACCCAATAGAAGAGGCCTGGGCTGGTTAAACCCAAGGTGAGTAAAGTTAATAAACCAGCTTTAGCTGTAATCTGCCTTTACCCTAATGGCCTAGAAAATTAGGATTACAAAGGCTTTTCTAGGAAGATTAATAGAAAAAATAGTATCCACTGATTTAACTGTACCATTTACAGGCCTGTGATGACTACCACAGTGACCTAAAGTGACCTGGTTATACCAAATTCATGTAAAAATTACTTTCAGCAAGCTATGTGACTACGTATTAGCTGTACACCTTCAGTGCTAAGAGACCTATGGTAACCTGCCCTGTTATTAATGTAATAGCTCAAACTGGAAGGAAGATTCAAATCCAGGATGACTCTCCATTTCAAAAGAAATACAGAATAAAAATTAAAATAGTATTTTTTTTAAAAATCACGTGCTTTTTCTGCAGTTCCCACTAAAATCCTCTTTCAGAGTTCCAAGCACAGTCCCACAGTCTCAAAACAACCTCTGTGCAGCCTTCCCTCTTGTTCCTCCAGCAGAATGTCTGAACCAAAAGAAGATATTGCCCCTTATGTAGGAGTCTCCAGATGCCAATTATAGAGATTCTGTTCCAAACACCCTGCCAACAGGAGCCCAGGCAGTGACAGAAACTTAGGCAGGCAGCACCACATGACCCAGGTCACCAGTTGCTGCCTCTGGGACTCTTGAAAGGGCCATGTAACAAATTCATTTCTGAAGTACATCTTGTGTAAAAAGCAAGTTAGGTTTTGGTCTCAGGTCTTGATTCTGGAGATAGTATCAAAAGCTCAGAAGGCCTAGGAGAAGCTATAGGGAGCTGTCTAAGGAAGGTGAAACACAAGCGTGAGACAAGACTGACTTTGTATCCTTTTAGTTTTCTCACAGTGTCCTATCCCTCTGAAACACTACCCTTGTAAAGCAAAAACCACCTGGGTTTAAGTGAGCAGAAAGTTAATTTTCCAGACAAAACCCTCTTCACTCTTGTAAACTGGTCTCAGTAACAGCTGTGGTCTAACACTTGAATCACTGCTGTTTGGGCATGTTCATTAGGGACACAGAAGTTGGACAGTGAATCAACAGTTCACAGACGACACACAAGAAGAAGGTGATTCCTGTTGAAATAACAGTTTCATATTGAATGAGTCACCTTCAATCTTTTGCACCTCTGCAGAAAAAAGAATAAGAGAAAAAACAATGCCAAATTGTTAGGAAAACATTGACCAACCACAACTATATCAACCGACATGAAGGGGTCATTTGCCCATTATTAGGAATACAATAATTTTGATTCTAACATCATGGCCTATCTCCTGTGTAACTGTGGTGATTACCCAGTTTGTAAAATAACCTAAAAGTATTCAGAAGAGATGGGAGGGCCCAAGTCCCTACATGTTAAAACTGGAATGCAAAACCTAATATTTCATCTGAATAAATGTGGCTGGACTTTGTCATGCTCATCCATTTTGCATTCACCACTGTGTTTGACAGGTTGGGCTCCCATGAGCAGCAGCAAAGAGATGGTGACACCCACATTCTTAAGAGTCAAGCTTTTTATGTCTGTCAGTTACTGACACTTCCCATAATGAGACTTAAAAAGGAAAAGAAAACCAAGCAGTTGTTGCAGAACTAACGAAGCCTGGTTTCCTCCAGCCTTGCACCTTATGATAAACTGCAAGGTCTGCTCGAGTCTTTCCCCACAGTCAGAATATCTTTTCTATGATCTCCACAGGAACCTAGCAAACCCACTAATGAAGTTCTCCTTGTCTGCCCAATCACAAAACTTGCCATTAATTTTTCCAGTTTTTCAATTTAGTTGAAATTGTCTTAAGGGTTCAGAAGACTCTGACCAAGGTGGATGGACAGAGCCACAGCCCAATGAATCATTTATCGACAAGGATTAATCAAGTTTTTTATTCTTAGGCAAGTTAATTAAATATTTCACCTAAAGAATACTAAAGCTGAGAGAAATGGATGTAATTCCTATGTATGACTTGTGAGGCTTGAGTACATGGAGATGAATCACTCAACCTACAACTGTACTCGTCTCTAATTGAATCCCTTGGTATCAGGCTTTTAAGAGGTCAAGGATTTAATGGAACCCAAAGTGACTTCTCCATTTTCCCTTCTTTAGAGATTATCATAACCAAGACATGTGTGGGCAATACTATGAAAATCTTTGCACCATCTCTTGTCTCTGCCACTTAGTGAAAGGCTTTTGCTTGGCTTCTTCAATGGCTGTTGAAGCTGGTATTACATCAACCAGATTAGTACATACTTACTGAATACTGCAATCTAATAAATAACACATATTTAATATATTAGTAATTTACAATAATAAAATGTATCTCTAGACAAGGGATGCTGTAGAAACAATACCTACATGTCATTATTTCACTGTGGTGCACACTTAATGATAGTAGAGTTTCAAAATATGAGTATTGAGCAGATTGGAAAAGAATGCTAAGGTTTGCAAAACTGGAAAAGAAGCTTCATTATATAACTCGCATTAATGCATTCAAAGTCCTGTAGCTAAGTCACCTAAGAGATAAAATGATGTCTTTATTTTGTCCAAAGTCAGGTGACTGTCACAGATCAGAGCCCAATTGTCTTAGGTAGGTACTGTAAAAAAAGAGAAACAAAGGTTGATCCAGTTTCCACTCATAATGTTTGGTTATGCAAAGGACAATCAAAAAACATACTTCTAGTCCAAAGCATGACCAGAATATTTAATTACTTCTTATACTGTTGTGATTATTCTAGGTGAAATGCAAACAGAAGAGAACAGAAGTGCTACTGATTTTTTATGGGTTTATTAGCATCAAGGTTGCTAATAAAGGAAGGAAGTTAATTGACAGACTAAAAAATATAATTTTGTCTAGTAAGCCCAAGCAAGCTAAGCAATGTAAGAGACCAACTCTGATAAGTGAGGAGCTCTCCAAGTTTCAAATCTTGTTTAACTGGAACTTCTTAAGAGTTGACAAAAGGATGATTTAGATTTAGTTTAAGGATTCCTAAAACAAAAAGGTTTCCCTAAATGTCTGTAATCTTTTATGTCTCTTATAAACTCTGCCTCAGCAAATACACAGGGGCAAACAAAAAAATAAATAACTGAGTATCACAAACCTCTAAGCTCCTCTAGTCCCTGAATATAAATAGAAAAGACTCAGAAATCCAAGGCAAGTTCCTTCCTGTTAATGGCAGAATTATTAGTGCTATGCTAATAACATTTACTTACATTTTTACTGACTGTCAAATTAGATTAAAGGGCTTCAATTAATCCACTTTATTTTTACCACATAAATTTCTGATCGAAGACTGGAAATATTACAGAAAGCTTCAAATTCTGCTCAGGCAGAAACCAAGATGTAATGCTAATACTCCTTTTGCTTGCAAATAAAAATATTGATAATAATTTCCATGTTTCACCCTCATAGGTGCCTTAGGTGGATAAATCAAGATGACTGCAGATGCACAATATGGTGGAAAATCACAGAAGAATTACCCATTTAAGCATACTCCTTGTATATTGTTTGTCTCTTTTAAAGGTTGATTTAAATTAATATATCACAGTGCATTTAGGATACCTTATTCTACTTATTAGATACAAAACAATTTCCAGTTACATTGTGTTTATGTCAACCACATCACTAAGAGCACAAGGACCTGCAGGTTTTTTGACAAAATGCTCATGCATGAAAGCAACTTAATCTCACACATTTATCGAAATGCCCAGCTCCAAAACACTTTATGATTCCCTCTGACCATATAATTAGATAAAAAATTAATAAACAGCAAAGCTTTACTTCCTTGTTACTCAATTACAAAACCCAAATGCTTTTTTCTCTGTTAAATGAAAATTATTACACATAATGCCAAAAAGCTTTTATTTAGCTACACCTTTGAGTTTCCAAAATAATTTTGATTTGTATGCTGCAACTACCAAAAAAAGCCCAAATCTTTCTATAGGCAACAAATATAGGTATCTTAACACTTTTCTCAGTAGTTGCTCCATTTGACACAATAAAAACATGAAGCAGGTGTCAGGTTGTTTTATTCTCATTAATTCATTGATACATTGCTGTCAGCAGCCAGCCCATATGCCCACAGAAGAAAGCCTAATTAATAGGTAACATTCCTTGTCAAAGGAAAAAAATTCTACTTCTGTGGGAAGTTCTGAAGTAAAAAAAAAGTGAGTAACTGCCTTTGTTCTATGAAGAACTGACTAAGCTACAAAGTACACGTTCAATTATCCTGTTCAAATTTGAACAATATAAAAGAGTGGATTTCAGTATAGTGTATTATCTCTGATTATTACAGAGAGCTCTCTCTAGGTATGGGTGTACTAGCTGACATGCACTTACGGGAAAAAATTTGGAAGAGCTGTAAGTGATTTAAGGAAAAATGAAATAGCTTCCAATTTTACCAGTATCAAGTTAGCAAACAGCAGGAAAACCTGAGTAGCACACAGGAAAAACTGAGACAACTACCCCTTGGCCAGTAGCCTGTAAACAGGCAATCACTGATTCAATGAAAGTAATTGAGAAGCTCAGCACTTTTACTAGCAAGTAAAGAGATATACATAATAATTTTGTTTAGTTCTAGCTCATAAAATAAAAGAGAAAGTAAGCTGTAAAATTGCTGTCACTGAGAAAACAGGCTGACAATTAATACAAGCTGTCTTGATCTTCTTAGGTTTTATCTTCTATCAATCAAAAGAAAAAAAAAAAAACAAACCAAAAACAACCAACCTGTATACATTTGTTATGCCACAAAGCCTGAAACAGTGGCTTAGTCTGAAACAGAAAATAAAAGTGTAATGTTATGATGGCTATTGTAAGATTATCTGTTTTCAACCTTCATAATTTCTCATCAGCAATTAATGAGCAGAGTTCTGAAAACACGAGAATTGGATTAATTGTCTACACCTTAAGAGCTCACAAGAGATCAAAATGTTTCTTGTTTATGTGGCCAGCTAGACTGTGGCAACTAGTTTTTCCCAGAATAGCTTTGCACTCATATGTTTTCTGCCCTACAATTTCATTGAGCTTATTTGGCAAAATATGAGAAGTTGAGAAATATTTGGGTATTTAGATAATCACAATGTGATGTGAAGGATGTAATCCTCAGGTTTAGATTCAGCTTCATATTTGTCTATTAAGTTCCTTTTATTTCAAATACAATGTTAATGTCCTCCCAACCACTTTAATTCTGATCTAATCTTAACAGTACTTTTATCGTGTTATTTTATTAAACAGTTTGCTAATACAGTTGCATTTCTGAGAAAATGGTGTGAGAAAAATAAAAATCAAGCTCACCTAAACTCCAACCATTCTAAATCAGTCTTAGTCTTCTGCAAAGTATCCAGAGCTCCAGCTGTAAGACCTGGAGACTACATAAAGGCACCATTTTTCTAGGAGGAGATGTTCCCATCTGGTAGATGTTTAGTGGGAAGTCAGTATGACATGTTTACAGCTACCTCAGTCCCCTTGAACTCTTCATGGAAAGAGTTTAGCAAGGAATGCAGATGTGAGTAGGCTCCAATTTATGTTTTGACCATAGAGAAAATCCTTTCTACTGCAAGCATGCAAGTCCTTAAGTGGGACTGGGACCTAACTGTGTGGTCTTGCATGCCTCTTCATTCCAAGGGATGGGGAAGGCTTTTGCTCGGAGTTTTCCAGGGAGTGTTCTAAATTTTGTCTCATGGCTGAGGTCTGCAGATACAGCACTAGCTGGTTCAAAGCCAAACCAAGAAAAATGAGAGGGTTTTCTGCAGAAGACATATTCAGCTAAAACACCATAGAAAATCACACTATTTTTAAGCTGTGAAATAGATTTACTTAAAGTAACAACCTTCAGGAGTGTCTTTTTAAAATAATTGACAGAACTGTACATGAATTTTGTTTAGGTAGTACCTTTTTTTCTGAGCTGGCTTATTCTTTTTCATGTCCCTTTTTTTTTTTTTTTTTTTTCCTTGTCTGCTTGCTATAAAAATTTGCCTGGTCTCGGTGAATAGATAGAGATAAGTCTTTCCCCAAAAAAGGAAGTTACTGAAATAACGTAGCACTGTGAAAAATGTGTGCTATCAGATGCCAGGGAACCTGACTGCCACACATTTTGGAGAAGATCATTTTCAAAAAAAAAGGCCATATGAATAGTAGTGAAAATTAAAGTAATAGAAACATAATAGACAACCGGTGCCAATTCCTCTCCTACGAACTATTGTTTTTGAAAAGCAAAACAGCTGGAGGCAGATGTTTTGTGTAAGTAAAAGGATGGAGAGCTTTGGAATCACGATCTGGAGAAATATAAAGCACTTCACACTTTCCAAGGCACTTCTTATCAATTCCATTTCTCTACTTAAGCATTCTTTTCCTTTAAGTCACTCTTGCTCTGCATTTGAGACAGTAAAACAACAAAAAACCCTGCCATATTTTTAACATCTTAATAATCTTGTTTTGCACCAAGTCAGGTTACTTACATCAAGACACAATACTACTTTTCCCAAAGAAAAGGTACCTTTTGTCATTGTCCTATGGATGACCCAACTACCCTGAGAAAAACCAAACTGGTGCATAAATATCATAATGTTTTGAACAGCCCTCTGTAAATCCCATCATTGGTACCTCATAGAAACACAAAGGATGAAGTATTTCTCTATCTCTTTTTGTTTTCTATGTGATATTTTCTCTCCAGTCCCAAACATTTGTGGCGTAATGTGAAGTTTCCTTTCACCCAGAATCTTTAAAGAGTCTAAATGTCTAAAAATGCAGGTAGACATTTTTAAAGCTGTTGGTTCCTAATTTCTAGGAAGATCAATAGGAGCTATTAGCCCATATGCATTAGAAAATGAATTTGCATTTAGAAATTTGGCATTAGTGGCTGTTTCAGTTTTCTTCAGAATTATCAAAAACAGGGAAGTCTGACAAACATCTACATTTTTTCCATATGCCTGGTACATTGTTCAGTTTGAACCTGGCAATCAGTACCATGTGAGAGGTAAGTAAGAGCAAATGTGGATCCATAGGAAACAATTCACTTGCCCAGAGAGGTTGTGGACTCTCCATCAAGTGTTCAAGACCAGGCTAAATAGGGTTTTGAGTAACCTGGTGGAAGATTCCCTGTCCATGACAGGGGGTAGAACTGGATAATCTTTAAAGTCCCTTCCAACCCAAACCATTCTGGCGTTCTAATACATAAAGCTTATACAGCAGTTTGTAGAGTCACAATATTTTTCATAGAGCTCCAGCTGTAAGATCAGGACACTACACAAAAGTCTCAGTGCTGGCTTTAGCAAGTGTGACAGTTCTCATGTCTTCAAAGAAAGACTGAAAACACAGAATAAATTAATCCTCTACACTCAGGATATTGTAAAACAAAGAAAGAGGGGTCAAGAACATTTTAATTTCACATTATTAAAGACATTCTCAGGATTTTTCAATATTTTAGTTTTTCTTTCACAGTGCTGGGGCAGAAGGGTCTAGCATGATGTTCTCGCTATCTTCTGTCTGACTAAATTTGCAAGAGCATTTGGTGGTCATCACATTACTGGTCTTGAGATGATTGCTTCTGCTTTTGAAATGATACTTAGAATCACAGAATCATAGAACAGTTTGGGTTGGAAGGGATCTTAAAGACCATCTAGTTTTGACTAGATGCCATGGACAGGGAACCTTCCAGTAGCTCAGATTGCTCAAAGTCCAGCCTGGCCTTGGGAAGTAATTTTTATGAAAAAGGAACTTAAACTAGAATTCCTTTTTTTCCATCTGTGGTCGATAATTCTGTATCCCTGAACTAGACAAGACAGAACATGAAATCTGGGGAAAATGACATTTGAAACACCTAACAAAACAAGTCTGCCTAAGGCTCATGAAAGAGTGTTTAAGATCTGAATTTGCATCACCCAAACTGTAAAAATTGACAAAGAAACAGAGAATGACTTTTATATTCATTTTAGTGACAATACTGCTGCTAAAGTCCCACACCTCACTCTAATTTCAGATATGATTCAGAGTTAGCCAGAGAACTAGCATATTTATCCACCAAAATACTTTAAATAAATGCAATGGTTAAAAAAAACCCCAAACAAACAGAATGATCATATCTTTTTTTCCAAGACAACTTGCTAAAGAAAAGTACAGTAAGCCCACAGATTTATTTCTGCTATTGTAAAGATTCTGCAGTTTTAGTCTTCTGTAATCATATAAATTCATCCATCCATAAACATAACTACTGTAAGTCTTATTCAAGAAAAGCCATTAAAAATACCTGAATGGTGGAGCAAAATAGCAGTCTGAAAAGCAAATAAACTATCCCCAGCTATTTTTATAAGACTGAAACCACCTACACCATACTGTCAAAAATTACTTTTCCCCAAGAAATTTAAAACTGTTTTATGTGGCAAAAAAAAAATCACTCTTTGTGCCTATAGTGCAGTGTTTATATGTTTTCCCTTGTTCATCTTTTGATACAGGAATAAATCATTGTTCCTGCAATTTTCCAGCAGTAGTTCCAGCTCTTGTAGTTTCAGCCTGTATAGAACTGCATGAAAGGATACAAGTCTTCTGATTTGGCAAGAAAAAATTAAAAAGGATTTCTCATGGGTTCTCTGTTGTCAGCAGAAAATATTAGTGAAGAGATTCAATTGTAGATAACGTGATATAAAATTTTTCTCATTCCCACTTTATTTCTACCACTTTATTTTCAAAGCACCTTAATTTTCTACGTTTTCCACCTCAGCTGTATTAGTAGCTATCCCTAGGGATGTGAATATTACTGTGAATCGGGTGCATACTTGATTTTTTTTAATTGCCCAAGTATCCTGCCATCTCCAAAACCAGTCCAATTCTTTGTCCAACTGTGGAGTATTATGTATGGCACCTGGACTTCATTAGTTTAATCAGTCATCACAGCAGCATTTGATACAGTGCTTATCACTGTTAGGTTATGGAAATATTTGGAAAATATGGAAAATTATGGAAAATATGTTGAATATATTACTGATTTTGCAATTAAAAAACACAAACAAACAAACAAACAAACAAACAAACAAACAAACAAAAAACAGTAAAGGAAATCCTTACCAAGGCTCACACATCAGCAGATAACTTGAGAACTTGAGCACATACTTGACTTGTTTAAATTAAGTCATGCAAAAGGATCAACTGATTTCACTAAGAATCTTCCTTGGAATCCTTTGAAATAAAACAGTTCAATGAATTTTTAAAAAGGGTTAAAATGGTGCAAAGACTGACTTCATGTTCATTGCATCCACTAAGCATTAGCATTTGAGAGAAGAATTCACTTCATGGTTGTATTTCCCATACTAATGATGCCTTAATGTCAGCTGTCATCTGGATCTTTTATTTCCAACTTACTCTACAGCCTTATTCATGTTGTGACCTGTAAACCAGGTTGGAAACCCATCTGCAGCACAATTAAAGGGAGAAGCTGCTAAGTAATCTAAGGTTTTAAGTCTCAGAGGGATGACACCATAGACATACCTGGATCCCAGGTATGCCATCAGGTCAACAGACAACCAAATTAAAGGATATTTTGGTGTATGGGTTATACAGAGGATGCTAATCTAGAATAGGTCAGGAATGCAACAAAAATACTGCTGCTACTTCTGGCCACCAAACACCTACCAGAGAATAAAGGCAGCTTCTGGCCAATCAGTTTACCACCTCTGACATATACATCAAATTTAATAATGTCTTAAACAGCTACAGCCATTCACTTACTGCTTCCCCTACTATAAATGTTGGGGTTGAACCTTAGTCTTACTGACATGCAAACCAAGCCTACAGGGATCTTTTTCAGGTGGATGTAAGCCTTAAATTAGCTCAAGTGTAAGAAAATGTTCCAAGATTGATTTCATTAGAGCCATAAAGCAAATAATATATGTTTCCTAACTTTTTTTTTTTCATAAGGTTCCATTATTTCCAGTTAGTTAGATATCCTTTCAATCTCTCCAAAAAGTTTAACTCTTTCTCTTCACAGTGTTTATTACTTTAAAGAGTTCTGCCAGTATTCCTCACCATTGTCATCTTGTAATTGTGGTTTCTCTGAGTTTTACACATTAAACTAGATTCACTCAGGGTTGAAAGAGACAGCCCAACTAGCTCTGCTTAAGCTCAGTTGGGCTGGCCCCAGCTATGCTACCAAGGCTGCTCACATCCAGGTTTGTTTTTTCCTTAGGGAGCTTCTTAGAGTGGCAAGGTCTGACTTTTCTTCATAAAAGGTTTACTGATTATGATGTTCTGTACCACTCTTTATCTTCTTACCTCCTCCAGACTTCCAGAAGATACATATTAGGAATCTGTGCATCCTGTATTACAAGAGGATCTTGCTTTTCGGCAGCAGAACTTTCATGAGGGTCTGTGCAACTTTCAGATAATATTATCCCGTAGGTTTTATTGTTTCCACAAATTCACTCAACCAAATTTCTAAAACATTCTGAATCAACATCTACAAAAAAAAAAAGTAGAGTAACAGTGTTCAAATTAGATTTTCTTTACAAAAACAAGATTTTGCCATGCAGACTGTGCATGTGGCATTTATCACTGAATCAATAAGTGCACCACTTCTGTAGTTAGTTTGATCCTGCAATTGTGTATTAAAATAAATGAACCTACAATAAGATAACAACAATAAAAAAATAAAGACAAAAGACAGGTGGAAAGTTTAAGTGTCTCCTCAAAACAAATACACATGAAAGAAGATATTTGAAAAGATTTGAGTTGAAAGCTCATGAATGTGAATACAATCTCATGAAATATTGCCAAGAGTTGACCCACTAATGACAACAAGATGAGAACACTGTCCTTGGTTTAATAGAGAGCAAGAGCAAGTTTTTTAGTCAAACACCACTCTACTGAGTCAGGGCCAGACTCTGCAGGTGATCAAATACCTCCTGCTGTTCTGATGAGTGTAAGTAGATCACATCACCTTCTGTGCAATATCATGCTTTACACTTCTCAGAATAGCATCTGCTTCTTTGATATATGTGTGTCACACGGGTTTGGGAAGGGAATCCCTGGACAATAATATTTTAGAAGAGGTTTTGTTGGTTCTATTTACTTTCCAAACATGTGCAGGTGTAAGAGGCAGAAAGATTTGGCTCTTAATGCCACAACAGTCCTCATCTGCACACCTGCACTTCTGGCTGCTCTTCTCATCAAAATGCTGAGAGTTGGTAACTGGCACTGCTGAATGATTAATTTTAATGTTTAACATGTACTAGCTCTGTGCATTGACAAAGCTAATCAAAACTAAATAATATGTGGTGCTATCCAACTGGCTAAAACCAGAGCAAATTACATCAAATTCTTACCCCTTTTGAAGTCAACAGAGTTAATTGTTACAAACACCATATGTGTTGAGCTTAGGCTTGGTTATAGACTGCAGCTGTAGCACTGACCAATGCACAGAAAGGGCATTCATCTGGCATGTTGTCTGAACATTCTTCTTTCCAAATCCTCAAGGAAGCATGTTGCATAAGATATTTAAAAACAGTCCTCTCCTCACACAAAATTTCAACATAGCATCTGTTATTTTACCATATTCAACAGCAGCAAGGCCATCAATATACACCAAATCTCTGAAACTCTCACAGGATCCTCCTGTGACACGCATGTGATACACTGATTCACTCACTCAGAATACCTTGTCATGGCTGGACTGTGGTGCTGAGCTTTCTTTTCAGAGCACAACTGTGAACACTTGTCTAGTTCTAGAAAAGCACTGGGAACACCTTTCTCAGCAATTGTTTCATATGAGAACTGAATTTGTCTCTCTGCTATTTTTGTTATGTATTTATCAAAAAAATATCAGTAATCACTCTATTGTGACATCAACACTTTTGATGAAACATTCAAATTAGAATTCACCAGTTATGAATGTTTCCCAACCCAGGTTGTATTCCCATGGATTTCTTTAAGAAGCATTCTCCTTTTAAAGCCAGGCATTTCTTCCAGGCTTAATACGGTACATTCATACATTTGTAATTGGGTACTAGATATCCAGCCAAAAAAGTAGCTATCAGGCCAATATGGAAATATTTCTGTGTAAAATACACA
Source organism: Certhia americana (assembly GCA_018697195.1). Taxonomy (NCBI): domain Eukaryota; kingdom Metazoa; phylum Chordata; class Aves; order Passeriformes; family Certhiidae; genus Certhia; species Certhia americana. Next base: position 54,997,678 of record CM031860.1, on the reverse strand, counting down.
AGACAGAAATATAACATCTCTCCTATTTTGTTGATGACACACGTTCCCTATCTCCAGAGGTGACCAGATCACTCCACACTAGAGCCCAAGGATATCATGCAGACATTAGGGATGATTTGGGGAGCAGAGAACTAAGTTTGAGATTCAAGCTAATATAGAAGCAAGATCTCATTCTCATCAGCTGAGGAGATGGCTGGAAGTAAAGGGTCTGAAATGCAGAAAGAAATGTTAAGGTAAGGTATCAGGAAACATTCCATAAGGTGAATTGCCAACATTTGGAAGAGAATTCCTCTGGTGACTGCAGATCCCTGTGCACTTCTTTAAGCACCAGTAGAACAAGGCTTCCCAGAGAATGGCTGATGTATAGCTGACCTTGGTTTGGAGCCAAGAGGTTCACCAGATGGCCATTATCAGCTATATTTTACATGTGCATAGGCTTTATTTTAAACCAGAACACCACAAATGGAAATTTAGCCCTCAAAAGAGCACAAATACTCAGCAATACCTTTGGTTCAGCTTTTCCTCTACCCCTTTTCAACCAGATATTCCTTTTACTCCTTTCAAGCTGCAGTACTTCTTGTATTCCTCCGTCTCCTGGCCCATTTGCATACAGATTTTCAAAGCTCTTCTATGCTTTAGGCTTATATTATCATTTAGTTTTCCAGTCACTCTGCTTGCCAGCTTCTTTACCCTCCATTACCTTGTCTGATAGAATTTAGATTGCTTTTCCAGTATCTACTTCACCGAACCATTTAAAAGTCATTCTTAACCACTCTTGTATTATTTCTACAGCAACTTTCATTTATTATTCTCAAAACTCCTTACATGTTGTACATACAGGTCGAAAATTATGAGGAGAAAAATATATCTTAGGTAGTTGGTTTTTTAGTAGTGGAATATTTTCTAGCTTTTTAAAGCAGATGTTTCAACTATCAATAATAACTTCTTGTCATATCATGAGTACAAAAGACTTCCTGTGCATAAAACCATGAATACAATACTATGATAGGAAGTGCTTGTTATTAACCTTACTGTGTATTTAGCATTTTTATTTAGTATGTTCATTACTGTAGCTGCAGACACCTGGGTGTTTTTGACATCTTCACTTGAAGATGTGTCTAAGCACAAGAAAATATCATCTCGATTGTAATTGTTATCACTTGATAAACAAAGTAATGGAGAAGGAGCATATACAGTATATGTATATACTTAGAGTACATGTGTATGTATGTGTACATATATATAGCATAGACCAGAAAATGGCATATACATAGCAGGTACTGGCATGTATTATCTGGGGAGGACTTTTGCATACATAACCTAGGGAGCAGCAGTTGTACCAAAGAAGCAGCCAGAGGCAGCTGTGGAGCTCAGAAGGGAAAGGGCTAAAGGATGTACAGGTCAAAGAAGTATCTGCTAACAGAACCTGTCAGATTCAGTGAAGAGAATTTTGCCATTTGGGTGCTCTGAAAATCCTTAAAAGTAGGAAAGAGTGCACTAGGTGAGGTTAAAGGGATAAATTCTCATCCTCCTGGATGAACTGCACAGCTGATTGTAAGGTAAATGCCCTGTAAAGAACTTGTAAATGTCATGACAAGGTATTCAAACATTATTTTCCCCTAGTATGGTCACATTTTTTTAAAACAAAAATTGGGAATAAATGCAAATACAGCTATCACTGTTGTGTTTATACTTTACCCAGAGAAGTTGTGGATTTCCCATCCCTGGGGAAGTGTTCAAGGCTGGATTGGATGGGGCTCTGATCAACCTGTTCTAGTAAAAGGTGTCCCTGCTCGTGGCAAGGGCAGAGGTGGATAAGGTCCCTTCCAACTCAAACCACTCTATGATTCTATAAAATTCTGTGTGCAGTGCTGATCTTGCCATTTCACAAAGGATGTAACAGAACCTGAAGAAGGGAATGTGCAAGGATGATTGAAAGTATGAGCAGCACCTGTATGAGAAAAGGCTAGTCAGACTCTTGAGTTGAAGGATGACTAAAGAGGATTACAATATAGTTCTACGAAATAATTGGTAGGGAGAAAGTAGCTCATGAATTTGGCATGCAGGAGGGCTAAAACATTTTAAAAGAAACATTTCTTAGTATAATTAAACTCCACATGAGATGTTGTAGAAGCCAGAAGTATAAAGAGACAGTAGAGACAGGTAATGGCACATTAAAGCATTTGAGCATCATGATACAGATGGAACATCCAGCCAGGCCTGAAGGTCCACAGCTTGCCATTTACAGAAAAGCTGGATGGCACCAGGGAAATATTATTCAGTATTTGCCCAGTTTTCTTTATTTTTCTCCAAACATCTGTTACTGGATATTGAGAAAAAGTGTTCTATTTATAGCTCTCTGTTTTTTTTATATCATCATTTTAACTTTTTGAATGCAAAGTAGCTAAACTATGAAAGGAGAGCACAGCAGCAAGCACACCATTCTATCCCTATGAACTAAATTCAGATAGAAAAAATAACTAAATAACAACAAAGGCACGTGAAATTCAATGACTGACATGATGGCATTATCAAACTAACTGGACAATTACCTGAATTTTGTCCAAATGCTGTTAATTTCATGAACTTTAATTTAATTTTGCAAGATATTAAGCAAGTCAGAACATCTGGGGCTCAAGAAACTTGGTGCAAAAGCACCAAGCTGAGGTCTCCCTCTTAAGGAATGTGCTATTTCGGTGAAGGAAGTGGTGGAAGATTACTGAATTGTAAGAAATTGTCATCTAGTCACAGAGGGATTTAGGAAAAGAAATTATTTAGTATCTCAGAAATTGTGAGGATAGACTGGAGTATGTGATCTGGACAATGATTAAAGACAATTGCAAAAACAGAACTGTAGAAAGAAATCAGTATCTGATGGATAGATTATTATTAGTTACTGGACATTTTCAGCAACAATTTTGTTAAAATCTATTGAACTCTTCAGAATGCACACTGATAGTAAAATTCTAGTAATGCTCACCAGGAAAAAGGAGCTGCAAACTACCAGGTTTCTAAAAATTTCATTTTAGCCTCCTGCAGGATGACAACTTCAGTTTTAGAGTTTTTGCTCACACCCATCTCCCCTACTCTCCTAAAACATTACATGGCACATACCTGCTTCTTTGCATTGTAATAAGGTGCAAAGTCTATTCCAGGTTGATTGGGCAAAGTCTTGTCACCAACAGATAATACCAGAAATTATGGTCTCTATCATATAATTAATATCAATCTGAATAGAAGTAAGGTGTAGTTATTAAAATTCTAGCTACTTATTAAAATTCTAGCTCTAAGCCATGAAAAACATGTATAATTAATTTCATAAAAAGAGAGCAGATTCTACTAAAATCAAGTGCCCTCTCATCACAGTCACAGTGAATGTTCTGTTAAGTTCTGTTACTTATGGTCTGCATATAACTTCATTTAATTAATTCTCTTCAGTAAAACTTTTATTATCCTAATTTACAACATAGAAAACGTGTTGGAAGCTTTGATTTTACTTTATTTAATGACTACTCCTTCTGAAAAATACCTGCTTTGTTGTTTGAATTACACCTTGTGAGTATGAAGCTCAGAATTTTTCATTCACACTTGGACTCTTCAGCTTACAGTTTAGTTATGGAGTGCAGTCTATTTCAATAATGAACCAAAACACACTGTTCCAATAAAGCTGAGAAACTGAATTACACAATTAAAGTCCTAACAGTTTGGAGTTTTGTCAGGTTGTTCAGCACAAATGGAAAGAGAACACCAAACCCCAGAATGGATAGCTTTCAAATTTCAGTCAGATAAATGACAAAGTTGTAAAGATTAGGAACATGGGATCAATATGGTTCCATCTCCTGCAAAAAAAGTCTGTATTAAACATTTACATTCTGAAAGCATCATGATGTACCTGATTTCTGTGAGTTTGAAAAATGGATCTAACATAAAGATCTGAGTGTTGTATCTAAAAGTATGCTCTTAAAATATGTGGGAGGTGATAAGCACAGGATTCTTAGGGAGGCTGAGATAACTGCCTTCAGTTCTTGTAGTAGAAACTCCCCTTTACAAATAAATAAATAATTCAGAATTTTTTCAATAGTTTTTAAGGACATTGAGAACCTTTACAATTTCAACGATTATTTCTTGTATATTCAAAAGGTTGTCTAGTTTAAGCAGTTGCAGAAAGTGTCAGAAAATCCAGTTTTTCCCAAAGCCTTCCAGTTATAAACTACAATCAACATAAAGCATGTTTTAGTGAGCTACCCTGATTTAAAATATATATTTCAACAGCTACTAGCATTAAGAAGAGTCAGGATGGATTGACACTGATGCCTGTCATCAGTGCCTGTTGAACACATTTGAATCAAAGCTATTCCAACACAAATGGGTTACACCTCCCTCACAAGTGGAACATCCATCTGCAATAATACACCACTGTCTAGAAAAACAGAGTAGGTATAGCTGCAAGGAAAAAAAAGAGAGGAGCAGGGGTGGAAGGATTATTTCTAATGCATCAGAATCTGACTCTAAGGGAAGGAGCTTCTTGCTGTTGTGAGAGTGGCTGTGGAGGAAAGTCAGGGCATGGTGCTTCACCCCATTCTCTGTCCCTACACTTTATAAAAGGACAGTGGGTGCAAGGAAAGCAGTGAGCCAGGAGGAGCACGTAATACTGGTCAGATGTATCCAGCAGTATCCCTTCTTTCACATTATGGCTGCATCTAGTACTGGCACTCTTCTTAGGTCAATTTGTAGTATTCTCTTGACTTTCAAATATCTGAATAAAAGCTATTTTCAGCAGTTTTAAAATCAGAGGGACAAATCTTGTTGCAATGGCACCTACTGAAATCAAAAGCAGGTTTGTTGGAGGTACATAGTGGAAATTCAGCTCCATAAGACCTTGAGATCTTCACACTCCATGATAAGGAAAAGACAAAAGTAATAAATAACTCATATTCTACAAAAACAAACAAAAACCCAAAACAAAACAAAAACCCCAACCAACCAAAAAAAAAAAAAACAAACCCCACCATAAAATGAATTTAAAAATAAAAAAAGTTTTCTTATAAACTGCAGGGGAACACTTCTTAAAATCCCCATTCTTTGATATAAGGAATAGTAGATTCTGTAATTTATAATCACAAAAGAGGATGTAATAAACAAACAGAAATAAAAATACATTTTTCCCAATATTTTTATTTCCTTCTTCTAAGAATGCTGGTGAATTCTGAATTCCATGCAGAATGTATATCAGCAGAAATGAGTAGTCTGAAAGCATGGAAACTGTTCAAGTGCTGCAACATGTCCTTACACAGAAGACCACTGAGTGATGTGAATGCTATGATCAATCTGACAGTTTGCAGATGTATTGAGCAGCAGCAAGACTGAATGAGAATTTTAAAATATCTCACTAGAAACTGTAGCTACAGCATTTGCTGTGCTGTGAGTCAATCTGAACTGGCAAAAAACAAGACAAACAAAACTGTACTAGCTGGCTGATAATTCACCAGCTACAGAAACAATGTAAGGAGGAAAAATGCAGAAAGACAGCTGGATTTTGCTTATTCAGTATAGAAAATCAATCTTTCAGTGTCATGAAAAATACCAGTTTGGGCACCTGTGCTTTGCATAATTAATATGCAAATAATTAATGATGCACAGAGTACAGAAGGTGAATAGGGTGCCTGAAGTTACAAGCACAGAAAGAACAAATCCCAGTTTGCTTTGCATGAGGACTATCAATGTATCCAGGTCCCTCTGGGGACTCAAACCCAAAGAAGACTGGGACAGGGGAATGACAGGTCCCTAACCTCAGCAGGTGTCTTTCAGTATCTGTGGTTTAGCACTTTAGAATTTATTTACCTGATACAGAGATTTTTATCATTATCCACCTCTGCCATGATGCCTAGATGAAATGAGCTAACATAATTAAGTAAAATGGTTGGTTTCTTTACTTTAGAAAAAATGTGTGCCCAGATACATGCATATGTGTACTTTACACATGGAATGGTCACTTCTTTAGGATGTTTTTATGTTTCTACACTTCAACCTGAGACTGTAGAAGCCAGACACTTTGCTATAGCCTCGTGCAGCATTAAACAGAGAAAAGTCCTGATCCTCTCCAGCTCCTCGGAGTAAGACAGATGTAATTGATAGTGGTGATCAGTCCTGAACACCTCAGCACCAAGGCAGAGTCTTGCTGTTCCTGTGCTGTATATCTGGGCTGAGTCTTGCATAGACTGACTGCCACAAGGAGGGAACACTGGGAATGAATGCTGAATTTATAAGTAACAATTGATGATTGTGGTAAGACCTATCATGACAGGTTGACTCATGCATTAGGTGAACATTCTTTTATGATCACAGAAAGTATATAATAAACTCTCAGATTTTTTAATTGTTGTACATTTGAAAGTTCTGGAAACAATACGTTCTTTTTTCTTCCATCACATCATCCAGCTGTTTAGACAAAATGTGTGCAATTAGTAAGATGACAGATGTATACTACTAGGCAAAAATATTTTTTACTTTATTCCTAATACATATGTGTATATACTATATATATCAATCTACTGCATATCTACTGTCTGTATCAATCTAAAATATATAACTACTCATATATTGTTAATTTGTGTACCCAGAGTATTGTGTCCTTTCACTCTCTGAACACACTGTATATATTCTTGCCATGAAATGAGATTTTCATATCTATATGCACATCAGGACTCAACCAGTTAATAGGTTATGCACTGTATTGCTCCTGCACAGACATAAATTTTTTGTCCATTTCAAGTGTTTTGAGGATAAGGGATGTAATTTTCTTCAGATTTTTCTCATTCTGCACTCTTGAACATATCTCAGCATGTTGCTTATTCATGCTAATTGCAGCTAATGAAGCTACAATTCTCATGCACTGTTGCTTCTAATCAGGATGTATTATCCCTGCTGGACCCTTTGGCCATGGCTGTGGTCACCAGCCCATCTTTAGCTGAGTTTGCTCAGGCTGTTAAGGGAATGACATAACATATTTGTCTTACTCTTTGACCCAAGGATCTTTGACCTATTGGAGATGGTCCAGAGAGGGCAATGAAGATACTCAGAGGGCTGAAGCACATCTGCTGTGAAGACAGGCAAAGAAAGTTGGGGTTGTCCAGCATGGAGAAGACAAGGTTCTGAGGAGACCTTACAGAACCTACCAGTACCTAAGGAGAGCCTTTAACAGAGCTGGAGAGGCACTTTTGACATGGGCATGAAGTGATAGCACAAGGGGAAATGGCCTTACTCAGAAAGAGACAAAGTTTAGATGAGGTATTAGGAAAAAAGTCTTCACTGTGAGGCAGAGGTTGCCCAGAGAATGCCCCACCTCTAAAAGTGTTCAAGATAACCAAGGTGGATGAGGCTCTGAGCAACCTGGTCTAGTGGAAGGAGTCCTCAACCATGGCAGGGGAGTTGGAATGAGATGATTTTTACCATTCCTTCCAACACAAACCATTCTAGGATTCTATGATTTCTTTGAAAACACAGTCAGGACATCTCTTTGGGAAGGACAGAAATATCTTTAAGTCCCTGGCTGACAAAAAGATAAAATACTCCTCTGCCCTTCCCCAAGGCCTTCTTAGAACCAATAATGCAGAGCGAGCATTGGTGTCAGCTTTCTCACTCCCAGCCCACCATTCAAAGACACCTGCTCAGGCTCTGGTTCATGCCAACCTTGGCCTCTTGGTGAAGATTTCCTAAAAATATATCAATTATGAAAAAATTGCCAAGATGATATCACCACAAATTCTGTTCCCACTGGCAAAAATTTTAATTCATTACCATATCAAAATGCCTTAGAACTGAAAGGCATTGCATGCTTTCACCAGTCCACTCAGCAATTCAACACGTGCAGGTTTTAATCCAGACATAGTTCACTATTCATTAATCCTGTCTGAATTAATTAGACACAGATAAATTCTAAATTAATTAGAAGCTTTCAGGAAAGAGACAGCAGCACTACTGTAAACAGATTGAATACAAAAGCTTCTGATCAACATGCAACTGCAAATAAAAAGGCAAATAATGTGTAGGATTATAAGAGAATGAGGGGAAAACATGATTTCTTGAGATTCTCAGACATTTTTTGTAATGTATTGATATAAAAAAATATTTTAGCATGCCATCTTATTCTCATCATTAATATGTCTTCAGCTGAAATAGTGCATTTAGTTCAGAAAATCTTACTTTCCTCTATTATCTTGGAAAATAAGTGCTTCAGCAAGATGTCAACAAGAAGAGACATATGACAGACATATATAATCAATGGTATAGCCACAGTCAGCCAAGGTTTGGTGTACCTTCACTCAGGGAAGTAGTGAAGGTAAAAGGCAGAAGTATTTTAAATACAAAAATAGACAGTTAACTTCTGATATTCAACACCATCAGAAAATCAAAAGCAAATCCTAAATGTTTATATAAACAGGATGAACACGCAATTTTTATAGCAGGAGTGAAACAAAAAATTTAACTTCATGTCTGAGTGGATTTCTTACTGACAGCCTTTACAAAAACGCCTTTCCCAGAGGAGGGTCACTGTGTGATTTTAGAAAAGGGTTTCCCACTGTGGAACAGCCTGCTGTCAAACCTGGGATACCAGACTAGAGACACAGTATTTTGACATACATGGCAATTCTTGTGTTCATATACTTCATTGTTCACTAAAGTTATAGTTCATTTAGACTAAGGCATTAGTTATCTTCCACATCTGGGCAGAAGATAAAACAAATACCAGCAATTTTATCTATTTTACCCACTGTCAATCAGTAAGAGGCCCAGAGCTGCATCAGCCTCTTAAGGGGATTATATGTTCAAACTGCCAGCAAAACCAGGACAGGACTCACTGATAAGGCTGGACCCTTCTGGTCCTAAATTACTAAATACAAATTGCACCTGAAAAGCACAGTGTTTCAGGATTTTTACATTAGGACCACAATCTCCATTCAAGAAAGGCAACATCAGTTATGCTTGAATATCCACCAGTTTGATTCTGCATGCAAGGCACATACATAGAAAGAGCTCTATACCTTCATGTCTGAGCCCACAAAAAGTGATGCACTGATGCTTGAAAGCGCCTGAGCCACTGGCAAGACATCTGTGCTTATTAAAAGCAAGTAAATAATAAATTCATATTAATTTTTTTTGTTTGATCAGAATTTGAATTTCATATTAGTTATGTTTGTTCAGATTTAGAAGCATCTGTCATCCAAAACCACCAATCAATATTTTATTCATTGCAAAACATTTAAATCTATTGTGAAACAACCTGAAGTAACAGCACAGAATTTGAAAGTGTTACAATTAAAAACACAGCTCAGCATTTTCTGTCCAAATTACTGGTCTTCTGAGGGCTTTTGTTGCTGTTTGTTCATTGTTGCTCACATCCAAAGGTGAGCTACTTTTGTTGACTCAATTGCCCTATGGTGGTCAGTTTATTTTATGTACTTATAGTTAAAAATACAGAGAAGGTGTTACTAGGAGCAAGAACAAATACCAAAAAAAGCAAGAGACCATCCATAGTGACAGACTGGTTAACCTCCATGTAACTGAACAGGATGCTGCAGTGGAAGGGATTTCCTGCAGAGTAACTTAGCATTTCAATGTAGGGAAGAACATTTCAATTCAGCTTTAACTGCTGAGTAAGCCTTGTGCCACCAAGGAATTACTGAAAACACAATTGTCAGGCTCCTGCCACTGAATCTTTCTTCTATTTGCCATCTTGTCACAGAAATTTCTATCTTTGACTGGTGAGACTGTCTGAAAAGAAAGCTATGCTGTTGCCTTTGTACTACTGACAATATGCAGCTATGCTGATTGCCACAGATTTTAATGATAATTTGAATTACCATGTAGAAAACCTTAAATAGCCATTACTTTTGTTTTGCAATTGTATTATTTACTTAGTTTTCATTGTTGGCATGTATTGTTATTTTGTCTTTATTAACAAAAATAAATTAAGAATTTGTTTGAGTAATACACCATTGCTTGGATTCTTCAGGGTCTTAGAGTCAGACTCCTGTGAATAGCATCTGTCTTGTTTGTTAAATGTTTGCTTTTTTGTAGCTTCTGTCAAAATTAATTAGGATTATAAATTCTGATTCATCCCAAAAGCAAAATACAGCATTTGAAACTATTTTATGAAAAATAAAAATCTTCAGTCTGCTGTATACCTGAAGAAAAATGTCAACACATATTTTCTCTAGAAAACTTCCTAACTGATAAGGAAGACTTTCCTAATCTTACACCAGCAAACTAATTTGATTGTCTCTTATTTCTGTTGTTACTAAGTGTTTAATTAGTAGATCTGATCATCCTATCAATAGTTTGAGAGAAAAACTTTTTCTGCTCTTTTAGCACAGGTCAATTTCTCAGCTTGGCATTATATAATTATTGAACTGAACTATCTGAAAAGTCCAAAATAAGACAGCCTTTTTTGTATCTGCAGAAAACCCCCTAAACTGCTACTTTAGACTCAGTAACCAATGGTTTAAAACACTTAATCAGTGACTGCAGTGGTTTGACTACTGAAAATATTGACAATATAATAAACCTCTATGGAATAAAAATAACTAAAAAAGTAACTTAAAATATTTTTAATAATATCATAACTTATTATATACTCATGTTTTAAATGTAGGGGTTTTTAAAGATGCATTTTCAAAAGAAAATACTTCTAACTTGAATTTTTAAAATGATTTTATATTAGTTGGTTTTTATTCTACTTTATCATTACAAGACAGGTTGATAAATAACTTAGAATTGATTTTTTATTATGACAAAGGCCAACAAATAGGAAGAAACATATTTTCACACAGTATAAGGTAATAAATATGACCATATTCCTGGGGCCTCAGCATGTACCTTACTGGATCTTCTGTGAGTCTGAAACAACAGGACTTGAGTGGACCAAAACAACAACAAGCTGGGAAAAAAAGAGGGATATGGTGTAAGAGACCAAGGCTCAGCAAAGACAGACCACAACACAAGAAAATGCTTATAAAGGAAAAAAAGCAATATTGAAGAAGGAGTAGTCCTAGAAAAAAAAAAAATTGAGCAAATTTCAAGGTGGTCAACAGCATTAAAACATCAAGGCATATTTGCCATATGGGCCTTTTTCACAGAATTGTCTGAGCTGGAAGGGACACACAAGGCTCATCGAGTCCATCTCTTAAGTGAATGACCCACACAGGGACTGATCCCACAACCTTGGCATTCTTAGCACCGTGCTCTGACCAACTCAGCTAAAATCAGTTCAATACAGCAGCATACAGGAAGTGCTTTCTGGCTGCTGCAACAAGTGCCAAATGTCCAGGAGCTTTTTCATGGTGTGCATTCGGCTCATACTGGAGACCTTCAAGGTGCTGAGGACAATTCATGGTTTCAGTCATCATTATTAGAGACTGGGGCATATTTGGTACATACCCACAGCAAATCTTCTGGTTTAGTTTCCGCTGAAAGCAATCTAGGTCATTCAAACTGCAACTGCTCTGTGATGAAAAGAAATGCATTTTCTTTTGTAAAGTGTTGACAGCTGGGAGATCTGCTTCAAAAATGCCCTTCTGCTTCAAACTGGGCTGACAGTGAATCCACCAACGACACATTGGAGCTTGGATCTTCCTTCCACCCAGACCACCAGACTGATCCTGCCACATGGTAGGATGTCATGGCACAGGAAGAAGGGAAGGATCACTACTTCATATACAACACAGAGCCTTAACTCCTAATTTCAACTGCTGAGAGATGGGAGCCCTTCACACTGAGGCTGCACATTCCTGTTTTGGACCAGGTAACATTCATTCTGACATCCCCTGAACTGATCTCTTGGACGCCATTCATAATATTTGTGTGTGTAATCAAACATACATACACAGTTCCACAGGAACAAGGGGATACTAATCTAAAAAAAAAAATTTAAAAAAGTCCTGTGTCCTTACATATAGGAACATGAGGGAATACACAGAAGCAATAAGACAATATTGATCTGCACAAGCAGCATGCTGCAGGGTAGAAACCAACAACATGGGCTGCGCTTACAGTAAGGTTCCATTTGCAAATATTTTTTAAAGGTTAAATGAGCATAATATTAGAAAGATGGTATAGAATTCTATGTAAGATTTACATACTAAGGCTAACAATATCATTAGAAGATTTAATCTCTAGTTAAAGGCAATGATAATGAACAACCCACTGGATTGTAATTTTGCTTTTCCTTTTACCCAACCATCTATGAAGTCTTTTATTAACCCTCTGTGTGATCCTGATAATAACTTATGATCACAACATAGATTTCTGTGATTTTTTGCATCCTATTCACTTGACAATTTAGACAGTGCTTATAAGCAGGTGTTACCAATACACTATGTTATGCTGTTGGAAGAAAACCAAAGTTTATTGCAGCTCTCCTCTATATTAAGCACTTTGCCACTTGGGATGACAACATTGCTTACAGAAAAAATGTTTCCAAGCAGTTTAAAATTAGTTCCTTCTTTCTGCTATTACAGTTTACTGGCACTCTTTCCTTTCTCTTTTCCTTTCTCTATGTTCCCTTTGGGACAGATGGAGTGAGTAACAGTGAATAAAATGATACAATTAAATTAAGCAGCAAGCTTCAGCAGGCACAGTTCCTGATCCTACAAGATGCCAAGTACTCTCAAGTCAAGATAAGGTACTTAGAGTTCTACTCTGAATGAAGCAAGCAGAAAGGACTAAGTACGAAACTCATTAATATGGAACAGGCACCAAAGAAGGGCATCTCTTCCCTTATCTACAGGACTACTCCTGAATCACTTAAATGGTCAATTACCCAGGTCATCACTGCAATAACAGTTTCCATTTTTGACTCCCACAGTCCTATGAAAATCAATGGCTGTACCATTGGTACATATTGGTTTTCATGCACTTTGATGCTCCCTTTTCCCAAACTGCTGAAGCCAAAAATTGATATTACAGTATGTTCTTTATAGGATGCCTAATAATAAAATATGTTTTTAATAAGCACAGTCATACCCCATTGTTTTATTTATTTTTTCATAAAGCCAAGTAATGAAAAGGGAGTGACTGAGGTTAACTCCATGGGCCACATTCAAAGCAATGTCTGGTTTTTATGGCATTTACAAAGAATGGCTTTTCACTTTTACACCACCGTTCATGTGTGGATTTCAAAGCCCTTGAAAGACACCAATAATACCTCCCAGTTAATCAAACAATAAAAGGGAGACAGAGGAATCACAAACAATGGAGTGGAACACAGCAGCTGGTTAGCAGCACAGAGCTATGCTTTTGGATGTCTACGCTTAGAGCAGTACTCATGTCTAACTGTCTAATTTGGAATCAATTTACAAGTCCCCAAACCCATAAAAATTCTTCACTCTTGTGACAAGTTCCACTGAAATTAATTAGAGCACTTGCAAAAAACTGGAGTAAGGTGTTATCCTTGTAGAGTGTGAGTATGCCAAGGACCCTAAGACTAGTATCCATTCTCTAATAAAATTTTTATCAATGCAAGTTTCAATCAGCTGGAAGGACTGGCTTCTAGGTACCAGAATCATACCCCTAAGGAAAAAATTTTACTCAGCCTTCTCTATGCTACATAATTTAAAGAAAACTACTAAGTCCTTAAAAATACAGAAACTTTAAAGACATATTTAAAAATCATCAGACCAAAGAAAATGTATTCAGGAATCAGAATTCTTCATACTGCAGTTAAACGGAACCATGACTCCAGCACACAGTTTGATATCAGTATAGTTCAACTGTTTTTTCTGGCTCTTTTATCACTTTATCTCCCTTTCTTTATCACATAAAATATACTAGAAATAGAAGTCAAACTGAATTTTACAGAATTATGTGCATAGATACTTTCTTTTCAGCAAATGAAACAATAAAGTCTATTATCACAAATGTGTTTCAACAAAAAATTAAAGATGATAGATTACACTTTAGAATGGTCTGTCTTTACTTTGTCAGGTGTCACCAAGCACAACAGTTACCATAATCTACAACAAAATGAACCATCCAAAAAAACCTTAATCTAATAGGACTGTTATCTTTGGTAGAGACATCAGGTTACTGCTGGCCATCTGTTGATCTATTTTGTGTGTAGGATTACACTGTAAATCAGTTTTCCCAGGATTATCACAGGTCAAGAATTTTCTGCCAGAAAATTTGCTATTGGAAGAGACCTTTTCTCACCTACGTATTTAGTCAAGATACTCAAATTCTAGCCTACTCATTTCAGAAGGATTTAAGTTCCTCCTCTGAGGCTCCACTCTGATACTGACCATCATACAAACAGTGTTACTACAGACAGCAGTGTGGCTGCACAAAAAGGCAAAAGCTGCATTCTGCAGTGACTCTTCACAGACTCCATGCATTGTTGCTGGCTCTCCTCCCTTGCACACACTTGAATTCAGTTTCCAAACAACAGAGCTGAGAACAGCAATGTTTGCACCGGACATGTGCTACCTGGGTGAGCTCTAAATTTTGGGTTGAGATTTACAAAAACATATAATTAACTTTCATACAACAGTCTGTTAAAAGTTCATCATAAATACTGAGTCTCTGTTGCATTTGACAGGGCCCACCTAATACAGATAGGTACAGTGAGACACCAAAATCCTATGGCTTGCTGGAGGCCACAAAGCTGAAAAAAACCATATCTCCTTATCATCAAGTCCTATGATTTTCTGCAAGACCAGCATTACCTTTCTAGTTGCATATAATAACAAATCATTTATAGATCACATCCTGGAACTTCACAAGGAATAATGAGACAAGCCGGGGCAGTAACAAAATAAAATTTAAAGCTTTCTGAGTTTCAACATATCTGTTGTATGTTCATAGGAGTTCTATCAGAGCAAAACTGAAAATAGTATTTTTTTAGAAATATTATTTCCAGAGTAATTTAGATCATAGCTTTATACTCTCAGTAGGCAAGAATCCTTGCTGTTGTTTTAATGAGAAGGGTGAATTCTGAAAAATAATTGCCAGGAACTAGTATTTTTTGAAAGTTTCAGCCCATCCTGAGCTGTCTCAGATGTAGGCTTTCAGTTTGGGAAAAAGTAAAGAAATCAGCAAGCACAGTTCACACTTCCCTTACTCAATGATCAGAAATTGCTGTGGCAGATATTGTGTGTAGGACAGAAGAGAGGCTCTTCAAGCATTTAACACTGCTGAACTCCACATCCTGTCCTGATGGTACCCACAGCTGCACAAGCCAGGAGAAAGTAGTAACAGTGCTCTTCCACGAGTGAGTTCTTCTGTCCCTGCCCTTGGAATGGGCATTATGGCTGCTCTGCTCTAGCTCTGTGGGTGGCAACACAACTAGAACTATTCACTGGTTTCTGAACTCTTCATTTCAACAACTCTTCCAGCTGCCTTTGTAAGAAGCTGCAGGGAAATGGCATGATCAACCATTTCCTTGCTTTGGAAAAGGAAACAAAGGAAGCTGCAGTACTTTGCCAGAAACAATTCTAGTGGCAGCAAAGTTGGCTACAGAAGAATCTCAACAGACTATGGAAGCGGTCCACATCAGTTATTTTTCTTAATTACAGTTTATATATGTCCTGTGAGCGATTTACATCAACATTAATTGGAAGTCAAGGGTTCACAGTACCCTCTAGGAATTAACACTACAGAAGCCACAGAAAGTAACATAATGATTTCAGTCTCAAAAAAAGCCCTGTGGTTTTATTTTTATTTTGGGAGGAGGGTAGGGAAGGGAGCCAAGATACAAGCAGAGTCTTATGAGCAAATACAGACTCTTCTCCTCTGTCTTGCCCCATTAACTGTAACAAGGCTCTCCAGCCTCTCTACTCCACATTACTCTAATTCAATACCAGTTTCCAGTCACCATTGCTAGCACTTCCATTTATAACACAAGTTAATTTAAGTCTCTCTCTGGGAGCAATACAACACTGAGGATTTTCATTTTCTCTCAGTGTTAAACAACCAACAAAATCAGACAGAAATTCCAGCTATAACAATTTGCATTTTTACAGTATTGTTCATTTTCGGATGCTGTTTTACTTAGAAGCTTACCCAATATGAGGCCCTGGCGTGCTGTATGCTAAACAGCTAATTAAAATTCACTTCCTCAGCCAAAAGGTTTGCAGTCTAAATAGGGAAAGAATGGCAGAGGAAAACAAACCAGTGACTTTTATACATTATCAAAGCAGCAATATGGTCAAGTCCAGAAGCAAGTGCAGACTTCCACGTGAGACCATGCTGTAATTCAGACACTGCCTGAGCTCTGTGTGACACTTCTAAGGATAGATACACCCATGGAAATCAAGAGAGATGACTCAGGGACTAACCTAAGATCTAAAATATCTTCTGTGGAAGTGCACAGAATAACTTCCAAACCTCACACTTCTTTACAATCTCCATTTTACACATCTCCTACATTTCAGAAGGATGGACTTGCTATAGAATGGGATAATTATGGAATAGTCATTTTGTAAAAGACCTCCTAAAATCAACCTCTTCTTCAAAACATGGTGAATTCCAAAGTGAAACTGGTTTGCCCAAGTACTTAAGAAATTACAGTATCTGCAAGAATGGAGACTCCACAACCTCTCCAGATAATATGTTCCAGTACCTAAATACCCTCTCCTCCCTGTAAAATAAAACTGTATCATATCAAAGAAATTTGACTAATGCCTCTGAATTTCTATGCAGAAACTTGTATCTATTACCTATGGCCCTTCTTCTATGCATTTCTAATTCCATTCTATCTCTCCTAGAGGAAGTGGAAGACTGCAGTTAGATCCTCCATCAGCCTTCATTTGTCCTGCATAAACAACCACAGTGCTCTCAACTTTTCCTTGCACTGCCTCAATTTTCCTATGCTGCAGTTCTCTAACCATCTTACTCCCTACTGGACTGCTCCAATTTATTCCTCTTTCTTTTGCATAGCAGGTCTAAATTGAACATAGTTCTCTACATGGGGTCTTAGAAGTAATGAGCAGAGGGGAATAACCACTTGACCTGCTGGCTACAGACCTGACAAGGCTGCCCAGTATGCAACTAGCTTTCATTGCTCTGAGCATGTTCCTGCTGGCTCATGATCACCTTGCTACCCACTAGGACCCCCCCAGGTCTCTCTGCAGCATCACTTTCTAGACAGTTGGCCCCAAGCCCACACTAATCTGTCTTGGCAGAAGACTGCCTTTGTATTGTGAATATTATGAGGACTCCACCAGCCCATTCCCAACATTTGTTGAGGTCTCTCTGTATGGCAGCTCTGCCCCAGTCCAGGATACCAACTGCTGTCCTTACACACACACAGTTTTGCATTATTCATGAACTTGCTAAGGGTGCATGCTGCCCTTTAGGCTGATGTATTGGAACAGGCTGCCCTGGGGAAGGGGTTAACTCACTGTCCCTAAAAGTATTTAACAACATGTAGAAGTGGTGTTTAGGAACACGGTGGACTTGGCAGTGCTGATTTAACGGTGGGATGTGATGATCTTAAAAGTCTTTCCCAAACTAAATGATTCTGTAATTCTACAAACCTATGAAGATGTTGAACAGTATCAGCCCCAATACTGATTGCTGAGGAAGATCACTTGTAGTTACATGACAGTTTTATTCCAAATCATACAGGAGTCTGTCTGAGCAAACAGTCCATTTTTCAAAACTCCCCAATTCATGTCTCACCAACTTAGCTACAAAGATGGTGTGGGAGATCATGTCAGAAGCCTTGTCAAGGTAAACAACATTCACAGCTGTTCTTTTACAACAGAACATTCATTTCATTCTAGAAAGCAATGAATTGATCAGGCATCATTTATCCTGGTAAATCAGGGCTGTTCTCAGTTATCTTCTTGCTCCTCAAATAGCTGGGTCTTGCATTTTATATAAAAAAAAAGGTTTTGTTTGGGTTTTTTTTCATGGATTTCAAGGAACCCGAGAATCCAAAGGTCTTTTTTCTCCAGCCAGAGATTGAAGAAACGGTCATGAGCCATCTCTTCTGTTTTTGCAAGGTTATTTATTCTTTCTTATCTTTTCCTGACCTGCAGAAGTCTGTGCAGCAGGTCAGTGTCAGGCACAGTGCTCCGCCCTCAGGGCAGTGTGTTCTTTTATACTAAAAACTACATCTACTTTATTTGTAATAATTTTCCAATACCTATTATCCATGTTAGAAAGTTAGTCTCTAAACCAATTAGAAGTGCCACTGTCACTGCAGAAGATGGAGCAGATGAAGAAGAAGGAGGAAGTCTAAAAGCCACATGAAACCTCCATCTTGCCTTCACCTGCTGACCATTCTAGAAACCCCAGAAATCTAAAATTCTCACCCTGATATAAACTACATATTTTGCTACTATCTAATACACATTCTTGAAAGTCTTGCTTCATCCCAGAGCCTAAAAAGCCCTTTTTCATGAACAAGGGTTAAAAACATTGTTTGTCAGAGATTTTTCATCTCTCAAACATGCAAAGAAATATTTCTCAGAATTTCTGACTCCAACATTTGTGAAGTAGCTTTCAACATGACTTCCTCCATAATCTCTTCAAGGACTGAGAGATGACACCAAGCCTGCAGTTCACATATTACTCCTGCTTGCATTTTTGTAGACCCTCATTAATTTAATAAACCTGTGGAAAAATTGATTGGATGCAAAACAGGAGCAATTAGAATGAAAAACAGCCCACTGGTACATGAATCTACAAAATCCTTACGTTTCCTGTGTCTGATGTGGCAGCAGAGGAAGGAAGAATTCTGAATATTCTGAGCTGACACCTGCTGTGCAGCTTTTCCACACAGAATGCCGTTTGAAGGTAAAGTACACAATTATCAAAACAGAGCTATTAACTGCCAGATCTCTTCCATGCTGTCACGTAGGAGGACACTATAATCAAGCATTTATCTGGCTAGAACAGAAACAAAAAAAGATATTTCTGTTTATTCGACTTCTCTTATAGACTTAAAGATGCTCCCCTAAAATCTCCCTCACGTTCCAAAAAAAAGTCGGGAAATATATTTAAAATTGCAGAAAGGAAACTGAATTGTCATCTCAGAGGATGATTTTTCTCTTTTAGAAGTCCAGCTCCTATCAAACAAAAGAATAGCTCCTACTGCTTTCAGTATATGTTAGACTAAGCCATTGATTGCACTGAGTACATGACTAATAAATATGAAGGAAGAGTAGAGACCAGCATATATTCAATCTGAAGTTGTTCTGAGAGAACCAGAAAAAACAACTTTCCTCTAGAAAAAAACCTGGAATTCAAAGTTAACAACTATTTGACAATCAAAACTATCTGTATTACATGGAGGACACTTAAGCACAGTTTGAGACATAAATAACTAGAAAACACTATAGTTTTCACCTCAATAAATTAAAGATGCTTATTTCAGCATAAACACAACTTCAGTGAAATACTTTTCTGGAAAATTTGAAGTACATGCAAAACCCTTGTTCAGACCCAAACTACACTTAAAAGCTGTGTGTCTGCCTCTCTGTATAACACTTCTGTCTCAGAATTCACACAGCATTTGACACCTTTGGTTTCTTTGCTACAGATCTTTACTAGGCATTTCAGTCACCTTTAGTTTATGAACCACTTTTTCTCTTAGACCCTTTGCAGGGGTATAAAAGAGAATCAAAATTCAGAAATGGATGGCCAGGGAGTGACTGTTCCTTTCACAGGCTAATTCACAGTAGTCTGATCTAGATAATTGAAAAAAAAAATTAGTAACATGTACAAAATGAGTCACAATTTAGTACAGAGCATGACATTTAAAATAACAGGGGTCTTCCAGGAGCCAAATATTATTGACTTTCCATGACATTTATCCTTTTCAATGCTCAAGTTGATTTAGACAGTGAGGCTTAATTTTCTTGATTTCTTCCCCACAAATCTCTTTGCCACTTGAATGGGATTAGTAAATGCTATTTTGAAGTATTATGCATGAATATTATGGCATTCTTGTGCTACAGCTAATCTGGTTAACACCTGTGTAGTTTACATCTGCTTCATTGAGTTTCTGAGAGTTTACATGTATATTTTTATGATACAAAACTAACAAATGAAAACTAGATTTTTCGCAGCTGTCTGGAGCAGTTACTGCCCTAACATTGCCTTAGGCAGTGTCACTGCCCTAGAGCTGCATGTTGCCATTGCTTGGCTGGAATTACTCCCTTGGCATTAGAGCCAAGAAGTGAGAATATGTGAGTCCTCATTTCCTCAGGACAAGGTCAAAGCTTATCCTAAACCATGCTGTCTTGGCTGGGGCTACAGTGGCTGATTTTGCAGCATGCTGCATGTTTAGCAAGCTGATGTTCTGCATGAGCCATGCCAGCCTCCACCTGAGGAATGCACCTGTCCCTTTAAACTCCTTTTGGACAGCAGGTCTACCTACACTTCCTCGGCTTCTACGTAGGCTCAGCACAAATTCAAATAGGAGTTAAACTGTGCCCTTCTAGTTCAAACCAAAATTGCAGGCTTTGATAGAAAACTTTATGCTAAAATTAATAAGAAAAAAGTGGGTAGAGCAGTTCATATGCAGAAGTTAACATTGCAATAAGTAGAATGACAATTACTTGTAAATACTGCCTTAAAAACAAACAAAATTATGTCTGCTATAGAAAAGCAGGCTGTGTACATACCATATACCATTACAATTTTTACATGTTAGTTATCATATAGTTAACACAAGTCCCTTTCCCTACTGTGGAAAGATCCCAAAGCCCTATAGATCATAGCTCTGCATAATTTCCAGCTATTTAAAATAAGGCATAAGTGTTTAGTATCATTAACTCACAGCAAAAGTGTTTTTCATTCCCATTACACTGGTGTAGGCAACCTGTATCACAAGCCATGCTGCAGAGCTGCAGAACAAAATGAACACATCTGTAATGCTGACAGTT
This sequence comes from Certhia americana, assembly GCA_018697195.1. Lineage (NCBI taxonomy): Eukaryota > Metazoa > Chordata > Aves > Passeriformes > Certhiidae > Certhia > Certhia americana. Next base: position 54,976,790 of record CM031860.1, on the reverse strand, counting down.
GTTCTTCTACTTCAAAATAAGACCTGAAGTATCACTGAACAAGTGAAATGGAACTTCAGGTAGTGGTTCACATTCATGGATGCAGGAAGAATGTCTGTTACCAATTATTTACAGAGGCTTATTCCTATCTCTTGCCACAGGCTGCTGCCACCAAACCTTTGCAAGTAGAAGGAACAAGCAAATGTTCTTCCCTTCCTTCAATGCAAAGCTGGATGTCTCAGCTGACTTTTCTAAGAGATGCTTTGAGAGCATCTGCATAACGCAGAGCATTGGACACAGTGCTGCCATTACCAAGGGCTGTAGGGATGACTTTAATTAACAGAATCATAGAATGTGCTGAGTTGGAAGGGACCAACAGGGATCACAGAGTCCAACTCCTGGCTCTACACAGGACATCCCCAAGAGTCACACCATGTGCCCAAGAGCTCTGTCCAAATGCTTCTTGAGCTCTGGCAGGCTGGTGCTGTGACCACTGCCCTGGGGAGCTGTTCCAGTGCCCAACCACCCTCTGGGGGAAAAACGTTTTCCTGATATCCAACCTAAACCTCCCCTGACTCAGCTTCATGCCATTTCCTCGAGTCTTGTCACTGGCCACCAAAGCAAAGAGATTGGTACCTGCCCCTCTGCTTCCTCCCACAAGGAAGTTACAGACTGCAGTGAGCTCTCCCCTCAGTCCCCTCCAGGCTGAACAGACCAAGTGTCCTCAGCCTCTCCTCACATGGCTTCCCCCCAAGGCCCTTCACCATCCTCGTGGCCCATTTTTGCTCACTACCAAAAAGCTCAATGCCTTTTTTATATTGTGGTGCCCAAAAATACAGTTTGACCCAAATTACCACGTCCAGCTAGCCACAGCACTACATTCTTATCTATGCTATATCTGAACTGAGAATAAACAAAGCATTTAGCCTACAAGGTTGCCAACTTCTATAAATATAAATTTCATTAAAGAAAGACTCCTAAATTAAATATGACAACTAAAATTTCTGTGAAGAAAGCAAGCCCACAAAACATTAAAAAAAGAAACAAAGCTTTTAAAGCAATTTCAAATTAGAACTCAAGTTAGTGAAAGAAAAATAAGCTGACTAAGCCATACACTCCTCTGTAATGGCTGAATTGTTTTCAAGTGAACTCTTCATGACAGCATTTGACATAACTAGGTAGTTATGCATTTTAATTCAACATTCAGGACTTGAATAAATATCAAAAGGTGTCTATCTATTTATTTTATATAATTGCTAAAATTTATTTGAAAGAGGTAGAATATTAATTTAGGTTCCAGCTTGCTTGCTGTAAAATGCTGAGAGACTCTGCTGCCATTTAACAATCAAGAAGTGATTCCACTGAGATACTGACAGTGAGAACAATGATATTTCTGGATTTGTTGTTGTTATTGTTGTTACATAATTCAGAAAGAGACCTCCATTTTTATTAAACAAGCTGGAAACTTTGCTCACTGAAATTTTTCCATTGCATTTCCAAAATGGAACAAGTACTGTCTAATTTAGATATACAAATAAGCATTGTCACTAGACTTCATAAATGTTATGCTGCTTTATTTTATTTCTTTATTTTATAGGACAGGGAGAGAAATTTGACAGTGAGTGACCTCAGCCTTTGCCTATATCTATAACTAATGATTTTAGATCTTTTATTTTATGTGTCTTCCACGGACTACAAAGAACACAACACTACTGGGTTGCACATAACATTCTTCTGTTCTAAGATATCACTGGAACCATTAACAAAACCAATTAACACAAAGTCAGATCAGAACTTTGTGAAAAACTGAGTGTGGGTCTGCTAGAAGTCAAATCACTCAGAGCATAATTTCTGGGGACAAAATAAGAACGTCAAATGGTTTTGCTTCTTATCCAATACATTCCACAGAAATCAAAGAAACTTAGTGGTTTTGTGAAATGTTTTAAGACAGCCACTGTCACATACGCAAAATGAACTTTAGTTCTAAACACACAGTCAGAACACCAAAGGAAAACCAAGAGAAAGATCTGGACTTTTGGGAGACATCTTAAAGGCACAGGACACTTTAGTGTAGCAAATGGTAGATTTCAATAGGTTACAATATGGCAAAAGCTAAGTGGCTTTTCCTGAGACCAGCAGAAGGGAAGCCTTATTGCCTTTGAAATCACTACTGCAGTGCATCAAGGAGAGAAGCACACAGGACAGTGAACAAAGTATGGAGGAGAGAGAAGCAAAACGAGCTTTCCAAAGTCCTGTTCTAGTGAATGGGTTATAAGATTTCTGTCAACAAGGAATCTGAAAGGAACTATGCTTTATAACATTTCAGGTAAAAGACACACTGAACTACCTAAATTGTTTATCAGTACTTAAAAAAAACCCCAAAGAATCCCCAACATCACTCAAATCAATTAATTAACAGTCTGAAAAGTCAAATCTAATGCTGAAATCAATAAGGTATTCTGTATGGCAACATTTATCACACATTTGGAGTCCTCATAATAAGGGTCCAAGGTGAAATGGAGTTGAAAGTACTTCTACTTTCACAAAACAATGTAATGAATAAGTTCTATTTCCTTCCGATATAATGAACGTCAGTCCTTTAAAGAGAGGGGATCAAAAAGTTTTCCTTGGATATATGAAGCTTTACTGGTCTCTTGTCATTCTGCTATCAGCACTGATCTACAAAGGGTGAATAGAGCTGTTAAATCAGTGTACGTACACATGTGACCTTCAGTATGGAGTGCTTTTTCCAGCAACCATGAAGTGTTTACAACAGTGACAAGTTATTTTCTGAGTAATCTTGTGTGTACATATATATCACAGGATGATATAAGACTTCATGTAGTAATCTTACTTTGCTCAGTGGAGTTAGGGTGACATATGCTGCTTTGTGATACAGAACGGAGTAAAATTGAGTTTTTTAATATAAGTCCTGACAAAAATAGTAAGTGAAATACCAATAGTGCCAAAGATGATGGGGCAAACAGAGCCACTATTATGGGCTTTGTAATATCTCAGACACAGTCCTTGATTTTTAGAATTCATTTCACTGGGAAATGGAATGTCTGACAAGACACAGAGGTGATTTTTAAGAGGGCCATTGACAGAAGCGACCTCAATTTAACATATCAGCTGAAAGATAGTACCTCTTATCATGTAGCTTCTTCTAAAATCACTCTTCAGTGACAGCATCAAATATGAGTCAAAGTCCCAAGGCAATACAACAACCACCTTGTAACTTTCTGCTCCAAAAGCAAATGTACAGTGAAAAATTAACACTCTGTCACCAAGAACTTAATGGATGAATAGAACTCATCAGGGACCACAGGTTATGCAAAAAAAGCCATCGGACAAAACTACCTCCTATCCAAAAATACTTCCATTTCCTTATCTTCTAAGAAAGAAAGCAGCATTAGATTCATTTCACAATGGATGAAGGACATGACTTTAAGAAACGTTTTATGTCTAGAAAAGTGAATTTTCAAGAATGTCCTAACAGATAGCTCCCACTGAGCTCAGTGAAATTTGGGGAACTAGTCGTGATATCAAAAACATGCCTAAAATTACTTGATTAGAGTAGGAAGTCAGAAGTAACATCATAAATGAGACTGCAGGGGTCCAGCCCTGTGCCCATCCCTGCACTGAAGCTGATCACATCACTTTACACCCTCTTCTCTTTTTTTTTTATATCGGATTTAGCTCATCCACTTGGTCACACTCTGATGAAATAAACTGACAGCGAAAGAAAGGAATTTAAAACTTGAACCTTGGTCCCATGTCATCTCAAGTAATATCATCAGCAGCTTATGTGTGATCTTCTATTGTTTTTGCTTCACAGTCCAAATATTCCACATTTCTGTGCCCTTAGGCTGCTGTACTGTCACTAAAGAACCTCCTTCCCAAGGCACGTTGCTTTTCACATTTTTAACTCCATATATAATTTCCATCACCTCAGGAGCAGGAAAATCTCCAAAGCAGTGTTAACATCTCAGTTACCAGCTACTCATGTTTTAAATTAATATTTACAACGTTAATAAAAAATTCATTGTTTACCATGGCAACCTGTATCATACATATGCTACTGATGAGAGTGAGAGAACCCATTAAAAATAAATAAAAATAAGCACAGAAATGAACCATATACATTTCTGGAAACATGATACTTCCAAAGAAGGTGAAAAAAATTAATGAGGTCTATTAAAAATCCAGATTTTCAAATCAATGCAAGGATAACTGGAACATGAAATGTTGGGAGTCAATTATGAATCTTCAGTTTGTGGGAAACTTCCCCAGTTTAGGTCTGTACAGTTCTAACAGGGAAAAAATTAATAATATCAAAATAGAATTAGGAGGTAAAAATACCAGTTTGATCCTACTTCTGTCTAAACTTTATATTCTTCTATTACTTTCTGACATACTTATTTGATTAAAATAGAAGCTTTGGAAGAACTCTATTTTGGCCTATTTTTTTGTCCCACCTGTTGGTTTGGTTTTGTTGTTTTGGGGTTTTTTTTAATAATCACAAAACGTTCTGCTACAACACAAGAAGCTTATTTTAAAAAAAAAGCTTCCCCTGCCTTGATTTCAGGAAACTCTCTAGAAAATAATCAAGCCTGGACATCTTGTAAGTACTAACCTCAATTTCTTTTCTGAAGAAGGCTTCTGCTTAATCATGTCTGTGGTAAAGCTTTTCAGATGAAGTATGTGACAAGGAGCAGCATCCTTCCCCTGAAACAACAGGAGCTCATCTCCTGCACCTGAAGGGCACAGATCCAAGTCTCCTGTCTGTGCTGGCTACAATCATACAAGCAGTTGTACAGGTAAGCACAATTTACCTGTTCATGTGTATTCAACTCTGCTGGAGTGTAGCCCCTCCTAGAACAGCAACACAATCAGAGCAGGTCACTCTCCTGCCTAGCAGAAATAAAAGCTGATTTCAGAAAAATTACAGCAAGGATAAATTTAGCTCTGCACAATAAAAATGAGAACTTTACTGCAGCTGAACAATTGTTTGTACGCTATCTTTTCTGAGTAGACATAAAACATCAGGGGACAAATACTCAGTATGGTTTATTATTTTTGTTGTTGTTCTTGATGCCAGTTACTGCCACAAAATAGAAATATTTTCAGAGCAACAAAAAAAAAATACTCCTGTAATTCATATTCTTCTTTAACTATGAGAAAAAGATATTAAAACATCATGAATTATTATTTTTAATATAAGACTTTTATGTGCAATGATTTTTTTCCAAACATTAATAAATCAGGAGGAAAGGCTTGGTCTCTTTGCGAAACACGGAATACATTAGGTACAATTTGTTTTTATTGATTTTCATGGGCATTTACAGAACACAAAGTGCAGTATAAAAACAATATATTGCTTAAATATATTCACAGGCATGTTCTTTTCATTTCAGAACTTCAGAAAAATAATAGAAGCTCTTTCCAATCTTCTGTATGCTGGCTGCCACTTCTCTGTGGCACTTGGAGCACTTATTGTGAAATGCAATGGGGTTTATTTACAATATGGCCCATGCACCAAACATCTAATCTCCCTTTCTATTCACTTAGAAGGAATGAGTTATGCAAAGCTACAAGAGAATCTTCAAGAGCATACAAAGCCTTCTTTGGCTAATGGTTTCGTGTTCTGGTGTTGTCTTGGGGTTCAAAGCAAGAAGAACATGCTGGTAAGTACTCAAGAATTCAACATGAGACATAAAGATGCACTCAGATGACTCAAATCTAGGTTATGGAGACCCTCACATTTCTGGCCGAATTACAAGACAGAGCACTAAATGGAAGAGTCAAGACTCAAAACACCTCCTGAAATAGCTGGGTAAACCACTAACAAGAGTCAGAGTCACAAGAAATGCTGTGAAGCAGATGAAAGCAGAGCCAGGAAAAACAGACTGAAGACCAGAAGACTGAGCCAAACAAAGGCCTTAGGATGATTCTGAAAGGCAGACTGGAAAGGGCATAAATAATTTTGCCAAAAGCCAAGCAGACACACAAACACAGGGGATGCACAGGCAGACAAACACAAGTAAAGCAAAGCTGCATGCTGACTGCAAGACAGAGAGCAATTTGCTGGGTCTTAAATTTTTTGAGAGGCCCTTCTTTTGACAGGCAGAGAAGCCTGTACAGCAGCTCCAATGATATGGCTGATATAGTACTGTAGAACTGTGGCTTACAGGATTGTATAGACTTATCCCCTAGAACTGATGTTTGAAAAGTGATTTGTGTGGCTAAAAACAAATATTTAAAGATATCAGTATGGGACTGGTGGAAATAGAACAGGACTTACTAAGACTTGTGAGCTTCTGGAACAGCAGCTGGAGGCCAAGTGGGGTATGAGTTGTCTACAACAGGACTGCACAGGTTTAGCATCTGCATCACATAGTGTACAACTGATAGTAAAGACAGAAAACTCAGCCAGCCCAAATGACAGGTACAGAAGTTCCACACTGGTCTCACTGGACAAACAAAATGAAGCCTGACAGTCCCCTTACCCTTTTTGCATTTGTATGTCAAAACACTTCTTGGGTTTGAAAATATTACTGTTTCCATCCTAATACCACCTCTATCTCACATTATATGTCATCCCAGCTTCTGTGCTTCAAGCAGTCTTCCATTCCAGAAATAAATGTAAAAAATTTCACATAAAAACATGAGTTCAAGTAAAGTAGGTGTGCTTACAGCTCAAATGGAGGATTGCTGTAAATTACATTCCAGAACAAGGTGATATTTTACCACAGGCTTTTCTAGAAGAAAACCGAGGCAGTTCTACAGGAATAAGTTTCTCTAAACCAGAGGTTTATATTTATCTAGGTTACAGATTTACATAACTAGAATTTCACCTAAATATACAATGAAAATATGTCATGAAAAGTAAAAAAAACTAATGAATACAAAACCACTGTAAAATTAAGCCTAATACAAATTTTCTGGAACTACAAGTGAAGAACATGTCTGAAGACCAAAATGTTTATGTGCATAAATAGAGATCAGATTCCTAGTTTCAGCTATTCCATTTGAAAATTTTGCTTACAGCTTTCATAAAATGCATTAGGGTATTTCTTTATGAGAACTGGATACGTGTCATTAACAGGGACTAAAGAAAATAAAAAAAAAGAAGGCACAAAAAGAATCAGATCATTTTTAGAGATAGCATGGTGATAATCTCACTGCAGAGTCAGGCTTACCTATAATTTTATGTACTAGCTCTGGCAGGGATGGAGTTTATTTTCTTCACAGCAGCTTGCAAGATGCTGTGTCATAGATTCATGGTTTAAACAGTGTTAATAACACACTGATTTTTAGGTAAGGCTGAGCAGTGCTTACAGTGTGCCAAGGCCACTTCTGGTTTTCCTTCTATCCCCCAGCAAACTGGCTGGGCTCAGACAGAAGGCTGGAAGGAGATGTGGCTGGGACAGCTAACCCAAGTTATCCAAAAGGTTATTCCGTGCCATATGCCTTGCTCAGCAATAAAACTGGGGAGGGAATCTTTCCAAGGGAGTCATGGCTCAGACATTGCCTCGGCATGAGCCTGTAGGTGAGCAGTGGTGATTGCCTTTTCCATTTTTTTCTTCATTTACTAAACAGTCTTTTTCTTGAGCCAAGTTTTTCTTGCTTTTGCCCTTCCAATTCTCTCCCCTGTCCCTGCTGCGGGAGGATGTGAGAGAGGGGCTGGTGGGTGCTTTGTTGCTGGCCAGGGTCAACCCATCACATTGATGGGTTTTTTGCACACACTCTGGGATCTGCAGAGCCCTTACAAAGGCAGGTAATATCTGAAAAGTAAAAAGCTGGATAAATTTGCTTTCTGCATTGGAACTGCCCCCAGCTGGAAAATTATCCCTTACAAACCATAAGCTGTAACAACAAAATTGCCATTAATGCATAAATGTTTCCTGTGCTGTGCTCTTGCTTGATCTTGCTTGTAGCTGTGCTGGCCAACTGCTAACACGATCTACATAGTTTAGCTAGAGTTTATGGAGAACTTGGCTCTGAAACATAGTTATTTGCAATGCAGAATGAGAATGCAATGAGAACAGATCCTCTGAGTTTGTCATGCCGTCTTCTGGCAGAAATGTGCAGCATCTATTTTACAGCTCTCAGAGTTATCTCTGAATCCTCAACTTCTTGTTTGTCTGTATTTCATTTGGGTTCCTACCAAAGTATTAGTAATAGCTATTGAAAAACAACCAACAATCCCAAACAGCTCGTTCTGTCCCAAACAAAAGAAAAACTGTCAGATCAATGTGTAGACAGTTACTAATTTATCTGCAGAGCAGTGTAGAGCTGCATGAGATAGAAGTTGCCTCAGGTACTTCAGCTTTTCAAAAGCACAGCCAGCTCAGAGTTAATTACCATGACTGTACAGGGACACTTAAGCAGGTTTTCTAGCTCGAACAGAATTCTTTGGTACTTCCTGGGTACTGTCAGCTTTCAACTTTTACCAAGTTAGTCTGAGTGGATCTGTCCTACAGAGCCAACAACAGAGTAAAAATAGCACAAATACATCATTCAGTACATGTCCTTAATGCAGAATGAGGAAGACCAATGCTTCAACAGTTCATAACTGCAAGATTATATTACAAATATTTTCCCTATGTATTCTTATTTTAATTGAAGTATTCCATGGTTATATGATTCCTACTTTCCTCAGCATCTTCAAACTTGCATGTCCCATTCCGAGGAGGGAGCAGATTTTTATAGCATGACAGTGATTTTATTCATTAAGACTTTGCCAGCAAAAGCACTTGGGGAATCATAAAAAAGTTATACACACATGAAAAAAAGACACAATGGAAATATATATTAAGTGTCAAAATACAAATTAAACAAGCAAAGAAAGGTGGTCTAATAAAAATACAGACATCACTAGTCATAAGAAAAGCTATTTCTTTGAAACAGAAGAGCCTGCTTTGTTTGGTAATTATGATGAACTAAAAGAGAAGTCACGGTGGGGCAGGGATTCTCCACCTCGATGCTCTCTCACAGCACAGGCATAATTACCACCCAACACCAATGTCATGGAGCAGAGCAGGAGGTGCTGGTCACACCATCTCTAGGGATGAACCCAGTGCTCTTGAAGCAGTAGTCAGGATCAAAAAGGTGAAGTTGTTCTTGAGCACAGTGAGACCTAAAGCAAAACCCGGGAATGAGAAAGCAGAGATGGAAGCAGCATGTTAAAGAGATTCTTCCACTCTAAACACAGCAGATGTAAAGTAAAGAGCAGAAGTTAAAAGAAGAGGAAGGAGAAAGAACAACATAAGGACAAAAGACAAGGACCAGCAATGTGTTGTAGAAGCGATGAGGAACAGCTCATCCGATCAGATCAGAGAACAGTGCAGAGAGCAGGAGCTGGTAATGGAGTCAGAAGGGAAGACTACAGGGTTTCAGCTACAGCAGAAGAATTCTTATTTAACACTAATCATTAAAGTACAGATTTCCCTCTTGATATTTTATTTTATAAACATCTAGCACAAATGCATTCACAATGCTGAGCCAGTAATTTTCATCCAGTTTCTGATGATTAATAACACATTAACCCGAGGTGATTCATGGACCTGAGGTGATCTTTAAAACAGCAGTGGAAGTACTTTGGGCCACAACTGTTAAAAACTTAAAGCAGCCATGTTCTTGATTTCTGAACAAGGTGCAAATACTGTGGATATAATTAAGTGCTTTCCTTCAGTTCTGCATGTACCTGCCTGGCACAAGATTTACATTCAAATTTTATATCCAAAAACCTGGAGATATACCATAGTAACAGAAACCAAATGATTTTGAGGGAAATCTGCCTTAAATTTCATTGGCCTAGCTTTAATGATGATATGAGCTCCTATAACATGGTTGAAGTTGCACATTCAGAAATGCTTGTGTAAAGCAAACAAAGTGTGAAGCATTCACTTTAAGGGCAGGTCCAAGTCCAGCTTCAGAGACTGTGATCTTCACACAAAGCACCAAAAATGTTTTGGGAAGATTTTATTTCTATTGCAAATTTTTGAAAGCTTTTTATTTCTTCCCACTACAGCTATTTTTAGCTGAACTCCTTGTCCCCATTCTGGTCAGACTCATCCAGCCAGATTAGGATTAAATGGAGCACAGCAGTGGTCCCACAGGAGTGTTCACCCCCCTCATTAATTAGGCATCGAAATACAATTAAAAGCTCTTGTTGCTTTCTAAAGTTGTATAAAAGCAGAAGATAATATTTTTTAAATTCTGCTTTACACTTCTTTCATTCATTGCTTTTCAAAACCGTTGCACATCATCAGCAAAATGGGTGTTTCCCCTTTGTCAGCCAGCTGGGAGCTCAGAGAACAGCCTATGGGACTGCACTGGGATTCTGAGCCCTAAAACAGAGTGAGGAAACAGCTCCATGCTCCAGCCCAGCCAACCCTGCCGGTCTACATCCTGCCAGTCACCACAAAAAATATGTCATAAGCAAAGGAGAAAGTCACACCTGAGCAATAAACAGCCACCTCTGGCTTTTATGGTGCTACTGGCAGCCTATTTGCCAGCATCTGGCCTGGCAATCCTTCACTGTACAGCACTTGCTTTGACTAAGACAAATCACTTGTACACAAGGGCAGCAGAAACAAGCCCACAGCAACTAATTCATCAAACCTTAAAGAAAAATTAAGAGAGGAAAATGTAGATTTGAATGTCAAAGAACCCTTCCATTGTTAGCCTAGGTGCAGAAATAGAGACCACCAACTGCTGCCTTCTTGGCAAATCTGAATGTGACCAGAGAGCTGATCTCCCCTTCTGTCCAACTGCTCTGGTAAGCTGAGAGGCAACATGAAAAAAATCTGAAGAAAATCCATGACACCACACTTAGAGAATCACAATGGATTTGAAAACGCTCAGTGCTCAATAATTTTGTCTCAAAGTGGAAAGCCACATCAGCATGACAGTAAATTGTTTCTGTGCATTTGAACAGCTTGGTTCTGACTGGTAACTAAATAAAGTAAGATAGACAATGCCTGATTGACAGAGTTTTTCCATTTTTATATCTCCAGGAATGCTACAAGGCATACACAAGTGTCCCCAAGAACATGAGAGCTAAGAGAACTGTAACAGATAGCCAGATTTGTAAATCCTTGGGAGACCAGATGACTTATATATTATATTACAATAAATTGCCTCTGAAATTGTGGCATGCTGCTTTGGGGAAGGAACAGTGTCCTCCCAGGAACAGAACTTTTGTTATTCTAAATTGCTCTAATTAGGGCTCTTCAGAGCCCTGTGGCTATAGCTATTAGCTTTCCAACACAGCAACAACATTCTCCAAGCAACAAGATGGTTACAAAATACACCCTTCAAACTAGTTAGCAGAAGGCTATGGGAACTCCAAAGTACTCTTTATAATCAGAGGAAGATGCATGATTCTGTATTTTCAGCCTAAGGAGAAACCAGGCAGAATGTAAGTTTACACATTACACATTAACTCTTGGGAGAGTTTTCTTAAAATGTTTACATTAAAAATGATAAATTCTGAATGTACGGATTAACTATTTTAGTACTGCTCTAATTAAAACTAAATAAGGTTGTCTCCCTACACACACACACATCCCAACCTGAACTTCAGGATTAAAAGTTTCTGAATTCAAATACTGATTTATCTTTATTGTCTCCTGTCTGAAATGGACCCATGGAGTGTCTGATTCTCAGTCTTGATAACCCTTGCAGAAGAAAAATTGCTATTATTTTGTACACAAGTCCCTTAATTTGCCACTAGGCATCTTCCCAGAGCAGACTATGGAATACTGTGGCTGTGTGGTCTGATCAGTGATCTTTTCTAAAGGGCAGAGGTACTAATGTTTGTCTTCACTGCTATATAGTTCAGTAACAGTCCTACAGCTACATTAATATTTTTTAATTTGATTTAGGTATTTCCTGGTTACGGGTCTGAGAGGTCACTGCTAGAATATTTACAGAGATATTTTTGGTGGTTCCACCCCAAGCTTGCTCCCACCACAGCTCAGTATTTGATTCTGGCTGGGATATAACATTTGATTGCAGAACATGAGATAGTCTTTTCCTTTACCCTCAAAACTTTAATAATAAAGTTCATATCTAAAACATAAATGTAATGACATTCTGTTTGCTGTTTGAATATCAATAAACTACATCTTCACATTAGGAGACAGAACAAGGTTTGGGGGGTTTTTTAGAGAAATAGAAATGCCTTAATTTTCATTTAAGTTTTCAAGCACAATCTTACATTTGTGGCATTGCTCATTTTGAAGGATTATGGTTTTTTTTAACTGCAAGTGCAATATTAATAATAAAAGAGGACTTATTCAGTTGATATTTTGAATTTTCAAAATATTACAGGAATTCCCTCATGGACACTACACAACTTTCTTGTAAGGTACTGAAAGATTATTCTCCTTAATTGTAGTTGTAGAAATGTAGAAATTAGGTTAAAAGCAACTGCCCAAGACCACAAAGCTAACCACTAGAGGAAGTGGGAATGCTATCCTGACATTTTGATTCTATCACTAGTTCACAGAAATTAGAGGTTAGAGTCACTTTCAAACCACAAGTTGAGAAGTAGCAGCTGGTTCATAGAATCACAGAATGTTCTGGGTTGAAGGGACCCACAAGAATAATTGAGTCCAACTCTTAAGTGAATGGTCTATACAGGGATGATGGTTGACTGCTTAGAATTCAGAATAAGCATCACTTATCCTCAATTCATATTCAAACCCAGTATTTATGTGAAGAACTAAAGATCAGTTGATATGGAGAAGACTGAATGAGAAAAAACTGTGCTTGTTTCTGAACACTAGGACAGCCAACCAGGTCCAGCAGCAGATGCAGAATACTCAGTAGCTGAGTTTAAAAATACCCAACTCACGAGCTGATACTGCAACAAAACCAGAACAGCCTGCAACATCCTGAGCCAAAACAAGACATGAAAACCTTGAGTGGAACAGTACTTACAGCTAACGTCAGCCATGATGCAAACAAGCTCCAGTAAACATGTTTTCTTCTGAAGCTGCAGGTGCTGTTTAGTCTTGACCATCAGCATCTAAGTCAGCTGCAGGTTTTTTATGACAGCTCTTCGACTTGCATGACTCAAAATGCATTTTCACTGTGCATTATCCTGAAAAGTTACTTGCAGAAGGCCAGTGAAATGTCATTTGGGGTAAATGACTTCTAATACAAGAAGGATATTGTTCAAGCTATATTAAGTCTAATATATATATCCTCAGTTATTGAGACATGTTGGCAGTGTGTTCTTCTCAACCTTTTGTTATCAATTCTGTGATTCTGTGATCAATCATTAATCAAGAACTACTTCCAAAGATGGTGGGCAGCAAAGAAAGGGAGACAAGCTGAAATAGGAATCTACATCCAAAGATGTGGGGAAAAACAACAGACAAGAAAGATGAGACAGACAGACTGCTTGTCTAGGTTTTGTAAAGAATAATCTTTTCAAGAAGCATTTTAAAAACATCAGACCTAAAGATCCAATTGCCTTTTCTGTCTCTTTTCTTCATGGCTTTTTGTAGGTATCATCCTTTATGGCTGTTCTTGGCTTTCTCCTTGTTCTCTCTGATTCTTCCTCAGCATTATCTTAACAAATTCCCTCAATTATTTCTTTCAGTAATTCTGAGGATGAAGCTTGAAATCTGTGGCTGATCAACTTTCTAGAAAGCATATATTGACCACCATTCCATGTGGACTCGCAGGTCAGGACAACCTTCCTCTTTGCTGTGCTCTGCACAGGCAAACCATGGGACTGCACCAGTGTCACAGCCATTGGCTAAATAAGATTCAATGGGATCTAAACTTGCCATGGTATGAAGCCACTGACCTTATGTATCATTTATCTTGCTTTCTGCAGAGGCCGTGACACAGCCCATCCCAGACAAACCAATTTGTTGAATAAAGGCCATGCTGGAACTTGCAGCATGCTCGGTGCCTGCTGGCAGAGCTCCTCTGTACTGAGCAAGGTCTCACATGATTCTCATGCAGCAAGCAAAAAATGTCTTCTGCACCTCCTTTTTCAGTGTACAATTTGAATATTCACTTAAATATAACAGCTACTAAATTTGCATTATGGAATTTGCATCTTTATCCTTCAGGTTTCATTTGGAGAGTGCACAAACACATGGAGGAATGAGGCTAACAGCTGGTATTCAGGCACCTGTGCGTATTATCATTTGTGCATCTAGCACTCAACCTCACAGCTGTACAACCAATACTTGACCCTGATTCTTTTCCCCCTCCCCTTTAACAAGATATTTGGACAAAGCAAATGAGGAACTGCCCGAGTTCAGCTATCCCAGTATCACAGAGCAGGGTTCCCACAGCCTCCAGTTACACAAGACATTTGCACAAACAGCTTGCACAAGCAGGTGGTCAAATCTGGAACTACTGGATTAGCGACATTATCCCACTAATGAAAGCTCAAGATTTCATTAAATTAAATGATTGTCCAGCAAGAGTGTACACAGCAGTTACAGCCAGCGTGTGTGGACAGAAGCCAGCTGTGTCGAGCTGACGGGTGCTACAAGGTATTATTGGTAACGAGGTTAGCCAGCACTTAAAATGAGCTAAAATCCTCAAACTTTTCCAGTCACAGCCGGGACAGGAACACCGCGCACCACCCGAGCGGGACCAACACGTCACCGCCCGCCCCCCTCCGTCACCACAGAAAATGGCCGCCCGGCACGCGCCCCGCCCGACGCCCCGCCCACCCACGTCACGGTGGGCCGAGGCGCGCGCGCCCCGCCGCGCCCCGGAACAGCCGCCCGTGCGGCCGGGGCTGTGAATCCGCTCTGCTGATTGGCTGCTGGCCGCGTCACTCCCGGCCCGCCCGCTCGCTGATTGGCGCGGCCGGGGGGCGGGCCGGGGCGGCCGGCGGGCAGGAAGGCGCCATGGCGGCCGTGGCTCAGTGCGTGCGGGGTGCGCTGCGCCCGCGCCTCCCGCTCCTGAGCGTCGCGCTGAGGTGAGGGGGTCGCGCCGCGCCGCTCGCCCGACACCGCAACATTCGGGACGGGGCTGCGCTTACCGCCGGGCCGGGAGGAGAGCGAGGCTCGGTCCCGCCGCGCTGCGGTCCCCAGCTTTGATGAACCCCGTCCGACAGCCGGGCCGGGCCGGGGCCGCCCCCCATCCCCCGCCGCTCTTCGCTGCTCTCCCTTGCCCTTCTCCCTCAGAGCGGCCCGGCACTGCCGGGAGGGCTCCATTCCCGGAGTGCCCATGCGGCGGGCGGGGATCCCGGCCCCGGTGGGAGCACGGCGCTGATCCCGCAGCTTCCTTCGTGGGTGGCTCGGCTCGCTCAGCCTCGGACGTGTCAGGAAGGGATGAAAAGTGATCTTTCTTTATGGAGCAGGCCCGTGCTGGCCGCGGTGCCCGCCCGAGAGCGGGGGTGCTCTGAACTGCGCCTGCTTTCAGGGAGGCTTTGCCGCTGATTGCATCACCGAGTTTATTTCCTGACAGTGCTGAAAACGCATACTCCCCTTGAAACTGATGTAACTATAAACTGAATGCAGTGCACACTTAGAGGCTGGTATCTTGCAGCAGTTATTTTCTGGTGCAGTTTAAATACAGGCCGGAGGTACGCTGTTTCTGACGGAGGGTTCTGTAGGCAGATTTCACAGGCCTAGAATTGTATGAATTCATGCTTTGATGTGAGAATTTTGTGGACGTTATGTGTCAAAGTGTCTGATATGTCTGGAAAATGATGATATCTTCCAAAATAAGCAACAGAATAATAACGTCCATATTTTTTTTGCCTTAGAACATCTCCGCGACTGCTTTGTGCAGCAACACAGCAGAAAAATACTGGCCAGAACTTGGAAGAGGAGCAGAGCCAGAGCCAAAATGAGCAGAAGGTGGAACCCAGCGCTGCTGAAAAGCTGTTAGCTGAAGAAAAGGTCAAACTGGAAGAACAACTAAAAGAAGTTACTGTAAGTGTCTCTGTGTTATTGGATTCCCCAAGTTACAAATGGTGTGCCCAAGAGCCTGCACTGTGGGTTCTCAGTGCACAGTCTGGATATGGTTTATGTGACTCCTGTTTAGTTGTATAAAATCCACAATTTAATAATTTCTTTAAACTTAAGAGTACATGTACTGCAGTATCTGTGATGCATCCCTGGTCCAAAATTAAAATCTTGGATAATTTCTTTCCAGTTTCTGGATGGAGTTAGGCCTTTTCCGCTTGGAAAATTTGTTACTGATTTTCACATAGGTTTTGCTCAGTGGAGAAGTAATTTTTGGGAGCCATGGAAGGGTGTATGTCTCTGGTGTGTGCATTTGTGTGTGTTAAAAGTAGGCTTTATGGAAACAGCTGCCAACTTTCCAAAGGTCAGAGTTAATGATGCTTAGCTTTATACAATAGTGTACTTAGGCTGTAGTTAGGAAGTTTCAAACCTTGTCTGTGGAGAGCACTTCAGACTCGAGGCTGAAGTGTCACATCCCTTCTGTGTGGCCTCGTGTGTGTTGGATTCTCTCCTGTGCACAGCTCCAGCAACTGAAGGATGCCCTGGAAGGTGGGCATTAATCAAAGACATTAATGAGTGCTTTATATAAAATATCTTTCTGGAGCATTTGAGGCTTCAAGAGGTAGCCCACAATCTTCAATAGAACCAGCACCTGTGGATCATTTGTGGATTGAGTTTGCTTTCTCTTGCCCTTCCCAAATCTCTGAAGGAAAAATTTGACATGTCACATAATGTTTTTGTTTGCTCTTGGTTGCCTAATGCAGCTCTTCAGGCAGCATGTTGATTATTTTTATTCTGGTTTGAGATTCTTCACTGGCATACAAAGCTCAAGCACATTTAGGGTGGAAGCCATTTGGGGTTAGTTGATGAAGCACTCAGTGTGAATTTTTATTTTATTAATTTTATTGTATTTCACATCTTAGTACATCTGCTGGTAAATGGCCATATTTCTAGGAATAGACCAAAACTTGACCTAAACAACAGAGGAATCAGGCTGCATAGTTTGTAAAGGCTTTTCCAGAGAAAACTGGAAGGCACTCTGTGGTATGTATGGAGAGGGAAGAGGTGGTTTGAAAGTCATGGCTGGTTTGAATCTGATTTGCAGTAGTGTCAATGTACCTCACAACTGATGGAAGGATTTCTGGGAGCACACAGCAGAAAAAGCAGAAATACTGTGTTCATAGAATTATTTATCTATAGACTGATGGGGTTTTTTTCCTCTGTTGACAAATACTGAGAGTTTGGAGAACCATCTGGTTTCCATCCCATCATTTCTGTCCTTGTGAAGTAAAGCAAAGTTTTGTCCTGGTTGGAGGGATGGTGTGAATTGGCATGCTGTTTCAGATTACCCTAAATGGTGGATTTAGGCTATGAAACTGTTTAAAATGCTGTTTTATACTGAATATAAATAATATAATATATGCAATAATATATAATATAATATAAGCTGAATTATTGTCAGCTGCCTGACTAGGAGGAATAACTTCTGTTACTGTGTTTTCTTCTTTAGGAGAAATATAAGCGTGCCTTGGCAGATGCAGAAAACGTGAGGCAAAGAAGCCAGAAACTGGTAGAAGAAGCAAAGTTATACGGTCAGTGGAGGCTTCTCTGGTGTTTACTCAGTATGACCCAAGAAATGCAAAGCCTGGAAAAATGCAGCTGACTGGCCTTGCAGTATTGACAAGTTGCACTTCCCAGTGATTCTGACTACTTGCTTAAAAAATGCATTTGAGGCTGAGAGGTTTGAACAGTTCCTCAACTGGCATCAGAATTGTGACCATCTCCCCAGCCAAGGGCAAGACTTAAACTGCTGAAGTCAACAGCTGACATTTTCTTTAAATTTGCTATCTGGTATCCTACAATGTGTACTGCATTAGTAGATTTTTTTAGTAAGTTTTGCAGTTGGAAGTTTGCCTTTTTCATCTATTTTGGTCTCAGATCTGACCAAGAGCATGGAATATTTGTTTGCCTTCTGGTTTGGGTTTTTGGTTGTTTGTTGGTTTTTTTGTGGGGAGGGAGGGTGTTTGGTTGTTTGGGGTGGGGGGTGGAATGTGGATTGGTTTGTTTGGTTTTGGTTGATTGGGTTTTTGAGGGTTTTTTTGGGTTGAGTTTTTTTGGGGTTTTTGTTTGGTTGGGGAATTTTTGGGTTTGTTTGGGATTTTTTGTTGTCTCTTGTTCTTAAGTGTTTATTTTGAATTTGGTTCTTTTTTGATTTGGGGATATTTTTTAGGGATATTTTTTAAGCCTTTTACAGTTGAGTGACTGTTGAAGGTGATAGCTTCCAAATGGAAGTAATATTTCTAAAAGAACAGATTCTTTTCAGTGCTAGGAACACACAATCACTGGCTGTGAGGAGAGCTAGAAGCACATCTTCCTTCAAGAGCCAGGCTAGTAGTAACACCTGATTTAGCTTTTTGACATTTCCAGCATAAATCTGTAAACCAGAAATTGTCTGCAAATGCTGCAGCAGCAGAGTGCTGTTTTATCCTGGTGTTTGCCACTCTGCCTAGAGTTGAGTTGCTCTTTTTCACCACACCATACACAGCTGTATAGTTTAGTTCTCTGAATTTCTGAATACAGGGTCTTCAGTTCATGTGTACTGTAAGAAAAAGTGCATTGTACTCTTTTTCATGGATGTTTGAGTGCTTCATCCTGAGGTTGCTTTGCAATAAGCATTGTTTCACTAATGTTCTACTTACTGCAAAGGACTTGGAGTCATGTCTGAGCTCAGAGGTGCTACAATGGAATTGAATTTATCTTGAAAACTATAATACATATAATCTGTAAGTTTTATTATTTGTGCATGACTGCTTGTTCTGTTGAAAAAAGAGCAACTCATTTCTGAGACTTGCATAAATTCTGAGTTGCAGTCACAGATACTTGCAAATACAGTGTAGACAATAAAAACCAGAACCAAACCACCTTCTGAAGAGTTTGGGTTTTTTTGTTTGATCCAGATAACCAGACAGCTGATCTATCTCTATTTAGTACAGTTAAGCCCCAGCCACAGCTCTAGTTGTTAGTTCAAAACCATGATGGGGTTTTTTTGCAGATTTTTGGAACTATTTGGACATTGTTAGTTACTGTTCTGTGAAGAGCTTGAGTCTCTACAGAGTTGTGCAGTTGTTAGAGACCTTTTCCTGAGAACTGGGTGATCCCCACAGATCTTGTAAGGTGCTTCCATAGTTATGTGGGGGTTTTTTTGTTTAAACCAAAGACTTGGCCTCTGGTAATGGTCATATCACTTCTTGGTAAAGAAAAAAAACCAAACATCCAAAATGTGAGCTAGAATTAAAAAGGCTGACTCTGGCTTAAAAACAAAAACAAAACTGAAAACCAGAGCTGTTTGTCCTTTGCTTACCTGTGTGTAGAAATGTGTTATTTTACTGTTTTGATTTTTTTCTTCACTGCTAATGCCTTAAGAGAGATTAGTCCAGATTCTCATAGTGTGAGCCAGAGAACAGCTTCAGGAGAAGGACTGTGATTAGTTTGGAAATCGTTCAGTATTTGCAAGGCACAGCTGCTGACTCTGTAAAGGAGTAGTAGGAGGGAGAGGTGCAAGTTTTTTCATTCAAGAAGGAATTCTTGTTCATCTCTTGAAATCCTCATCAGTCTGATTACATGCTTTGTCTTCTGCAAATCTTTCTGTGACATCAGATTAAAGTGTAGAAATAGGGCTTTGAACATAATGCTTTGAATGTTAGGTGATGGGAGAGACATGAGGAAATTACATGAAGTCACCTGAAGGTTTTGGTAACTTTGAGTTGAAATCACTTTTTTTTTCCATAGAGGAGGATGGTGTGGATTTCAAGGTATCTGTAATAGTTCTTTATTATCATCCAAAACTGGAAAGGATTCTTCACCCCAAATGATTACAGTGTCATGAATCTTCTTAAAAGTCTAAAAGTGCAGATTATTGTTGTAGCTTTTGGGGTTGTGAGGTTTGGGTTTTTTAACTTTTTTTTCCCTCAGTGGACTAATCCCATTCTCTCCTGCTTTGTCCATTTTCAGGGATCCAGAGCTTCTGTAAGGACTTACTAGAAGTTGCAGACATTTTGGAGAAAGCAACAGAAAGCGTTCCAAAAGAAGAAATTAAGGATGAAAATCCTCACTTGAAGAGCTTATATGAAGGTCTTGTCATGACAGAAATACAGATTCAGAAAGTGTTTAAAAAGCATGGCCTGCTCAGACTGAACCCTGTGGGAGCCAAGTTTGATCCCTATGAACACGAGGCTCTGTTCCATGCTCCCGTGGAGGGGCAGGAGCCTGGCACCATTGCAATGGTGTCCAAGATCGGCTATAAGCTGCACGGGCGCACGCTGCGGCCCGCCCTCGTGGGGGTGGTCAAAGAAGCTTAGCTGCTCAAGCTGAGAGTTTCAAATGCCATACAACTATTAAACAGCTGGATGGTTTTTCTCTCACACCATGCTTCCCTCGTTCCTCTGCTCCCTGAGAGGTTTAAATGAATTGGTTGAGGTCTCCCAGTGAAAATGAAGTAAGTGATGAAATTCTCCTGCTTAGTGGCCTTCAACATCACTGTTCCATAAGCTCTTCTTCAGTGAACTACAAGAGCCATTAAGCCCTCTAATGCTTTAGATTAGATAACGTTTTTTATAACTATTGCTCCTGAGAAGGTAAATTAAATTGGAAAGAATGAGACGCTCATAAGAAAGTTGCAATTTCAAGTTTATCACTGTGTGTAGATTGAAAATGCAGATAGTGGTTCAAACACTTCCTTTGGTTTTGTAGAATCTCACATTGCAGAAGTGGGTGACATAGTACAAATAACCTGCTTTCTGCAAGCACCCATCAGCTTTTATACACTGATGTGATAAATGCTGTTTTGTCTATTCAAAAATAATCTCAACAACTGAAACTGAAACCTGTGTGAATTCTGAACTGTAAATAAATGGCAATGGAGATTAGATATCTTTTGTAATTGTTCAAACTTTCTGTCCTGTACTAATACTGAATCAAGAAAACCATCTAATACTTGTATGGCATTGAAGAACCAATACAATTTATCCTATCTCTGGATTTTTAATTTAATTTTGTTGTATAAATTGGTTTGAACAATTTTTATAGTCTTGTAACTTCGAGCTTTGCAATCAGTTTGTTATGCAAGCTGTAGTTACAATCCTGCTGTGAGCCAGAACACCCAAAGAAGTGAGTTGCTCAGAGTCTGGTATATGATTTCTTTTAGACTTACATAAATAATTGCATGTAAGTGGCTCAAACACAAGTGTGAAATTAGTTTCATTTTCATTACTTCTTACATTTACTCAGCTTGGATCTTAGGTTGCACCAGAACTTTTCCCCACGTATCTCTTGCCATGCCTAACTCCACCTGCTGCTCCCAGTCCTGCAGACTCAGGCTAAAATACAACACAATTACCTAAACAACATTTGTCTGGTCACCTGGATAGGAGTGGGTGAAATCTGGCAAATTACTCAACTGACAAAGGATCCATCCTCTTGTATTCTGAAAGCTCACACTATTAACACACAGGACGGATTCCTCAAACTTAGGGAAGTTATTAGGCCCTGTAAAAAGTAAGTACGTCTGAATTTTTTACCATGTATCTGGTTATTGCGGATTAAGGAGCTTTTTACCTTAAAGTCAGCTGTTGATTATATTTTTTGTGGTTTAGATACACAGAGTTGCCAAGAGCTTACTGAACACTGGAGGTACTCCTGGTGAGAAGTGATTACTTCCTGGTGTGAAGTGATTACTCATTAATTCTTAAGGCATTTTTCCCAGTGCTGGCTTCCCTCATGGGAATTAAACAGTTTACCAGGAACAGCCTAAGTGCACAAAACTGGAGGTTGGTCATGTTAGTCATATTTAAGTATTCATTCTTTCTCAACACTAAGAGAATGTTTCAACTGGCCAGAGGAAGGAGAGTAACTTACATGTGTGAAGACACCTACAGTGCTAATTTTTTTAAATGAATCAAGTCCAGGGAAAAAAAATGAAAAGATTGATTTTAAAACTACAGGGGAAGAAAAGGGGATTCCATATACTGAAGTTGAATTTGGAAGTATCTTTTCTCCATCTGGATTTAAGAGCACATGTAGTTGTGTGAAGTAGAATTGAAGAAATGGTTGTGTTGCAGTTTGACTGGGACCTGTTCTCACCACTGATGTCAAAAAGGGACCAGGTTCCATTTTATATACCTTTTAAGAACTGTCATGCACTGTTTTGTCCCCTGCCAGTCCCTCTGAATCTAAACTCAATGTAGTAATAATGTCCTTAGTATAGAAGTTTTTCCAATAGGGAGTTTAAAAAAAAGGGACACCTTGTTTCCTAGCAGAGGAAGATTTTGTTAACAAGCTTCCCAGTGCTTCACACAAACTGTCATTTCTGGACTACCTCAATTCATGTTCTTAAACACCAACACAAGGTTCGTCTTTAAAGCTGGTAACTGAGTCTTTCATTTAAGTGGTTCCCCTTCCCTGGCCTGCCCTCAGAGAGGCTTTGGTGTGGAGTGGGTCACCTGTGCACTCAGGAAGGAGCACTGAGGAAATCAAAGAACAAGAGGAAAGTAGTTCTGAAATTTAAGCACCCAACAAAGCTACCACCAGTACCAGCTATCTCACAGACTACATTTCCACCCCATCACACTTAGCTACAATGTGTCTCTGCTCGTTATTGCAAGGACTTAACCATTTTCTTCATTGCCCAGACTACATTATTGTTAAATCAATCATGGAAAGAAACTTTCATACAAGTTTTATTTACCAATACACAATGCAAAAAATCTAGTAAAAAGCTGTGTGCACAACATCAGTTAGGCTTTGTGTGATTTAGCACAGGTGTTTGTGTGTCTGGCACAGCTACAAATGTAAACTTCAAATGAATGCAACATTCCCTTTATGGAAGAAAGAAGCTGATGAGCTGAAGGTGCTCATGGGGTATCTTGTTTCACAGTATTTAATGTGTCATCACTCAGAAGTGACTGGGGCACAGGCAGAAACATTTTGTGAGAAGAGTAAACCAGAAGGCTCATCAAGCCTGTTCCAGTTGCAAGGAATCGAATGCAGCAGCTGCCCAAGAGGATAAGGGCATTGTGCTCAGTTTGGGTGATATCCAAGGCAGGTCATGGTCAGACTAGTGCAAACCTACAAACACTGTTCTCACTGTGTGCTGGGCCTGCCATGAACGGGGGGCAGGAGGGGCTGTAGCCAGAAAACTCTGCAGCATCCAGGCCCAGCACTGCACATGGAGTGAATGGAGGCTCCTACACAGTGCTGGCATGGGGGGACACAGCACAGCCCCTGCCCAGAGCACAAGATCAGTATTTTGAACAGCTTAGAGAGTGTTGCTTCTTTCATAGGCTTACATCAATGCTGTTAAGACAGATACTATCATTAGTAATAACTTTAATTAGAAAAGTCAAGAGCATTAAGCATATAAAACACCTTGTCATTAGCAACATGAAGGCTGGGTTATTTGTACAGTACAGGAAGCACTTCCAGATCAACACAAAATACAAGTTGAAAGAGCTCTTTGCCATCTCAGCCCCTTCACCACAGAAGAGAAGCAGCATAGCTGTAGTAAATTGCTGGATTAACATTAACTGCATCTCAGTTTATAAGCAATCAAACAGAAAACCAGCAGCTCATAACAAAGGAATGCTTAGACTAAATCAGTTCCATTTGAATATGGAACAGCAGCATCCTCTAGTGCAAGTCACCTTTAAAATTAAAAGCATAGCTGACAATGAGACTTTGCTTCTAGAGAAGCCCTTTCCAAGGGACTAGTATTTGCTAAAGCAAACATTTACCACCTTGAATTAGCTTGCAAGTACAAAATAAATATTGATATCCATATTGCATACATTAAAAATACTTTATTTTACATTCATTTTGATGTTCAATAAGTTACATCTAGCACCAAAGAAACATTTCGGAGGGGTTGAGGAATTAAGAAGTTACAAAGTGTAAATGCAGAATTCCCTTCAACATTTAAATGACTCATTGGTGCTTAGATTTTTTCCTAAGTTATTGTTCAGATGGGCTTTACGCTATTGCTTCAGTTTAACTTAGATGTGCCAAAACAGTGTAGAAATATGAAAATCACAGATTTGAGGGAAAAAAACCCAAAGAACCAAAACCAAACAATTCTCTTAAACTCCCAGCTACATGCAGAATTGAAGGTTCATAACAGCATGTTATGGCAGTTAGATAACAAGTTACAGGAAGAACCAAATTGCATAACAAGAATACTGAAAAGAAAGACTGAGCTTCCTTCCCACAGGAGTAAGACAGAGAAAATAACCAAGGGTTTATACCTTATGAACTTGTGTGCTGCTTGTACATGCATATAGGGTGGAAGTGGTTATTAAAGCTACTCAGCACATTGCAGTTAGCTCCACTGCTGCCAAGAAGAGACAATTTTGTCTCGAGTATGCCACAACAAACCACTTACAGATAAGCCAAAGAAAGTATTACATCCCAGAGGACATAGCCCTTAACTTTTTTGAAAGGACAAACATCATAAGCTCAAAAGAAAAAGGCACTAGAGTTTTGTGTTTTTTTCCTTAGAAATGCTGGCTTTGTAATTTTACCCCTTTTATTCTAAACTCACTGGTAACACTAGTTTGGTAATGCTGGATGTATTAAATGAAACCCAGTTCTATCAGAATACCTCTACCAAACTGCAGAATTAATACTGTTTTAGGATTTTGTGGTATCCTGACTGATCACAGCCCAAAGCATCAAAGCAAGATGACATTTCCAGATCTTGCACTCACATTGAAGCCAGTCAGGTTCCAAGTTTTGGTACACCTGCACTCTAGAAGACCTGCCCAGCCTGCCTCCAGTCACAGCTCCCTGCTGCAGACACGACCAGCAGAGAGGCTTAGGCACAAGTAATTGTATCATCTTCCACATGGCAACCACCATTTTTTATTCATTTGGTGAATACCAGCATGGGAATTGAAGGATGAAATGGGCATAAAAATCTATTTCTAATCTTCCTTCAACAACTCTCCCTTAATAGATCTCACTAGGACGGTACTGTGGGTCTGGCATTTGTGTTTCCCACTGTGTTACATTCCAGTTGGTGCCTGGCTCCAGGCCCAGCTGTGAGGACTGGAGGAGATCCCTCCAAGTGCAGTGTTCATCTACCTGTCAGTAAATTCAGATTCAGTGTGCAATTAGAACCCTACAGTGGCTGGATTAAGCACTCCAAATTTAGCAACGCTTTGTGCATTTAGACCAAATCTGCATCAATTGTTATTTTTGTTTTTAAAGGCCAATCTCAGGGATCACGCTCCATTTGAGAATCTTGCTCCTTCTCCCTGACTTCCCAGCGAAACTCAGAAGGCAGCTACACTTCCTCAGCCCATGTGAGCTCAGCAGTTAAGATCCTGAAGGAGGAGGAGCAGGCTCCCCCAACAAGGAAAAACTGTGGTTTTGCTGCCTGTGGCTCTCAACCCCTGCCAAACATCTCATTGCCTATTCTCCCAAACCCCATTATTGGCCCAAATCAGGTACCTCACTGTAGCTGACCCCTCCTCTGGAGCACAGCAACACAGCTGCTGGGGATCCCTGACACTCCAGTACCAAGCAGGAAACGTCAAAGCTTCAGAGGGGTCTGTTTCAGGAAACTCAGGTCAAAGCAATGCCCAGAAGAGCTGAGAGCTCTTCAATAACTCCCCTCCACAGCAGAAGTCCCTGGAGGCATCTCACCTACCACATTTCCTTCCTTCCTTCCTTCCACTCCCTGCCACGGCGCCCCCCCTGCTGTATCTGGACAGGAACTCTCATCCCGGTGTCCCCAAGCCTTGGCTGTAGTTACTAAGGAGAATGTTCTGAAAGCTTAGCAATGGTCACAAAAGTCCCTGCTCGCCTGCTCCTGAGCACAAGACCTTTTTAAGCTTCATTTTCCTGCCAGCATTATGCAAAAAAGCCCCAAGAAAACAAAGGGTGAAGAAAGTTTCCAGCAAATGAAACTATCTGCTACCTTCAAAGAAAAGCAAGGATTACACTGATATTCATTTATCCAATAGTACGGACTAAAACAACTACTCTGGGACTACCGGGCTTGAGTAAGTTCAGATGAAAAAATCTGTTCTAATAATGTACCAAAAAGCAGTGAAATCCAATGTAGAAGTTTCACAATTAAGTATTTTCCATGATCCAAAGCAAAAGTCTATTTGAACCACCATGGATCATGATGACTGTGGCGGATTATGTATTTGCTCTTTTGTGTTTTTAAGCAACATGGTTTCTGTATCTTTGGGGAAGGAAGGAAAAAATAACGGAGTTCTTGAGGCTGTAATGGGCCTCTGTTGTGTTTTTTCAGAACAGCTGAATTTCATGAAGCGTCCCTGGATATCCAACCACTTTCTGTCAGAAAGTTTAAAATCCTTTTCTTCAGTACCTTATCTAAGTAACTGGGAAGGCGACTCTTTGAAGGAATTCCTTGTCTTTTTTGGAGATGGTCTTTAATGATGATAGTTTTTACAGTCACGTAACGTGCAGGACTCAAGTTCAGAGAGCTGCAGAGCACCTTTTCCCTGTCTGATAAGAGTTCAAAGCCAGGCAGGTTTTCAATGGCTGCAAATTCACCTTCTTTACCCTCTTCCTTCCCTCTCTTTGAACTAGCTATGTTCTTGTTCTCTTTCCTCTTTTCCCGTTTGTGCCTGGCCGCCTCGTACTCTGCCGACTCCTCCATTTTGGTGATCCCATTTCGCCGATACCTCTGCAGCTCCCGAATCTTGGCTCGAAGTATCCTCTCCTTGTGCATGTTCTCGAAGAAATCTTCAAACTCCTTACAAGACATGAACTGGTACAAGGGCCTCAGTTTCAGCCTCAACTCCTTCTCTTCTTTTGTGATCTTTCGTTTGGGGGCTTTCTCCTTGTCTTTTTTATCCTTCCCCAGGAAGGCCGGTACCAAATTATAGTCTCGCGCGATGTTCTTCCGCCGCTGCCTCTCCTTGAGTTTCCTCACGTACATGTCCACGTGAGCTCTTTTTAACTCGATCTCCACGTCGTCGTCGTCGTAGTTCACCGAGAGGCCGCTGATGAGGGTCTCGGCGTCCTGGTCGTACTCGATCTCGTAGTCGTCGCGGAGCGGCATGTACCCCAGCTGCTGCTGCTCCGCCACCGAGATGTCCAGCGGCGGCAGCGGCGTCGTCAGGCTGGGAGACAGCGGGCCGCCGCTGGGACACGTGTGGTCTGTCACCCTGTTGGGAATAGTGTCAGGGATGCAGGCTTTCCCCAGGTTGCCGTGGATATACATGCTCACATAGTGTTCCATCACCTCCTGAGGGGTTCGGGATGCTCCCACGTGAGCAGCCATGTCCTCCTAAACAGAAAAAAAGGAGGAGTGATAAAACGATTCCCATTACATCCCCAGCATAATGAATACTCAGAAAAGAGCGTGACTTTTTCCTTGCTCCTCAAAAGCCAGCTCCCAGTACCTAAAGTTTTCTAGCAATACTGGCCATATTTCTATCAGATCTGTGATTTCAGCTCTGTATGAGTGTTTATAGTGCACGGAGGCAGGTAAGCCACAAAAACAGCACCACAGGGTGATTCCTGAGCACCCATGGCACTCTCACACAGCCAGCTCACCATGACCAGGAAGCTTTCCAAGTCCTAAGCCAACACCAATAGTGCTGTACAGCTTGGATTTTGCTTGTTTACATCATATTACTGAGGAGCAACATGGAAATAAACAAACAGTATTTACTGTAAGAGTAATAATATTTATTTTCTAGTTATTTAAAAACTAAGCAAGCTGCAATGATTATACACTTTAAGGTTTTGAAAGTATATTTAGTGAAGCAAAACATAAGTAATGACAAATCAAATCAATCAAAAATTAATCAAATGGTCGAGCAGAAGGTAATGAGGATGACTGGGGGACTGGAGTGTCTCTTACAAGGACAGGCTGAGGGAGTTGGGCTTGCTCAAGAAGGGACAACTGAGAGGGGACATCACCAAACTGCATCAGAAGGGAGGTGTCAGAGGATGGAGCCAGGTTCTGCTGTGTGGTGCCAAGCAATAGGACAAGAGGCAACAAGCAGAAATTGATGCACAGGAAGTCTCACATGTACATGAGGAAGAACTTCTTCACTGTGCAGGCGACTGAGAACTGGGACAGGCTGCCCAGAGAGGCTGTGGCGTCTCCCTCACTGGAAATAGCCAAGAATCGTCTGGATGCAATCCTGTCCAATGTGCTCTGGGATGACCCACTGTAGTCCTTTCCAACCTGACCCATTCTGCGATTGTGAAACGACGCTTTCTTACTGCTGCTTTTTAAACCCCAGTCTGGCTGTGCACTGACACTGAAGGCGAGCAGCAAGCCCGCAGCTGGGGCGTACTGAAGGCAAGGCACGGGTAACAGGCAGGGCAAGAGCCGTGACACGGACGGGCTGGCGGAAGGCAAAGGCGGACCGTCAAGCAGCGACAGGTCGGAGCAGCGGAGAGCCCGCCCGGAGAGACGGGGGCAGCCCGGGGTGCGCAGCGCAGGACGCGCCCCGCTGACACGGGCTGCTGTCAGGGCCGCCGCTCCGAGGAGGAGGATCCCCCCTTGTCCCTCGGCCCTTACCCAGTTGCCGAAGCCGAACTGCTCGATGGCGTCCAGCAGCAGCTGCTCCTCGCGGCTGCTCCAGCCGCCCTCGGCCTCGGCGCCCCAGAGGGTGAAGCGGCCGCCGTCCACCAGCTGGTAACCGTGCCATCGGCGGTGCGGGCCGATCTCGGCGCCCGCCGAGAAGCACTCGGGGCAGAGCTCGATGTCGGCGCACTCGGTGCAGCGGAAGCGCAGCGGGCTCACCTCGGCCAGGCAGTACACGCAGTACTTCTTCCCCAGTTCCGCCATCTTACCCCGCCCGCGCGCGCGCGCGGCCGCGCCCCCCGCCACCCCCGCCGCCAATGGCAGCGCGCTCGGGGGGCGGGGCCTCGGCCAGCACCGTCCAATGGGGCCGGGGCTGGCGGGAGCGGGGTGTGTCAGCGCGAGGGGACGGCTCCGATTGGCTGAGCCGGAGCCGTCTGCCCTTCCCGCGGCCAATGGGAGCGGCCGTCCCGAGCGGAGCCGCCGCGCAGGGGCCGCCCGCCAGAGGGCGGGGCCGCGCACGGGCAGGGGGCGGGGCCTCGCGGGTGCCCGGCAACGGGGGAAGCGGGGCGGGGCCTGGGGAGGGGCGGGGCGGGGCAATGAACAGAAACACCGCGGGCAGCGGAGGATAAAGAAATAGAAACATTCTTGGTTTACTTCTACTGCTCTCGGCCCACGCGGAAAACATCAGCCAGTTCCTGGAAACACTGGAGGGAACGGAAGCTGAAAGCCAAGGCGAAAAGGCTGAACTGAGGTGCGTCGAAACGTGTCAGAGGAGAGAGATATCCTGAGCAAAACAAAGCCTGCCAGAGCCAGCCTGTGCAGAAACATCCTGAAACTGCAGCAGAAACGTGGGGGGCTTGGAACGAAGATACCGCTTCAGGACTTGGAGGAACAGGTGGATACTGCAGAGCTGCTGAGCCTGCAGCTGGAAAGGCAGAAATGTCACGGTGCTGGGCTGACCCCTACTTACAGGGGAGGGCAGATAAAAAGCCAGAAAACAAATTCCTCCTTCCTTGTTGAGCGTGACTGAAGAAACTTGGAATTATTATTTGGGAAAACAAATAAAGTAAATCTAGTGTTGGACAAATGTGTGCAACTCATCTAAAAGACACAATATAAATCTCAGCAGCGAATCGGTTTCGGAGAGAACAAGTCTGATTTCACATTCGAATTCTGCACACCAGGAGATGTTTCAGCGGAAGGAAGCGGGACAGCTGCTCAGTGGATAAACCAGAACCATGGCAGCCAAGGCTTCACCAGTGTTCCACACTTGTACCCCTGTTGCACAGGTACTGCCTTCTCTCCTCTCTTTTATTTGGTCCTTCTACCTCTTCCCACTTCAGCAACAGGAAGCTTCTCTAAGTTCAGAAGTTATGCCTGTGTCAGAAGTAAAACAACACTGCCTTAACTTGAGCACAAAAATGCTTTGTGATTATGAAACCTACAATAAACTAAGATTCCTTCTTTTCAAACAAAGTCAGGACAAAGTACTTAAGCATTCCTGAGTTCTGTGCATGTCACAAAGATGTATTTACAACTATTTTTCATAATACATTTATCAGATCCCAGGCCAAGTCCAGAGAAAGATGTATGAAAAGGGATAAAACCACTGGCACAGTAAGATACAGATCTTCAAAATATCTCATGGAATTTAACAAGTATTTTAACATGAGAACTTGGAAATCATCAGCAAAAAGTCCTCTACCTTCATTACACAAATGGCCCAAAGTCCTTTTTTTGAACAGACAAAAACTGCTAAAGCCACCTGTGAAGACAAAAACTAGTACTGGAATTTTTAGTAATTTAATTACACTGACAACAGTTGATTAAGATAACTTTACATGACTTTATTTAACAAAACCATATATTTACAGTTGAAAAAAGTTCCAGTTTGATACACATATCTAAACAAAACAAACGTGGTAACTATATAACCCAATTTAAACATGATGTACAGGAGATGTACCAACACTTCTCTATCATTCTTGTTTTAAAACATTCAAAAATAAGCGGTTACAAGGTACCTTTTTTCTTAAATGAAATTGTTTACTAAATGAAATAACATTAATGGTTGACTGCAGACTGAAGTTGCAAAACTGCTTTATTATAAAGTGCAGATTGTAAAGAATCCCAAAGCTGGTTGGAGTTTTCTGGTTTCTCTGATCTGCTGCATGTACCACAGTACTTTGCATGTATTGCAGCAGTTTTATTTTTCTTTAAACCCATGAAGAAAAGAAAAATTGCTTGATGGGGACATTTGCACCATGAAAGAAAATCTCATGCATTTTGTTACAGATACTTTCAAGTACCTGAACAATAAAATTGTCAATTTTTTAATGTAATTCCCTGAATTTCTTAAAGAAGATTTCTGTATTAGCGAATTAAGAGATTTGGTATACTGCAAGAAACTTGAAAAGCTCAATGGCAAGAAATTCTATGCCATTACGACTCAGCTCTGTTTTTATCAAAATTCAAGCATTACCTTCAAATCAAGTTATTGAGAAGTTGAAATAATTGCATTTTTAGGCAGGTGATCTTTTTTTCACATGTATTTTGTTTGAAAACAAACTGTGCAAAGCTCCTTATTGCATTGCTGTTTCTTCATTAAAGAACAAACCTTATATACACAAAGAAATCATTTAGAAAATATATACAACTCCTAAGAACAGATCAAATCACAAAACAAAGTAATTACATTTGCAAGTAACAAACAGTGCACAAGTGTTGCAGCAGGCCTTTTCCCCACAACTATGCCCACTGTCACTGTTACATTCAACATCTTATTGAGAAGAGAAAAAGAACAGGCTGTCGATGGCTGCCAAGATACCTAGTAGCTAAAAAAATGCATTTTTAAGCAGACAAATGAGCCACGCTTGTAGACTTGCTCTAAAAGAAAATACAAATGTAGTTGCAATGAAGACTTAAATCACAAAGCCAGTTACAGTACCACCTAAACATGTATATTGAGGAAAAAGTGATCTCTGTGTTCAATAAACCGTTTAAAAGCATAGTGCAAATGTTTTGGATGGTAGGCCTCTCGTATTCTTTATGGAAAGGCATATTTCTTGTAGTAATAGAAAAAGTAATATTAAAAACACTTGCT
Source organism: Certhia americana (assembly GCA_018697195.1). Taxonomy (NCBI): domain Eukaryota; kingdom Metazoa; phylum Chordata; class Aves; order Passeriformes; family Certhiidae; genus Certhia; species Certhia americana. The sequence continues at coordinate 54,945,175 of CM031860.1, read as the reverse complement.
GACCTTCCTGCTTTCTATTGCACTTCAAAGCAATGGAGCATACAAGTACCAGTCATTGGAGGACAAATTCTGTACAAATTCTGAGTGAATTAACGTATTTCCTATCACATCTTAACGTCTATTTTCAGTAAGTGATGACCTAGGTGATGTCTTGTGGAGGAATTATGACCAACAAAAAACCACATCCATTACACCAGCTACACAAAGTGGACAGGAGAAGAGGTCAATGAGGTATCAGACTTGCAGGCTGCATTTGCATTACACATCTTTCAAAGTGATTACGTGTCCTCACCATGGAATCTTGTTCTCACTCTTCTTAATATTACAATCAAATTATCCCTCATAAAAATAATGCCTGTACCAAAGGACAGTGTTTTGATTATGTCCCACAGTCCTTTACACTGTACGTTGAGTTGAGCAGTGTGCAACTATTCTTCTTGGTTTTATTCAGACAATGCCAAAATAATCATCATAAACTAGCTGAAGAGCATTGGGAAACCACTGATCATACAGCTGGAGGAATTAGTAATGCCTGTTCACAGTTAACACAAATATTGCTTCAGTTACATTTCCCTTTTCAATGATCATCATTAGTATAAAACAGGTTTTACACTATACATTATGCAATAAACATTCTTGTAAATCAGAGGCACTCATGATTTGCCCTTCAACATTCACCTGAATGCAGAGAGGATCTAAGATGTATCAGGGGTTTATGTGACAGCAGTTTGCTGCCACTGTAACTTGCTCTCATGTACTACAGGTCAGATAGAATGCTCGGAAATGACAGCTTGTACATATCCTGATGGTGTCTGGCACATTTCCCAATAAACTTCTTTCACTTGTCACTATTGATCAGCTCCACATAACTTTCCCACTGTGGCAGCAGCAGCAGCTTCAGGAGATTTCACAAAACCTTTTCAGCAGCAACACTGGCGAACATTAACTGCTCCCCTACCACCCTTCCTCCTTAGTTCTGACAGTGAGCAAAGCTGGGTTTAAAGTAGCTACCAAAATTGCTTTGAACCGTTTCTCAGTTTATCTGCTAAGTCCAGTTTTATCTCCATGACTGGACACATGGCACACGAGTAAGTAGCTGGTAGGCAAGAACATCCCAAAACAGCAGTGCCCCAGGAGAGGGACACATGGAAAACATGCATTTAAAAGTATTTGTGACCTTAGCTTTAAACAGAAGAAAGAGAGTGCAATTGGGAAATGATGCCACCTTAATATTAGAACCCTCTTGGAGAGTTTGAAACCTAGTCTGATGGATGGAATTTCCTTCATATACATCCAGATTGGAAAAATAAATTTCCAAGGCATTTTGAAGAATATATAGTTTTTCACTGCTAGTTTGACTTCTCTTCCAAGTTTACTTTCTACTTAACCTTTTCTTATTAAAGAAATGAATGTAGTTCTATGTCTACATGACTTCTTTGGTAAATTGGACCCACAGCCTATAACATCAGAAGCATTTCTAAAGAAATGGTTCTTACATCATTTAAAATTCCAGCACCAGTTATTTAAAATCCAGATCCAGCTATGGTTACAGGTGTTGGAAATATATCCTCCCTAAGAATGAAACTGGAATAGCTGTCAAAAAACCCAACATTGTTGAATGTCCAGTCTTTTAAAACCTGTAAGAAAAAAAAGATTAAGAAAACCTCATACCCTCAATATTGTTTTGCTTCACTGCCCTCATCGGAATGTGTAATGCTTTCCACAGCATATGCTCATACCACAAAAAGTTTAAGGCTAGGCCTAGGTTTAATTTTTAAGGGGTTTATCCCCTAATTTCCTTTCTCTTTTTTTTTTTTTTTTTTCTCACTCCTCCTCCTCGTTTTTCTTTTCTCCTCCTTAAGGCTACTCTACTACTAAATATAACTCTGAACTAACACTTTGATTTGCAGGCTCATACATGTCAAACAGTAATCAATACTTTTGCCACTTTAGCTCTTGTCCTGGGATTCACTGGAGGAAAACCCAACATTAACGTTTGAGTGAGGGACTTCCTTTTTCCATTTCCCGGTTGTCTTTCTGCAGAGCAGCCAGTATCTAGACATTTCAAGAAATGAGAGAGAAGAAAAGCATTAGATTGAAAAAAATTACTCAATAACTCATTCTGAGATGTTTACAGTTATGTTTGAGCAATACTATTTCAACTATCAAAAGCAATTAAATTTAGAGAACCTCTCCACTGACAGGAGACCTCTCCCATAAGATCTTGTGACTTGGTGGATAGAAACAGATTTAATAAAGGTTTAAACTCCATCCCCCCCCAGCATACACTTTTGAAGCCTGTTATTTGGGGTACTTGGCAGAACAGGACCCCTAACTCTCTTTCCACACAAGGGAAGCAGCAGCAGGCTGGGAATTTATTTGGAATGCAATCCTCATGCAGAGATGACATGTTTAAGGAAGATGAGACAACTGAACAACCTGTGGAGCCACTCCTGCTGTGAAGGTTAGAAATCTCATCTCAAAGAAAAAGCTGGCAATCTCCAGCATCTACAGGCACTGCTATCCCAGGAAAGAACCAGAAACACCCAGTTGCAGCTGAATTGCTCCAACCACTATGTTTAACATTACCTTTTGTTTTCTCTGCAAAAAAAAGCAATTAGATAAAATGGGCAGAACTCTATTATGGAATGATTCATAAAAGTGGGCTGTATTGCTGCTTTGAACAAAGAAGGAAAAAAAAAGGGGGAGTTTCAACTCTCCAACATGAATGGCTGCTACAGCCACTTAATGATTTCCACATTCAGATCATACATCTTTTTTCTTTAAACTGGAATTTAGTTGAAATTACAGCGATGAAACAATTTCCAAAATCAAATGCTAAATTCCAAGAATGAAATCAGACATGGAATCACCTCTGTGGAGCCCAAAATTAGGCAGAGTGGAGATCTTCAAGAAGATTAAAATTACTGTATGATACTGTGTCCTGACAAATTGTCATCTTCTCTCAAGGAGTGGATTTCTGCTTTTAAGTATCAAGTTGTAATGCTGCCAGAAGCCTTTGTAATTAATAAATTTTCAAAGTTGTGAGACTTTTTACTTCATAAATTTCACTTGATATTTCAATTTTGAATGCTGACTGAGCTCTCCCTTTCCAGAGGAGATTAAGCTGAGGGAATCCCCTCATCTCAATGTATGCTAAAAGCATGGAGTGAGATACAGTCCTACCTACCCTAAAATCAAATAGCTCTGCTAAAGCATTATTCCAGATGTTGCCAAATCCCACTTTCATGAATAAAGTAAAATCATCAGTTACCAAATGTTGACATCCTCTTTACCTGAGCCCATTTTTTGTTTCTACTTTGCATCTGAATGGCAGCAATAGATGTGAAGAATTCTTCTGAAGGCAAGTCCTCTGGTAGCTTTGTTAAAAACTGAGCTATATGAATGAAGTCCATTTTGGTCAAAATATCTTCAAAAAGTTTTAGTATTCCCAGTGCTGTACGGAATAAGAACTCTTCTCCATCACGACAGAACACATCCCAGACACGACAAGCCAAGTCTAGTGGCAAAGATTTACTGTACAATGTGAATATCCTGAAAGGCAGAACAAAATTTGCAGAGTTACTGGATGAGAAGTCCTGGATACTTACAGAAGTACACACACCAATCATCAGGAAGTTTGAGGCTTCCATGAAACAATACAAAATTGTACAACCACGGTCTAAGTTTGATTTTCTTCGATCATCCCAGATGAAACAATATACATGGTTTTACAGCTGGCATGTAATGACCACAGCTACAATCAAAGGCATATTTAATCATCACTTCAGAGCTGAGAATTGATGCAATTTTAGTTGCAAAAACTCAAAAAGCTGAACCTTAAGACAAACTGCAATGGGAATTTTGTGGTTCAGATAAAGGAGATGGGTAAAATTAGCTCTTGTGTTCCAGGCTTGGTTGACCGGCAAAGTAATAATAGCATGAGTTTTGGAGGAAGGATCAGCTTGAACTGCCTTGAATTGAGAGAAACAGGCAAGGCAGGATGTCCAGAGAGGTATAGATAGTGGTGATAAGCTGGTGGCTCAGTGTGCCTGTATGGATGTGATCCCCAAAGAGAAAGGGTAATACCAGAAGCAACAGCCTCCTCCCAGTTGCTAAAAATCTATTCTCATTAACTACCATGAGCACATTTCTTCCTTCACCAATATGCTGACAGCCTTGCAGCCAGAAACAGAAAGTTCCTCCTCTCTCCTTTATCCAACATCTTGCTGCACAGCAGAGCAGGAGCATTGCCACCAACAATGACCTAACAGCAAGCAATGACAATATAGTTTCCTGGAATCATTTTACAGTATATAAGGGGAAAGAGTTACAGCATGGTTTTCCTTCAGAATCCACAGATGCACTGCACAAAAATTTCTGTAAAACTGCAAAGAACTCTCTCCCCTACAGAGGTCAGCAAAGGCTAAAATTTCAATCAAACCTTTCCACAGCTTTTAACAAAAAACTCCTTTTCAAGTATGCTGAATGGAACAGCAGTTTTCATGTGTTTAAAACTACTCTCTATCCACTCCAATTTTTTGAGAAATTTGGATTCACATTAAAAATATAAAATGGAACAGATACACACACACACACACATATATAGGTATAGAATATGAAGGAATAGATTTTTAGAGCAAAGTCTAAATCAAAAGTATTCTGCCTTATTGCTTTTTACTATATAAAAATTTATTTGAATGATTAAGTATATGACTTCTGTGTGAATCACTACACTTTAGAAAAAAGAGAAAATATATTCATTTTCTTAACATCCTGAAGAAACTAAACTAACATTTGCACAAATTCAGGTAAGAAGCAAATTGCAAGTTTATGATCCTTAGGATTTTATTGTTTTTCCTATTTTTACATCTCATTGCAATCTTCTTATAACAAGTGGAAACATTTTAAATCCTGTTCTCCAAAAAGCTAAGTTAGAATTATAAAAACAAATGAACAAAAAGTATAGGTCTGGGATGAAAAACCCACACGCTTGTTCATCACACGTACACAAAGGTGTAAGAAGAGCACGATACAAGCTCTTTCTTTGGGTTACTGGCTGATCCTGCACTGCAGACTTCATTTACTTTGTACACTCTTTTTATCTTTGTACAGTCACACACCATATAAAACCATACTGCCACATAATACCTACATGGCAGAATTAAGACTTTTGTCTGTACACACACACACACATATACAGGAAACAGCAATAGGTTTTCAGTTTAAAAGGAACAGTGTAATAGGAAGCAATTCAACTGAGTCTTTTCCTGGTCACCAAGTAGCAGGCAAACATCCAGCCAGAAACAAGTCCTGGTTAAAAATAGGTAACAATGCCAACTTCACGGACCTTTTTATTCAGAAAAGCCATTATTCTGTCATGATTCAGACCCAACCTGAATAATCCATTTGTATTCAATTTCCAACTATGCAGAAAATTAATTGTCAAAAGAAAGAACTATTTATCAGAACACTTCTTTTGTATGAAAGGATTTACTTACATCAAAAAAGCTGTCACATCAAGTCAGGTATTTGCCACTGAGCTCTTCATATGGAAGGGAGTGCTATTTGCAGGAATTTAAGGCAATTAACTTTCATTAATATTTGCATGGAATTGATGCATCAAGCCCTAACAGCAAAGACTGGGCCCCCTAGAATAAGCAGTGAAAGGTCAGTAGGAATCACTGCTTAGAATGGATACAGCATTTCATCCCTTCAAACATTTCCTACTGAAAGACATTTTTTATTAGACAATTGAGCTACTGGTCTGAAATGCAGCTGGAATTTACTAGAGTAATAAAGCAGCTGCCAGACTGAGGCAGTTCCAGCAGTGTCTTTCAGCAGCACTGGCACACTCCTTGCACATGACCGGCTGCCACTGTACTGCAGGGTGATTTCTGTTTGCAGCTCTCTTGCCACCCACTTCTAAGTCACAGGTGCAGACAACACAACTAACATCTCACATGGAGATGTCCAGTGTCAGAGCAATGCAGGTGCAGGCTCCTGGCCTCACTGTTTGGAAGAGGAAGAAAAGAAGCACCAGATGCTCCTGCTCCTCCCCAGCCCTGTTTCTGATGGAAGTGTTCTTTGAGGTAGATGCATGAAGTCCTGGCTGGTTTGCTGATCACAGCAGAAGTGTATGACCATAAAGTCATCAAGAAAGCAAAGCACTGCTGCCATGGTATCATAAGCTCCATGCTTCTTTCCTTTGCTTTTTCTTCACCCTTTCCTTTTTTCCTCTTTTCTTTCTAATTAAAAAGTCTTTATAAGATCTTAGCAAGAGCAATGCAGACAAGTAGGCCAAATTTTGGATTGGCAACTCACACACAACACTGATGCAAATCATATTTTATGTATTCTTGCACTACACATTCCTTTCCCATATCTGTAAATTTTAAAATCATTACAGTCTTAAAAAAAACAAAACCAGAAGCATTTACTTTGTTTCTTATTTGGAAAAAATAAAAGTAAATACTATTTAATAAAAAATGCTGAATGCAAGAGAGCATTTGGGGGGGTGGACATGGACTATGCTTTTCTCAAAGTAATAGAAAACAAACTTATACATACTTTATTGGAAGTGCTCACTAAAAACGGCCACACAAAGTGGGTTGGACCTTTATCCTAACAAGCACATGCTATCAATAGAAAGTTCGTGTTCATGGGGCACAATCACAGTCCATGTAATACTAAAGAACCTCTGATCAATCCATCAGTACAAACACAGCCCTTGGCTATTATTATTGCCAAAATCATTTTCCTGAGTAGGGATAAAGAGGTGTTTGTATAGCAGCAGCAGGCCATAAATAGACAGCATGTGTCCTTGGCAAATCCACATTCTACTCTGCTCACAAGAGCCTGTGGAACATCAGCTGACAGAGTGAGAGGCCAAAACTGGGCTATTCAGACACATTATTTCTCCCTGTTCTTTGTGAACCTGACTGCACATTGCTCTTTATGGTTTTTTCACACTTGATCCCCTTTATACTCACCAAAAAAGTAAAACCATGAACAGCCTTTGAATTCTTTCTACAAGATTTATCAGTTGGAGTTTAAGCTTAAAGCACATGGGTCCTTTTTAAATGAGATGCCTTACTCATGGCAGGTATCCCCCTGATAATCATGTCACAGTACCTTTAATTAAACTATTCAGTCCTTGGAGTTTCCCCTCATAGAAGGCAGCACTGGAACTAAACTGGCAGGAGGGTTCTCCTCCCTAAGCCCTCTACGAGCTCCAAGAAAACCTGCACAGCTGGGCCCACCTACAGCATTTCTTTTTCTTAGAACATATCCCTTCAAAAATGATTCAAGCACACCAATTTTACTGCTGTTCCCTGCAGCATGGGTGACAGGAAGAAGCACAAAGCAGACTAGTTTTCTGCAGTCTAATTGTGGCAGGTGCAGAAGGGTTTCCCAGCAACTGGTCTGTGTAGCACTGGCTACTGGAGCCTCCCAGAGTTGGCATCAGCTGAGATTTACTGCACACATGCCTGCACAGTAACCATACCAGCCACTGAAAGAGCAGCAGGCGTCCCTTTGGAGCTCAGAACAAATGTTTATTTAAATAAAAGTAATGTCAGAGCAAGGCTGTTTCACAGAGATTTTTACCTACAAGCAAAAGATCTGACTACTCAAAGCAATGCTGTGACCATATTCTTCCTTGACTCTAAATACACTGCAGCCACACTCTTAGTGGCAATTTAAAGAAAGAAAATCTAAATCTGCTTCCTACAGTATTTTGAAGTAGAAAGTATGTGTATGCATGCATACACACATGTGAATACATTTACATGTACATTTAAGTAAAATATATAAGCTTTACATAAATGACCCACACTGTCTAACAAAATAAAGAACAGAGCAGCATGAGCTGTGTAGTTCAAGACAAGTGTGAAAAAGTTTAATACAGTATTGAGCAGGTCTACCACAAATAACCTATATTCCTGTACAAGACCAGTGTTGTAACTCTCTAGGGATGGTTACTCTCTAGTAAATTGTCCTTGGAATTAAAATAAACAGCTTGAATATGGATGCAGCAAGAAATGTTAACTGATACAAAGACCTTGATACAAAGACCTTGAGAAGCACCATCCACAGTCACTCCTCAATGAAGTCCCTTTCAAGTGCTCTTAAAAACATCCACGGGTGTAACAAAAGGGGGACCTGATACGTCTCAGGACTTCAATAACACTTGAACAGACTTCATCGCTTCAATTCTTCACTCAGATGCCAGTAATTTTTTCTTTTTGGTTTGTTATGGTTTTGTGTTTGTTTTCTTCCCTATATATGTACTAAGAGAGAACAACTAATCATGTAAATGTTTACTAAAGAAAATACATTAAAAAGTATTCTATCAAAGCAAAATTGCTGAAGGAAATGTAAACCTACAACCTTCTGTCAAAACACTCTTTGTTTCCAAATCTCTAATTTCTGGAATTGTTTCTCAGGATTTCTTCTTTACAATGTAAAGTTATACAATAGCATGACATTAACATGCCTGTACCATGAGGATGCTCAGTTTTAGTTTCTCCTACTTATGACAGCATCATGTCCAACTAGTAATCCATAGTATCACAGAATACCCTGAGTTGGAAAGGACCCACAAAGATTATTGAGTCCAGTTCCTGGTCTTGCAAAGGAGCCACCCTGAGAATCACATCATGTGCCTGAGAGCATTGGCTGAAAGCTTCTTGAACTCTCTCAGGCTGGTGCTCTGACCACTTTTCTGGGGAGCCTGTGCCCAGCCACCCTCTGGGAAGAAGAATCTTTTCCTAATATTTAACTTGAATCTCCCCTGACACAGCTTCATGCACTATTACCACAGAGAAGATATCAGTCCCTGCCCCTCCTCCTCCCCTCACAGGGAAGCTGTAACTGCACTGAGCTCTCCCCTCAGTCTCCTCCAGACTGAACAGATCAAATGACCTCAGCTACTCCTCACATGGCTTCCCCTCAAGGCCCTTCACCATCTTTATTGCTCTCCTTTGGACACTCTGTAATAGTTGATTATATTTCTTATATTGTGATGTCCAAAATTGCCCTCAGCACTCGAGGTGAAGCTCCCGCAGAGCAGAGCAGAGCAGAGCAGAGCAGAGCAGAGCAGAGCAGAGC
>CM031860.1:54888521-54936054 GCA_018697195.1 Certhia americana | reverse complement strand
CAGAGCAGAGCAGAGCAGAGCAGAGCAGAGCAGAGCAGAGCAGAGCAATCCCCTCCCTGGCCTGGCTGGCCATGCTGTCCCTGATGCCCCCAGGTCAGGGTTGGCCCTCCTGGCTGCCAGGGCACTGCTGGCTCATGTTCCACTTGCCACTGACCAGGACCCTGGGTCCCTTTCTATGCAGCTCATTCCCCGGTCTATCCATTCCAGGATTGCCCCATCCCAGCTGCAGAATCTGGATAGGTTACTGTGAGAGATGGTACCAAAATCTTTACTGAAGTCTGAAAATATCACATCTACCCAACAAGGTGGGTAACCTTGTCATAAAAGGAAATTAAGTTTGTGAAGCAGGACTTTCACCTCAAGAACCTGTGCTGGCTGTGCTATCCTCTAGGTGTCTTTTAATATGTCCCAAATTAACCTTCTCCATAATTTTACCAGTCACTGTTAGTGTCTCTGACAGGCCTTTAGTTTCCAGAGACACACTTCTTGAAAATCCCAATGTTTTCCAGTTTCCAGACAAATGGAACCTATCCAGATTCCCAAGACTGTTCAAAAATCATTGAGAGAGATCTCATTATATCAGCCAGCTCTTGGATGAATCCCATCAGGCCCCATATACCATCAGGCTGGAGCAGCAAATCCCACACAAGTTCAGGGTCAAAAGGAAGTTTATCATCCTCACAGCCATGGTGTTCCAGCCCAGGGCTCTGGGACCCCCCAAAGCACATCATCATTGTTAAAAACCAAAGTGAAGATAGCATTAAATATCTCTGCCTTGTCTGTGTCCCAGCTGGTAAGGTGATCATCCTCATCATGTAACAGGCCGATATGATTTCTGGACTGCTATTGACATTATTGTCCATTATAAATACAATAACCTAGTGATTTCAGTGTTGACTATCCAATTACTCTCCCGCATGTTTACAGTCATCTTATTCTGTTGTCCCTGTTATTCAATTGCCTTCTCCACACAAAGGCTTTCACAACACTGAGGCAATACAATTTCAACATCTTGCCCTCTTATCACTGAACACACCAGCCTCCACTCTCTTTCTTTGCTTCTATGTTATCCTAGTACTTTTTCTATTCTCTGTGCACTGATCTACTTCAGTTTAATATTCTCACCCTTCAGTCACAAAATCCTTCTCATGGTATTTCTCCCATTAAATGTTGGGAGAAATGTTAAATGTTGTGTATTCATTACAACCCCCAACAATTCCCCTACACATGATGCATTAAAATTTAATCCCAAGTCACACAAAAGTCCATGTTACACCACCCTCTGTGCAACAGGCATATACAAACCATGCAAATCAAGCAAAGGCAGCACCAGAAGTCCATTTGGAGCTGAACTAACCAATGGATGTTAAGGACAACAAGAAGGGCTTTCCTGCATCAGCAGGAAAAAAAAAGACTCAGGAAAACAAGAGCCCACTGCTGAACAGGGCAAGGAACCCAGTGACAAATAACATGCAGACAGCTGTAGTACTCACTGCCACCTTCATCTCAGTCTTTACTTGCCTTTAGGAATCTCAGGTCCTCCAGACCAGTGGAAAAGCCTACCATAGCTGGAGGAGGATCATATTAGGGAACATTTAAATAAATTGGGTATTTACAAATGTGTGTGCAGAACAAACTGTCTAGTGTTGTTGTACGGCCACCCTCAATTGACTTTGAAACATCCCAGTAATCAGGGGAAGTTCCTGAGGACCTGAAGGAAACAAATGTCACTCCTATCTTCAAGAGAACTACAGGCTGGGCAGCTTCATCTCCATCCTTGAGAAAGTAATGTAAGAAAAAGCCCTGGAGATTTTTTCACAACATATTATGGGCAAAAAGGTGATCGAGAGAAGCCAAGGTGGATTTATGAAAGCTAATTCATGCCCAACCAGACTAGATAGCCTATCCAATGGGATGACTGGCTTGGTGCAAGAGGGGAGAGGAATGGACATTGTGTATCTTGATGTTAAACAAGCAATGTTTTCAACACTGTATCTTATAAAATCCTTGTTGATGGACCTATGAAACTGGCTGGAACTGTCAAGCTCAGAAGGTTGTCATTCAGTGGCATAAATATATATATATATATATATTTATATATTTATGTATAAATATAAGTATAGCTTCGAGTCAATCCACTGGTAGTGTACTCCAGGGTTTGATATGCACCCAACACTTTCAAATGTCTTCACGAAGGACTTATATGATGGGTTAGACTGTACCCACAGAACATTTACAGGTGATACAAAACTGGGAGGGGTGGCTGGTACCACTCCACAGTGACCTTGAGGCACTGGAGAAATGAGCCAACAGAAGTCCCATGAAGTTCAGCAAAGGGAAATGCCAAGTCCTGCACAGAGGCAGGAAGTAAGTCCAGCACACAAGTGTATTTGGGAAGCCAGCTGGCTGCAAAGCAGCACAGCAGAAAAGGACAGGGAGGTTCTGGTGGACACCAAGCTGAATGTAAGCCAGCAATGTGCCTTTGCACCAAAAATTGTTCTCAAACTCCTGGATTGCAGAAGAAACACCACTGCCAGTGTGCCAAGGCACATCATCCATCTACTCAGCACTGACAAGCCAGCTCTGGGCTTCCCAATACAAGAGAGACATGGATATACTGGAGCAAGTCCAGCTCACCATGAATGTGATGAAAGGCTTGGACATGTGACACAGAGGGAGAGGCTGAGCAGCCTGGTATTTTCAGCTGGGAGAAGAGATGGCTTAGACCTGAATATCTAAAAACACTTGATAGGAAGATGGAAACCAGACAGAATCAGACTTTTCCTGATAGTATCCAGTGAAAGGACAAGAGCCAACAAGCACAAAATGAAATACAGGAAATTCCATTTTAAACATAAGAAAATAAAAACCATATTAACCACAAGGGTGGTTCAACACTGGAACAGAGCTGCCTGAAGAGACTGTGGAGTGTTGTTCCTTGAAGACATTCAAAACCCAAGTGGACAAGGTCCTGAGCAAGCTGCTCTAATTGACTGTGCTTTGAGTAGTGGGTTTAGATTGGATGATCTCAGAGCACTGTTCCAATATCTCACATTCTATGATCCTATGAAAATCAATGTATTCAAACTTCAAGGTTGTATTGGACTAATTCACTTTAAATGCTTTTTTTTGTCTAAGAGATCAGCAACATGTTGAGTGCTACCAACTAGACCAACTAGGGCTTAAAGATCCGGGTACTGCCAGAGATGTTCAGGTAAAATCCTTAACATTAACATTACAAATCTTTTCCAAAAGAACATCTTATTAATCTTAGGAAAAAAAAAATCCCATTGTTACCACTGGGCATTTATTCTTTTACTCTAGGTATTTGTCAGATACCTGAGAACAGAAGACATTGTCAACAATGTAAGGGAAAACCATTTTTTCACAAAAAAAAAATCTTTCATGTCATCACAAAACTGACAACAAAGTCTTGCTGAAGAGAGATTTTTTAACTACCTCAAATCAAGGTCTGGTAAGCACAAATGCAAACACTCAATCTGGAGTGCTTAATACCACACTGAAATTCGGCAGAAGTGCAAATGCAATCTTCGTCTTTTTATCTCTTTAAACAAAATATTCTGATTATACTAAACTTAAAGGGAAGAGAGTTTAATCTAATAAAAAGACTAACTGCCCATTTGCTAAAAAGTGGAATAGCTTCTCTGTAGCTTTGAGTTTTATGCTGTATGGACAAATGTTTTAATTATGCTTTTCCTGATCTGTGCAGGACAAAGTACACATTTCAAATGCAAGACTGGCAATAGCTTCTGAACAGACAACCCTGGTACACACCTGCACATGCAACAGACACATGCAATAAATTTTCTCAGAAGATTAATCCAAACAGGCACTAAATATGGACAAACACATTCCAGTAGTATTTCAAAATAAACTTCCAAATTAACATAAGTATAGTAATAAAGCTTAGACAAATGTTAAACAACACAAAAGTATGTGGGAATGATTTGGATTGACAACTCAAGTACTGAACAAAAAATAAAGCCTTTATCTTAGAAGAATATTAAACCAGATAAGAACATTCCAGTTTCTGTCATGAATGGACATGGAGCTGTATGTCACACAAATTAGTAATTACACTTTCAATGTCTTACCAATCAATTAGATAGATGTCTGGAGTTAAGTTATTTTTTTTGAAATGGGCAAATAACTTTGGCAGATTTTCTTCAAAGAATACCTCAAATGCAGCAAAGTAAGTCAACATCTGGGAAAATATAACAGGAAGAAAACAAGCAGTTAGCTGTGTTATTAACAAGCTTAAATGTATTATCTGTTGTAGGATTAGCACTCTTCAAAAATAACATCAATGAATTACACAATACTATAAAGAGCTAAGCATTTACATAAAAGACAGCATCTGCAAGCTCTAAGAATTTAAGATACACTCTATATAGGACTTTCATACTAAACAATGTAACATTTGCTTTGGGTCTTGGCCAGCTTCCTTTGGAAAGAAAAATACCAACCACCAGGAGAGAAGTTTTTTGCTGACTTCTCAAGTAATTATAACAGAATGTTGTTTTATGCTTGTGGCAGTAATTTAATATTATAATGAATAAAATCCAAGACCCAATGGAACATAATGAAATACAAAACTAAAATAATGTTAATACTCCACAGCAACAGTGAAGAGTCCAGTATATTCCAGTCATAAGTCACATTCTAATATCAAAGCTATTCTATTGTCTAATACCAATGTATTACCATACAGTCTACAATTAGATAATAGGCATTTCTTTTGCAAAAAGGAAGATATGACTTTCACAAAAAAAATTCAAAGACCAGGACAAAACATCTATGCAAGAGAAACAGTCTGTAATTCTCTGACATCATAACCCCTGAACTTCACTGCTTTAAACTCAAAGATGTTTATGCTATTTTAGAATTCAAGTATTTAGTCAAATTTCGTAACAGAGAGCATATTAAAAATAAATCTACCAATTCAAATAAGAGATAAAAACAAAAGGTTATTTAATCACCCTCTCTAATACTATAGGGAGAAAAGTTAAGCAAAGCCCTTGAGTGACTCAGTAATACAAATCCCAATAAAATAATAAAGAAAGGCTGTGATTTCTTCAAAGTGTGAATTGCAACATCATACTTCTCCCCAAAATATCATGGCAGTAAAGGGAAAAGGGATCCTTTTGGAGACTTCTGTGTGAAATTCTTTTTAAGGATGAAAATTTTATTTCCCAGGTTTTCTTAACATCCTTACAGAAATATTTCCCATTTCCTCTGAATGAAGTGACAGATGGTGGACTACTTTCATTAACAGTGACAAATAAACACCTGAGCCTGGTAGTCAGTATGAGTACAAGGTTTTAAGTCAATCAAAGATGGGTATATGCTAGAGAAACAACTGAAGTTACTGAAATCTCTGAACAATCAGTTACTGAAAAACAGCTTCATGTCAAACATGATGCCAGAAACCCAGGAACCCACTTTAGAGAACTGTACCCCTGAAACAGCTTTCCAGCTTGGATTTTTAAATGCATGAAATCCAAGCACCTATGACACCTGTCAGTATAAAGAAGGAAGCAGGTAATGCATCAGACAGTCCTTTACTTTCAAAATAATCTGCTGGCACCACTGTGAGACAATTCTACTGAAGTTCCTGCTTTCAAAAGTACTGCAGAGGCAGGACCTTACACATAACTGCTACAGTCAGTTCTATTGATAGCAATGTGGGCAGCAGTACAAGTAGTTATTTTGACCAAATACACATTCCACAAGACATTTCCTTAGTGATAACAAAAACCCACAATATTGTTTAATAAAATTAATCAACAAAAGAAGTCAAGATAAATCTGCATAAATTACTGTTAACACAACTAAATTATGCTAGTATTATTTTTTATTAATTTACTATACAACAAACCAGCATTTTCTTATTAAGCTGACACAAAAAGATGAGGGTAGACTGCAGATTAGTATGTTCACCACAGAAAGCAAAAACTGTCCCTCTCAAGTGTCACTAGTCTGTTTGAAATATTAATGAGATTTTCCTTATGCTGCTAAATCATGGGTTTGCTTTCATGACATTAATATTTCATGTATCACTACCTCTGCCCTCTGTAAGCACACATTTATCCCATAGTCCCTGTTTGGCCAGGCTAACAGAACTGAACAGCACAATCTGAAAGAACTGGAAACAACACTAGCTCACCTAAAAAAAATATTTATCTTATTCTATCCAATTCATTTCCAAAACCATTTTCACAAAAAGTGTATTTACACACTGAATGCACGAGTATGTCCTCTTTTTCCAAGCAATGTAATGGAGATAGCTGATACTGCTCCTAGCAATGCTGTCTGCCCTGTGGCACATTTTCCCATAGTATTTACAATTGATGAAATTCAGGTACTGAACAGGGAATGCTTTTCCAACAGGAATACTGATAGGATTTCTGGTGTCTACTTTTTAGAAAACAACAATGACTGTTGTCATCATACATTCCTTTGCTTTATTTCTTGCATTTTGAACTCTTTAAGAGGCAGATCCTACTTTTATAGTGCTAAGAGGTAAGTGAGAAAGAAATACAGAAGACCATATATTTTACACAAAAATACCTTTAAAGTAAATTGAAATCACATTTGAGGAGATGTGTCTTATTTTGCTCGTGTACCTGCTGACATGGAATTTTAGACTCTAGAGAAAATCAGGCAATCAGCTCCTAGTGAAAACTTAAGGGGTCAGAGGCTTCTTTCTCTGAAAAGAAGCCTGTGGGACTCAAATGCAGCTGCTATGGGAAGATATGGAAAACTTGGTTCTCCCTGCAACAGAGTCTGTTTTTAGCAACCTATTAGCCTATGATAAAAAGTACTTTCAAGACACTGATATTAAGGTGTTTTCAGCTTTCAACTGCAGTGCTGTTGAAAACCACCTACAGTAATAATCTTAGAGCTATTCTCATCATAAAATAGCTATTTAACAATTTCATTCACATGTCATGTTCAAAAAGGTTGATAAGGTGATCTTTGGTTGGGTTTGACTTTTTTTGAGGGATTCTGCATATGTCTGTTGGGGTGGGGCTTTCTTGTTTATAAAGTGTGTTGGTTTAAAATAAATTGCAAGCTGCTTTATTTTCCAAGCTGCTGAAATCATCAATTTTTACTTTTTAAACTTTTCCTACACATATTCCACAGCATGTTGATTACAGGTTTTTGCATACTTACAAGGCCATGGTCCACACGGAAAAATGCCATCTGACAGGGCTTATTTAAAAGGTTAGAAAAAGCAATGAAGGCATCTGCAGTATCCAAGTTCAAGATCAATACAGCTGCTATGAATGACATGCCCTGCACCTGAAGAAAGGAGAAGTGTTACCCTTTAGCAATAACTGTATTATATTGCCTCATTCTGTCCTTGTGTTCACTAGTATTTGATGCACACACTGAACTGCTGCATCTTGAGAAATGTTCAGAAAAGCAGGATTTTTTAACCCACATGCCCCTTGATATCACATGTTCAGTGCATGGAAGCTAACAACTCCCTGTCTTCTTTCAAAGACTCCCAAGCTGAACACCTTAGATAGGCTAGGTTGACAACACTTTCAAATATACCAAATAAAGAGTTCTATGAAGAATAAGGTGCTTCTAAGTAATCCCTTTTCTCCCAGGGATGGGTCATCTAGATCTTTATTTGTGGAGAGCTGGACTTGAACCTTAGGGGCAAAGCCTGTACTTCTCCTTTTCAGTAAATTACCAGCAGCTAAAAACAACTGCACTGACTCATTTGATAAACCAAACCATTTTAAGGTTATACTCTTGTTTCATTTACCATAAGTTCATGTTATTGTTCCCTTTCTCTACCAAGTCTGTTGTGGAATCCAGGCAAACCTCTCTCACCCTGAGGGTGCAGTGCTGCCATTGTGAGTCACAGAGAGAAAGGTGTGACTGTCATTCCTGCAAACCTGAGGAACAAGCTCCTTCCAAACACAACAGGTTGCTGTGCCACATGAAGCACAGCAGCTATCTGCCCTTTGTCTCATTTCCCAGCAGACATGTTCAGCAGCTCCTGCCAAGCATTATGTGCTACCTACAACGTAGGAACTCTCTACACTTGCCTTGTCTAAAACTACTCCTGAGTAAAGATTAAGCCTCTCTGTATAACCCTGCTCTGCGTACAGAGACTAAATGAAATCTACTCAGTCCTCTCATAATCAGTACTTCAAACACTGACTGAGCTCATGTAGCTTCAATGGGCATTGCTTTAGACACTGGTCCAGAAACTTACAGTGCTAAGGCGCAGAAATGCCAATCATTTCAATTCAACAGCAGTCTCAGTAAGACTAATACTAACAATAAGGGCATAAATACACCTTGTCTTTGATTACAATTTCCAAATTATGTACTTTTCAGCACAAATACGAGTTTTCCAATTATTTAACATGTAAAAAGCTTAAATCTAGCAAAATAAATATTATACACACTTCTTAAGCATATACTGGAATAGAAAAGAAGCACACAACCCACCTCAAACCATTTAATACTGGTCGAAAAATGACTGATTAATGAAATCCTTCCTCCTTCTAAAAATATCTCCCTCCCCATCCCTGAAAAAATAAATTCTTCACTTACATAGCCTACATCAGGTCTGTAGCAAGTATAGGCTCCTAAAATACTGTGCAATGTGTCATGGTAAGGACCACCCTACAATTAAACAAAAACAGCACAATACATCTGATTATACAACAAGCATGTTAAAAAACCTTCAGTGCTACAGACAGTCTCTATTACTGCTGACAAAGGACACACTCTCAATGTAGCTTAGAACAGCTGAACTATTCCATATAATTTCAGCTTTAACAGAATGAAACAATTCTCCAAACTCCATTTATTATAAACACATACAGTTCATCCAATACATTGATTAGATATTAAATACTTATACAATAGGAATACAAGTCTAAGAGATTCCTTACATCTCAGCAGCACTTTGGCAATGGTGCCAAGGAAGTAGAACAATAATGCAAACCACATCATTGTCTCTGAGACTGGAGGCAAAAGTCAACCATAAAGAAAATAGCCAAAACAACAATATGCCATAACACAGAAAGAGCATATTGAGAAGGACCTGTACAGCTAAAAAGAATTTCACACTGCTGACTATTAACAGCTGCCATATCTTGCACTGAGTACTGTAACTGACTAAGAATTTCCAATGGGAAAAGTTCTTTTATTTTCTTAAAAATGTTTAAATGTTCATTTATCACAATCTAAACCTTTTACAGTGCTGCTGAAATCTGTAGAAGAAGGACAAAATTTGATTAAACTGAGTCACTAAAGCACAAAAAAAACGTACAAGTTAAATCAGTTATGCATCAAACCAAAAAAAGGCCAACCAGTTCCATTTGTTTGAGATGTTGTCTCTCACTGTGTTTTTATAATCAGCAGTGTTGATTCACTGACTTTGGAACACTCACCTGCATCACTTTGTCAGACAGAAACCAGCATGAACTAGGTTAGATAAAGCACGATGATTACCAAACAGTTTGGGGTTTTCTATGCACCTTGATGTTACTCTCCTCTAGATTATTTCTAGTTTTTCAAAATCTCTAGGAACTTTATCCTCCCAAGATGCGGGCTCCTTCAGAACCCAATGGCCTGTTCCAACCAAGGGACAGGCCAGATTATGTAAACTTAATTTCTCTGAGATGTCAAGATAAAAGTTAACATTGCTTACCTGTTGGAATATACAGAGACTAGGAAATGTTCTAGAGATATCCAGTTTTATTAACTCCAAGCTTGCTTCTCTGTCAGCTGCAGAAAACCCAGCATCTGCAAAAGCCAAAATTACTATATTTATTACAAAGATCAGTGTAGACTCATTCTTGGTTTTATTTTCCAATAAAGTTTACCTTTTGCACAGTTCATTTATTTCAATGTGAATGCTAGGGAACAAGGCTACAAAGAGAAAAATACCCCAAATTCAGCAGACAGGCTAAGCAGAAAGTATGTCCTGACCCTAGAGCAACCCTACAGTGCCCACTGAACCTCAGTATGTTTTGAAGTGAAATGGGGAAAGATGCAGGGCAAGGCAGGTCAGGCACTTTGCCTGCATCAGCTGACAAATCATCAGACAGATGCAAGTCTGTTAACTTGTGACACTCTCATTGCCAACAAGGCTTCCAAGTGGATCCTGAAGTAGCTGCCACTGTGGAAAAGCTGTGGTGGAAGAGGGAAGTCCAAAAGCAGCAGCCTGTGATGGATGCCACCTATTTCTACTACTGAGAAAGCTCTTCTTTCAGATTCATGTTTATTTAGTCTTTGTAGATCTTGTTACTGACACTATAATACACTCTCCATAAATGAAACATCTCGTACCAAGTATATTTCTATAGCACTAGTCTTCTTTCTGGTACCAAGATGTCTTTTTGGTATTCTGTCTGTTCTGTATAGTTGGAATGACCTACTGCTGTTTACTGAGCAAGCTGTCACTAGACAATGCTTGTATCAATCACATGAGCACCTACACTCCAGAAAATAAAGTGCAAGAGGAAGATGGAAGCATACCAGATGTTATCTTATTTAAGATATAAACAATCTTAAGGGAACAAAGTGGGAATTTCTAATCAAAAATATTTTTCTGCTTATAAATGCCAGTATCTATGTTCCTTTTTGCCTCTGCTCAGCATAATTACTTACTGAAGAAAAATTCAATTGTTTGCACGTAGTTTTGTAATCTCTCAAAACCAGTCAACTCTTCCGATTTGTAAATCTCAAACTACTTTGTCTGCAAAAAAAGAACTGCTGCTCTCTAAAACACAACAATGACTTGAGCTCAAAGGTGCAATAAGGGACTAAAATTCAATTTTCTCCTCTAACCTGAGTTGCAATCCCAAAACCATAGATGCAGAAAAGTATTTTAGTGTTGCAATTCAAATGATAATCTCTGAACTACTAATTTTTAGTTCTCCTACAAATCAAAGAACTGTACTCAGAGATTGTTTATTAAAAAATCCTGAACAAGTGTGCTTTGTATGACACCAGAATTTCATTGAGAAAAATACAGCTATTCCTTGCTTTCACAAAAAGACCTTTTCTTTTTACCAGAACACAACTTTATAGCTGATTTTTTTTGTTGTTGTTGTTTAAAATATGTGATTTCATTTTAAGGAACTAGTTTACAAAATGTCTTACTCTGTAACACAGCATATATCATTTACAAGAAGCATACCTTCACATTCTACTTCAGCCCCTCCTGTACTCAGTGATCGCCACTTCTCTTTGGCACGAGCCAGGCAAATATCATATAGTTCTGGAAAAGGAAAAACACAAAAACAAGTCCACTATTTGTACATGCTCATGTCCACTCACCACTCACTTCATATTAAGTGAAAAAGAAAGGTAATCCAAGTTGCATTTTATGTTCAAATAATTGCTTTTCCCTGACAGAGCACTGATATTCAAAATCACAGTCTGAATGGATAATTAGGAAAGTCTAGCAAATTACATATAAGAGCTACACCCAAGGTAACTAAGCAACACACAAGAAAAGCAGCACAATACAGCAGGAGTACAGGCAGCCTACCACATTTCCATGTTGGAATTAATTACATATGTTAGTCTTTTAGAGCTGAATTTTTCTGTACTCAGAAGTAATAGATTATTTCTATTTTCATGAATCAAAGTACAAATCTTGCCAGGGGTCTTTTAATCTTGCAAACCTGTTGTCTTGCTTCAAATCAAAGGAAGCACACTATACACATACTAATAGGCATTTCAAAATTAACAACAATTTTATGTTTCAGAAAGAAAAAAAAACAAACTTGGGACATTAATTCTGACCATCTCCATCCAACATCAAAGCAAGACAGTGACAGCAATATTCAGAAACAATTCACAGCAGCAGTCCTAGATCAGCTAGAAGATTAAAAGAGGCTGTATTTTTGAAAAAAACACATCAAAGCAGCACTAAAAAAGCATAACTAGATAATATTTTCCCACACCACAACAGATACAAGTGTCCCCTTGCTATTTCACTTTGCAAAAAATGTTGACAAAAGAGCAGCCTCACCGTGGGTGATGTTTAACTCGTTTCCAATTGCCAGGCTCCAGACTTTGCCTCTCACACTGGGTGGAATGCCCTGCCACCACAGCTCTCGGACTTTACGGGAACAACACCTATTTAAAGTGAAACAGATTATTCTAACAAATATTTTGTTACCAGATGAATTGCAAATATATCCTCCTACCAATGCTGATGGGATTTAACCCATAATGAACATCAACAGCCCAAGAAGTCAAATCCAATTTGAACATACCCATTCTTTAGTACTATTTTCCTTTGAACTACAAAGGAAATCTTCCTTCCCTCCAATGTAATGGCTTTATATTGACAGACACATGGCAATCACAATACACATAATCTGCAGCCACGCTTGATTACAAAAAACATAGGGAAAAGGTAAACAAATGGAAGGGAAGTCCATACCTATGCCACTAGCTATGCTAAAGACTGGACAGCTCCATACAAGATTAAATACAGGGATAAATTATGGAAATCTACCCTCTGCCATCACCCTGTTGTGCAAACAGACATGCAGCTTCCATCTATCTTTGCAGTTCTGTGCCTCTGCAAAAATGCGTGAAGATGTGACGAGGACTAACTTTGAGGTGGGAGCTTGAAAGACATTTTAACAGAAGACAAGCTTTGAAATGGATGAAGCTGATGTTCAGCCATCTGAGAGCCCAGGAGGAACAAAATAGCATCTAAGCACCAATGAAAAGTGGTAAAACCACAACAATCTGCTTATCTTTTAGCAGATTCTGCAAACTAAATTGTAAAACAGTGAATACATTGGGGGACTTCTGAATTTATAAACCAATAAAAGAAAAGGTGACCTAATTTTTACAGCAACCATAACAGATGCATCTTCAAATACTCAAGACAAACATCTAAATCTACAATTTGTTTAGACTTAGTTTATTATACTTCAGTTCTCCAGAAATACATTTTCCAAAAATTCTGCCTGTGTTTTTAATATATATATTCTCAGGATAACTGAATTCAATTGTTAAGCAAATTGCAATTCTGAGTGCTGTTGGTTTATAGTTTATAGTGGTTGGATTTGAGGCACTGGGTTTTTTTAAGATGACTAGCAAAGACCACCAAGGTACCTTACCAACTGCCTGTGCCATATATTTGGAGGAAATCTTCTAGCATTTAATGTAAATAACTTTCTCCCTATGTCTCTTTTCCATCATTTCATTATCCCAGAAATTATACCATTCTGGAAAGAGGCTTCAATAACCATTCACATACTTCAATCTACATTGATATTACATTAACAGCTCAAATAGTCCAGGAAAGCTCATTTCTGATAAATGTTCAAGTACTATGCCTCATGCTTTTACATTCTCTACCATAGATCACTCCTCAGTGCTTCACAGTTTCTGAGTATCTTGTGCCTTTGTTAAAGACAAGTAATAATAC
The DNA here is from genome assembly GCA_018697195.1 of Certhia americana. Taxonomy (NCBI): domain Eukaryota; kingdom Metazoa; phylum Chordata; class Aves; order Passeriformes; family Certhiidae; genus Certhia; species Certhia americana. The sequence continues at coordinate 54,922,595 of CM031860.1, read as the reverse complement.
TTAGCACTGCATCACCTCCAACCACCTCATAGAAGTAAAGATGTTTATTTCTTTTGTAGCTGTACAAGAATGATTTTCTAACAAAAGCTTCCAAGACCATTTAAAAATTATGCTTCCTAACTTTGCAACTTGTCTTCAGCACATAGACCGCAATTTTTTATTAAAACTCAGTATTAACATACTGTCTTACATAGTTTCCCAGTTGGGTAAGATTTCATTGTTCCAAGTTAAAACAGCATTGCCAATGCTGTCTTCCAGTTTACAGCGTTCTTCCAGTTGTTTCTTTCTCTTCTGGGCTTCTTTAAGCTCTGAAAAAAATCAATTTCCTTTTTAAGTTAATAAAACCCGAAACTAAATATTCAGTTAGTCATGGCTATGCAACCATATAAAGCACACTGCATTCACCCTGAAGTACAGTGGACTGTTCAAATTCTGAAAATTTTCCAAGCACACAGCAAGCTGAGCAGTGACTGCAAATGTGAATAAAGAACAAACTGGAACTATAAGTTTCATTTTCAACAAATGGGACAAAGGGAATTAGATAATGTATGATTTCTTTGACTCTTCAAATCCAACCACACTATTAACTTTGAATTAGCACCTCAGACTGCCAGCAGCCTCACCTAGTAGAACAAGTCATAGTATTTCCTAACAAAGCCCCACCCCCTTTATAGCAGACTCAAAATTACCGGCCAAATGAATACAAATTTTTATTCTGTTTTCATTTCATTACAAGTTAGGTATACTATCAAGAAATCACAAGAGCCACATTTTTGATGCTACTTCACATATGGATAATCTAAATGTTATACATCCCAAATGGAAACCTTCAGCTCATTAACAAGAAAACATATGTCATGTCTAGTTTAGATGTATTTTGCAGTTCCGAATTATCACTCAGTATTTCTTCCTGCACTATCAACTACTGCTTTTTCTACTGGCAAATCTGTTAGACAAATGCAGGCAGTCTCTACAGCAGGACACAGGTGTGCATTCACGTGCTGCCTAGATTATGAGGAGGTGCCCACCTGGCAAGCAGAACTCACTGAGGAACAGCAGCACCATGAACAAGGTCTCTGGAATGGACACATTCTACCTGACAGGTCCTCTTTAAAGCCCCACAGAAGCTGGGTCTGAACAGAACCATAGCGACTGCATCATAATGTTTTCAGCTTTGATACAAGCTCTTTGCAAGCCTGCTGAAATGCAGGCTTTCAATTTTCCTCTAACCAACAAGGGGGTATTTACAGTCTTTGATCTCCTGACCTCTAGACAATGTATCGCTCTGCAAAGCTGTTCATTTGGAATGGCTTTAAGGAAAATGGGTTTGTCATGGTATTTATCTGGACAGAATGACAGACTCCAGTTCAATGAGGACAGCACAAGGACCTGGTGCACTGCCTAACAATCATCCCATTTTCCCCAACCCACCCACCCTACATGCAAAGAAAGAACAGGGAAACTCCTTTAGACTATACATACATAGTAGATAATTGAACAGGAGTCACATCAAGTTAGAACTTCCCTGGTAGGTGTATGATGAAACCACAAGACAATACTTCTATTGGTGTATCAACTGCAGAATGCAAGGAAGTCCTACGTTCATATACCCTTTTCACTGTTTCATATAGCTATAGGGTTTGGCCAGCTGGAAAAAAAAATATTTCCAGTAGCTCCCATTGGATGCAAAACCCAAGTCCAAATCTCCTATTATTGCCATGCTTGGTTTTAATTAGAAAACTGAGATGATCAAAAATATCAGCCCAAAGAAACCACTACCATGACTTTTACCTCACATTCATGGTACAGTGTTACTAAAGACACTTCTGTGAAAATATCAGGCAAGAAATTATGAGCAAATCCCTGAGACAGCTATAAATTTTAAGTGAGAGATTATCAAATGAACACAACTGCATACATTTTCCTATGTGCAAAATTATGCGTATATGTAATACAGCCTGAACAGGTTTTATATCCATGAAACTGTCAAATATCCTGCAGTTTTAAGTCCAATCTTCTTTAATTTGACCAAATATCTACTTCAATATATTAATAACTTTTTAAACCCACAAATAGATACCACTCATTTACGAGTTATGGATTAAAAAAATTATTTCCTGCTGGATTCTAGGACCATTTTCTTTTCAGCTTGGGGCTGGGTGTTTCAACAAAACTACTTTTGCTCCTCTCTCTTAGGAGCAGTCCTTCTTTGAGAGGAGGCAGAGATCCCTCACATTGCAGAGCAACAGACTGACACAGGTGCATTCCAGGTTTAGAAATACCCCCTATACTCTCCTCTGAAGACAAGAAATTTCATCACCTCTTTTTTTTGCTTGAACCACCATCTCTTCGTACTGTTGCCTGTGTTTCTGAGCTTCTTCTGCTGGTTTTGCAGGAAGGTTCCTAAAAAATAATATTTACAGTTGGCATGATTGTCTAAATAAAATTCTAGCTACTTCTGAACTAGAATCACACTCTGCTTCTTGTCAAAATATCCAGTCAAAGAGCAGAACAAGAGATCCTTGAAAAGAATCTCTTTTTTTGCCAGAGTCAGCAGAAGGGAAGAACACTGACCAGCTATGACTACGTTTATACACAAAATATGCTGAGTAATTTCCTTACATTTGGTAATTTCAGCATTTTTATTATTAAACCAACTGAACCCACAGGCTGATCTTTGTAAAAAGAATATACTGGTACACACAAAGCTAGCATTTTTGATTTAAACTGTTAAGGGACAGGACTATACTCATTCTTACTGTTCACCTTGTCTAACAGTTACATCCACAACTTTCTCTACCCACACATAATGACTCCCTAACCCAGCCTTTTCCTCTCTGCTCTCTGAAACCCCATTTCTTTTTTAAAGACTTAACTCCTTCCCCTCTCTTCTAGAGCAACAAGTGGCACTGGAGTCATCCTCAATATTCTCCACTTATTAATACTAATAAAACATTTTGATTTGTGGTTAAGGCTCTGCCATACAAATGCATGTGTTCATATGCTGGAACACATGACCTTTCAGCTAATCATATTTGTAATTAACATAACCATACAGATCTCTTACAACTACAGAATCAGCAAAACATCATAACAGGAAATGACTATTCTGTTCTTCTGTATTGTAGAACACTAATTTATTCCTAGAACAGTTTATATCTTCAGTTAATAGAAAAGCTATGCAAAAATTCACTTTCATGTTCCTGTAAGGTGTCACACATCAGGCAGCTGACAGCCTCCAACACCATTAATAGTTAGCATGCATTTCTATTTCACAGTGCCTGTAATGTACACATAAATATGTGATACTGGCCTGTGAGTATTTTTCCAAATCAAGACTGTTACTACAAAAACAAAAGTAAGTTTTCACACTGGTGAAATGTTGGTTTGTTAACCACAGATACCAATCTACTCTTCTTCCAGTTTCACTTCGGCAAATTGATCTGCATCTTTTTTTAAATCCAAGTCTTTAGAAATTATTTAAGTTCGGGGAAGTTCGGAAAGGATAACCAGATGAAATAAGTCAAGTTTTGGTAACTTAAATTCTACCACTCAAATTATTTGCCCTATGTCTTAATATCACAAACATACATGTGAGATAATGTTTAGCATCTATTAAAATTCAACTAATACTTTTTCCAGTTGAAGCTGGAGGCACTATGGAATATTTATTGATTTTCTTTACTATGAAGTTTTACCTAAGCCTTGCAAATGAATGTGAAATCAAGAGCAGGCATTTTGGAAAAAAAAAAAAAATTCACTCCACTTTTTTGGGTTTTTTTTTTCTTAAAAAAGAAACCACTCAAAGCATAATAGGTAAGCATGAAAAAGAAAGCAAACTGTAGGTAAACAATTAAAAAAGATTCTTTAGTGAGAGTCAGATGACAGCACTGCTGTCCAGAGCAGTTTCCCCATTAGATGAAAGAAGCGATGCTTCAATTGTCTTCAATTTTAAAAATACCTTTTTGCTAGAAGTTCCTCACTCTATCAACAGTAGGAAAGAAAGCAAACCTTAACATTTTCCTGTAATGTAACACTAATTCCATTGGTCTGAACACCGTACTACTCAGATTATCCCACAAAAAAGAGATTTTTAAAAGACAGGTTTTAAATACAACAGATAAACTAGTATCTTAATTTTTTTTCAGTTGTTTCCAGTTTTACATAATAAAGCCTGCTGTAACAAATAATCACTCTTACATTTTTCTACATCTCCCAATGTCCTACCACACAGCTCATCAGCCAAGCCAGAAAGTTACTTAACTAACCCTACAATTAGACTATTTTGATATGAGCATTTTTCATACAGGTTTGTTGACGAAAACACAGATCTATTTTATGCCAGTTCTTCACACCAATGCATAGCTATACTAAAAATGCAGATGTCATGCCCATAAAGCCAGATCACATTCATAAACATAAATTGACTAAGCATGACTGAATTTGTGTAATTCAGGAGAAAAACACAGTAAAGCAGCTGCTGGTAAATCTCTTTGGAGTCAGTCTGCATATGCAAAAATCTCCTTGCAGTAAAAGGTATGAAACAACTCACCAAGTGCTTGACAACCCTTAAAATGTGATGCTGAACTGACTGCAGAGCAATCACTATACTGTTTCATTATTTATGGAGGTGTGGTCTTTCTCTGTGTAAACAAGACACTGTATTCTTACTTCTCAATTTCTTTAGCATATACCAGCTTTGTTTTTATGCTTAGGTTCTCTCATGGAAAATAAAAATCCCTTTATCACGTTTAGGAGGTAGAATTATTCAAAACTCTGCTCTGCTGTCCTTCACAAAGTCCCTTCACAAAAAGCCACAGCTTTTATTATAAAATAAAGTTCCTTCTGTTTGAATAATTTTTCTTATAATCAACCCAATTTCACATCCCTTAGTTTTATTTTAAAAATCTATTTAGATTTTAAATAATCTGTTGAAGTTAGAGTAAGAAAATTTACTGAGTTAGAAAATCTTTGCTAGATTAATTTTAAGGAGACCCTCACTGCGGCACTTCCAAAACTTACGCTGGTCGGTCCTCTAAAATAAGTGCTGTAGTGGAGAGTGGTTCAAAATCAAGATTCTTCCTCACATTCTGTTTAGGAGAGAGTGGTCTCTGAGCTCGTCCAGTTTTTTCTTCATATTCCTAGAGAAGAAAAAGACATGGAAACTTACAAGAGTGGAGAGCACCAAGATGATGAACCTGAGATTTTAGAAAGGGACCTACAAAAATCTTCAAGATAATGCTTTCACATCTCAGCCCTACTGCAGTCCCTTTGAAGCTTTTCAACCAGTGCAACATCAACACTGAAAATAATGACAAAATTTATGTTCAGGAGTGAGTCTTGATGGTTTTTTCCCATTCTTTCTATTTGTAAAAACATCTTAAGTTCCTCTGGTTGACAGCTTGCTTTTACAAAGTCTTACTATGAAGGAGTTTACAAACAGATACTATCTGAGCTACAAAAATATGACCTATTTAAATTTTTATTTTTTCATTTACATGGTTTTGAAATTAAAGTAAAAAATGACCACAAGCTCCATGTCTAAAAATCTCATTGTAAGATTTCTCCTATGCAAAGTGTTTTCATATGCAACAGCTCAACAATGGGGACAGAAAAAAAGTTTAAAATCAGTGTTAGACAGAAAGCCCACACTTGGTACAACACCCTGAACAATTCTAAATCACAACAGAGCATAATGTGTTAACCTGTGTGTGTAATCAGATACTGACACACACTGGAGCAAGACTAGCAAAGAGGCATCGAGATATCAGGGTGTGGAACAAGTGCCACGTGAAGAGAGGCTAAGAGAACCAGGCTTGCTCAGCCTCCAGAGGAAAAGACAAGCACTGGGAAAAGTTGCCTGAGATGTGACACAACTCCTGACCCTGAAAGCATTCAAAGCTCAGGTAGATGAGCCCTGAGAACCTGGTTTAAGTAAACTCTGTCCTGAGAGGAGTTAGCCTCTCAGGAGTCCTTCTACCCTTAATTACTGATCTATAGGGCACCATTTTATTTTTATTTTTCCTACAAACAATGGTTAAAAAAAAAAAGTATACTAAAACCATGACCTAATGGGATAAAACAACCTTTACACAACTTCCATCTACTTCAGTGCTTGAAGTATTACAGCCAACATTGAGTATGCAAAGTATCAGTGATACACGAACAACAAACATGGTCAAACAGTCCTATGGAAAAATCACATCCACATGATGGTCACTGCTTCTTTCAACTTGATAATGAGTCTTTTTTCCACTTTCAAAACTCAAAGGCTTTCATGCACAGCTTTTTTATACCATTTCTATTAAAATAAAATTTAGGAAAACACGAATGTACACTATCAGTGAGCACTATGAAGAGTGTTCCAGCCATAAACCTTCTCCTGCTAGCACAGGGAGTTCCTCAGATGGAACTGCTTTCTTTCCCTCAACCTCTCCATCAAAACTTCCTCAGGTAATAGATACATTTCTAGCACGCTGACATTCATTCAGCAACTAAAACTGGATCCATCCCTTCCAGAAAGGCCATCTGTAATCATACCTCAACAAAGGGGATGGATAAAAACAAGACATAATACAATGAATGTGGACCAATACAGCCTTGGTCTTCTACTCTGTTTTGTACAGTTCAATCCTAGTACAAACTACTTCTGTGGAACTCATGGGTACAGGTCTGTGCAGCCTTCAGGACTCAGAAAATCCCTATTTTTTCCTTGTCTTTTAACTGGGCACTGCCTCGACAATGACTACGATGACTACATTGCTGTAATGGGAAACATGATCACGAATTTGGAATGTCTGGCTCATTAATGCCGGCTAATACTGCTATGCATGACATCAGTTTGAAAACAAGGAAAAGAACCAAGGAAAATGCAGGTAAGCTATGCACTAGTAGTCCAGAAAGAAAAAAAAAAAAAAAAAAGAAAAAAGAAAAAAAGCTATTGAGCTAGAGAGCATATTCAGAAAGCACAGACAGTAGTCTTACACTGGTCACTTGTACCAGCAAACAGCTCAGAGTGACCAGTGTGTAAGTGCACCATCATAATGGGCTTCAGCATCTCAGAATTTGACATTAAAACATAAGCACCCTATGTTTATTATAGTAGAAGTTCCAGAAAAGCTGCTTAATTTTGACTTATGAAAACTATATTCAGTGCCTTCTTTTTCTGAAAGCCAACTGGAAAGCAAAATTGCTTTTGGAAAGTGAGAAAAGAATGTCCAATACTGGGTTGCAAAGGGAATGTTATTCTGTACACCCAAATTGATTTGAAAATCCCTTTCAGCTAAGCACAAAGTTCTTCAGACCAGCACTATGCATCTCCTTACAAGAATTGCTTGTTTAAGAAAACGTTTTATTTCTAACTATGGATGGCTAGTTACAGTATCAGCACACCAGCACAATGATGCAAACCTCTCAAAAGAGCCAAAGCCCACCCTGCATTTCAGCAAGTATTCACTGCTGTTCTACTCAGCACTACCCTACAGTAAAAAAGCCAGACCAGCACAAAAATGGGAGTGGCACATTTGATCAGATTACAAGTATGATTCCTTTGTAGCAATTTCATCCTTTTCAGTGGTAGCCAAAAAAAAAAAAAAAAAAAATCCTCTGGTGATACTGTCTGGTTTTTAATTCAGGAAAATAAAATTTAAAAAAACCAAAAAACCAAAAAAACCCCAAAAAACCTCAAAACCTCCCACCCCAGTTCCCCCTACAAAAAACCCACAAAAACCAAAGAGCCCAAAATTCGCAGAAAACAAAAGCTCATGAAAATTATCTTTTACTCCACTGAGAAGAGAATGCAATTTCAGAGAACAATGTATGATACAGCAATGAAGCACATGGAAGCCTCCACGAACTCGTATTAAGAGTATCTGCTGACCGAGCAAGTACAAGTATTTGCATGTACAGGCATACTGCAATAGGCTGAGCTACACAATAGCTCATTTTAAGCTTTCCTTTTAAACCAGACTTGAATCTCTCACACATACAAATAATTCAGGATCTGTTTAAATGCTATGCTGCAGTTAGGGGTTACTAACCTGACATGATTGCAAGTTAATTTTAGGATCAACTTAGGATGAGCTGACAGTTTACAATTTAAAATACAGCCTTATCACTGGGATCATTTAGGCTTTCTTCCAGGTTTCACCTTTAGCAGTTCGCCAGAGCTGAACTTGGGTTTGAAGATATTTTTTAAGAGCGTGCTGTAGATTAAAGCACTGATTTAAATAATCCAAACCAAACAAAGAAAACCCACAGAAACACACCTCCCAAAACCAAATTTAAATTTAGGTGGGACCTGCCAGATTTGCAGTTAAGATGCAAGAAGCTTTGACTGTAGTGATCCTCTGAGATTCCTCAAGAAAGACAAGTCAGCCTACAAAGGGATAAGCAACAATCTCTACGGAGAGACGCAAATAACCCTCTAGAACACAGGGCAAGCGCTGAAAGACCAACTGTTCTACCCGGGAGAGCGCTGTGTGACTTCCCACACGGCCCGAGCCTCCCCAAGCACCAGCAGCACGGCAGAACTGAACGTACAATAACACAAACTGCTCTATCAAGGTCATCTTGTTTTGTCCCTGCGTGTTTAAAGGCAGCCGCTTTCCGACGGAGCCGAATATGAAATATTCATGCCGGGTGGCGGAACGGCAGACGCCAGGCTGCGGGACTGTGGCTCCACGGGCGGCAGCACTGCAGGGCAGGAGGGATAGCCGGCACAGCCGGGCTTCCAGCCTGCAGCGCCCGACACCCCGAACATCCTGCAGGGCTGCGCCGCCGCCTCCCATCCCGGCGGAGGCTCGCCTCGCACAAAGAGAATCCCCTTCCCGGTTAGCTGGTACTTCCCCGGACTCGATGAGGCGACTGAGAAACGGACGAGGCCGGGTTCACCGACACGCGTTCAAGTCGCCGCCCGCCCATCCTGCCCCGACCCCCGCAGCTGCCCCGCTCACCATGAACGCTGCGGTCCCTCACGGGCGGCGGCGCCGGAGCCCCATTGCCCGCCCCGCACCGCGGGCCTGGCTCCCGCCGCCCGGGCCCGCACGGCCTCGCGGGCCGCCCGCCCGCCCCGCCCGGGCCGCCTCCCGCGGGTGTGTCCGGACGGGCCGCCCCGCCCCGCCCCGCCAGCCGCGCTAATCACCCGCGGAGCCGCCGCACACCATCGCTTCTCTCCGCCTCGCACAGCGCTGCCTGAGCACGCACGGCTCCGCCTGGCACACGCGTCCCGCCTCCCGCGCCGCCCCGGCCGCCCTGCCCTGCCCGGTGTAGAGCTGGATCATGACAGACAACACAGACCTCGCACAAGCTCGTCTGCATTAGCCGCAGTCTTTGTCAGCTCAGCATTACGGGTGCTGGTTTAGGACGCAGCTGCGTCCTCAAACACAGGCATCTCCCTCCACCCGTTTCCCACACTGCCGCGTCCCTGGCTCCAAGCCAGGCCCGCTGCTGTGCCGAGATGAGACAGCCTCGGAACCTGTCCGAAGTGCAAGAGCAGCCAAAACTCACCAACCCCTACATCAGTGCCGAAGAAACAGCAGCAGTGCTGTGCTGAAATACTTCCTACAGCATAAGCATCTTTTCAATACCACTCATGCTTTGTCCACCTCTGACTGCTCTAAGGGATAGATACATAAATCTCTTCTACAGTTCAGACAACTTCCACATTACCTCTTGCTAAATATTTTGCCTCAATCCAGATGGAATATCAATCTTATTTCCTCTTTGTCCAAAGGCTCTGTTATTTAACTCAGTGTGGACACCCTAGTTGCTGTGTCTCCATTTTTGGCAGATTTGCATTTTAAAATACTATCTATTGACCTGCAACTGTTGTCATTTTCTCAGATCTTCACTAAAGATTTCATATTCTTGAACATCACTGACTGTGGTTTGCAGCTGCAGGGGTGAATTGCTCATGATTTGTATCAGTCTGATCCTCAATCCCAAAACGATCAGCAAGAGCTCACCTGAAAACAACCATTCACTTCAGTATTCTGCTTTCAAAGGGTGGTTTTGCAGAAGTTAACTTATTTTCTCAGAATTGCTAGGTGTTATATCTGCTATTGTTTTCAACCTGTGACTTCACATCTATTTCACAGATGCAGTGTTACAATTCCAAATACAGAACAACTCACTGTTTCAAAGTATCTCAGCTTCATTACCACCACTGCCAGTTAGTTACAGACACCTGCCATCCAAACATCTCAGGTCAGAGCACAAGTCAACACAGCTCATGCAAAACACTACAGGCTCCAGTGCTAATGCTTTATCTCATGAACTATCTGAAACTAAGTTATCGCACTTATATCAAAAACACATTCATGTAAAGTTATAGCTATTAACACAGGCAAAAAGCAGCTCCTAAGGAAGAGCCCTCCTGGGTTGGCAGTGGTATTCCTGCAGTAGATGCCTGTGCTTTCACACAGAAAATAGAATGAAATTGCAGCTCTTCTGCAAAGCACTGACTGGGAGAGAGGGATGCCTGGTAACACAGGAAGATACTGCAGGGTGAAAAGCAAAGTTCTCCCTGTAACTCAAACTACAGCTGGCCACATGTTGCAGTTGGTAGCAGTCACTATTTTTAGGTTGCTGCATTTACAACAGTACCTGAGACTACTTAAACAGGTTATGAGCACAATTTAATTAGATTTTATTTTTTACAGGCCTCGCTCAGCATAGAGAATAAGAACTGGACCAGAATTGTAAAAACAAAAAGAAAACTTTTTTTTTTTTCCTGGTTTTTAAGTCTTACCACTACCTCAACAGTGTTTCCATGTTCCCTTTCATTGTTTCATGACTGTCTAATGCATGTTCATCAGAAATCTCTTACCTTTTCTAAATGAAATAGTTTAAAAGACAAATTTCAGCTGGTGCTCCCACCCCCCTTCTGGCCCCTCACATCGTATCTGTGCCACCATTACACGGCCATCTGACTTTCAATATGCTGGACTGGGGAAATGATACCACCAAAACCACAACTTTTGTTTTGTTCCATTAGTTTGGTTACTCTGCAATGCCTGCTGTGGGGAAATGTAAATGGAAAAGGAAAAGGAAAATGCAGCAGGACTCCCAGATCATGAAATTTGTGATAGTTTTTGGGTTGGGAAACTAAGATCTGATTCTTCATGTGGCACAGAAGAAGTAAGGGCCATAAAGTAATAATTTTAATTACGAATGTAATATATACAGTAATTAAAGAGAATTTAAGGAGACTGAAACATCAGGCAAAGATCAGATTATGAGAATATCCTTCAAAACTTAACAGAGAATACATACTTCTGAAAGTTATTACACTTTCAAACAACTTCTTAGGAAGCTTTATATATAACTTTAAAACCAGTACAGAACTATTCAGAAATGCAATTAATTTATTAGTTACTGATCTAACAACCTGAGAATGCATGCTCGACCTGTACACTTTAGTGATCTGCCAAGCTCTACAAATAATTAATGTTCAAGAACTATCAGCCCTACTTGCTTTACACAGCTCTCTCTGTATGTGTATATATATATGCTTAATCCTCTTACATTAAAGAAAGGATACCTGAGCAGAAGATAGCAATGACATGACAGTACTTGACTGTAATAACATTACATGTGTGAAGTTTTATCTTCTACCAGGACATCTTTCTCATCTTTAGTACCATAGTATTCTCCTGTTCCATACTTAACAAATTTAGGATTGCCAAAGTAATGTAATAGATGAGATAAGATACTATGGCCAGGCTTCGAGGAAAACCCCACACTATTTGTAGGCATCATTTCAAATGCTCTGAAATTTGCCTCTTTTCCCCTGGGAAGCATCTATTTTTCCTTTCAGATTACAAGGAATACAGAATCTGGCAACTGATGTGATGCCAAACACATCAATCAATCAATCAATCAATCACCCAAAAGTTAAATGAATAAAATAATCTGTACATTTTACAGAAGGTTATGAGTAAAGCAAAAGAGTGAGAAGCCACATACTCTGTTTTTCAGTCCTGTGCTCCAGCCACTGGACTATTTTAACAATTTTAAATTAACTGATTTTTAATTAACAATATGCATATTTTTATAACATCATATTTTGAGCAATGGAGGCATTAGATTAAGGAACTTTTAAAACCTAAGCATAGACAAGGCCAGGTTAGTTCTTCCAAGAAAGAATAACAGTTTTCTGTTTCAAAGTCTGTTGCCTCTAAACATTCAATGTGCTATGTATCAGATGGTTCTCACCCTCACGGTTCACATTTCGTTTGTGCTATATGTAAATAATTTAAGGGTTTTGGTTATATAGAGTGACATGCTTCATTAAAAAAAAAAAGGAAAGAAAATATTTGAAGTACTCAGAGACAAAGCATACCATGAACCACGTTGCTTAAGAACAGCTTTTTACTGTCAAAAGCAGGATCTTCAATCAGATTGTGCAGTGTACTGTTAGGAGTGACTCCAACATGAGTCACAGTAACAACAAAAAAACAACACCCTGCTGCTTAGAACACTGCAAAGGACACAATTTAATCTGCACACACAAATGTGTGCACAGTTTCCCTAGGTACTGACAATATCTGGTACACTGCAGTGTTAATCAAATGGAAACATCTACAGAAAGGCCTCCAGTGGAACAAGCATCTGGGGAATGTCTGAGCAAGAGAATACAAGCTAAATGGTTGTTTTATTTTACTGCTATTTTTTTGTGAGCATCTGCCAGAATAAAATGCTATAAACATCTGCTTTCAGCACATCTATAAACATAAATTCCAGGGACTGGTATTCCATTGGGTAGAGACTTCTTGTGAAAACATTACTTAACCTGTATGCCTGCTTGCTGATCTCTCCACCTTAATTATCTATATAGTCTCAGTATCATACCCTTCCAAATAATCTCTCAGCAACTTCTTCTTCTGACATTTCACATTAGTGCTGACGTTGCAGAATAAAACTTACTTTTCCTGTCTAGTCTCAAATAACACTTTCTTACTGTGGCGGAGGATCCTGTCAGAACTGTTTCACTCATTCTGAGAGAGTACTAAAATAAAAGAACTCTCCATGGCACATCAATTTGATGCTGACACCACTCTGAAATGGCCAAAAATCCAGGTTAACTCCAGGATATAAAGGAAAGGAGTCACAGGAATATCACATTTCATCTTGCAAGTTCTCAAATCAGTTGCAAACACCAATCTTCAACACAGTGCAGAAGTAACCCAGGAATGCCACCTACTTAGCAATGCACAACAACTTGCATTTTATGCTGTTCAGAGACCCTCCATGGCACACAGTCACTGTTTCTGTTTGCAAACTGTTGTCTTTGTAGGTAAATATGTGCATATTTGTAACCAGCTCCATGATTCCAGCACATACAGCAAACTAGTGAAATACTAGGGAAAGGTATTTCACTTGACACTTTTAACCACATTCTACTTCTCCCCAGTTTTCAAATCTCTCTGCTAATTTTCCTTCTGCTTCCTCCTCAAGAAGTGGGTAACTTTGAAGGTCTGACCTCTTCAAGTTTGATGCTTGTCTGGCCTTGGAAATTACAGAAGAATAAGAAAATAAGTCTACTGCATTAAAACCTCTGAGTGTTTTTTTTTTCCACCCATGTTTGCTTCTCTGATCCCTGAAATTACCTTTGAAGCCATTATTGGTGCAATTTCTTACATACCTAATAAAAGCTTCTTTTGTACTTATACTGGTAGTGTATGCCATATACTCTCTCATCACTTGTCCAGATTCTTGCGCATTCTTTAATTTTACAAAAAAACCCCAAAACCCAAAAAAACCTATATAAAATGTAAATATTCCTGAATACAATCATCTTCACAACTTAGAGTTCAGTTTTGACAAGAAGAAATTTAAAATTTTAGTTTAAATTTTAGTTTTTTAAAGCTACACACAAATAAAAATATAATATATGAAAGAGGGCAACATACCTTCATAGTGTAGCTTAAAGTGATGACTATTTTGAGGCTTTAATATTCACGAAGCTGTTTCCATTGAACTTTGCCATGCTCAAGTGACAATTTTTCAATAGCGCACAAGAAAATAATGTGAAAATACTAAAAGGAATGAAAAGTTTATAATAAAATCAAGGCAAAAAATAGGACCAAGAGTCCTCAGAGAGAGAAGGAGAATGAGAACATAACATTGGTTAGTCTTCCCTCAGAAAGACACTTCAGGAAAAAGCACCAGTCTGGCTTTTTAAAATCCTTACATTCATATATTCTGGGTTTCCAGAAACACACAGTATCTCCATTCATTTTGCAGAGCTAAAGAACATCAGGGTTTTTTATTGGTGGTAGTGAGCATGGTAAAAGCTAGCCTTTCAAAATCTGTATCTACCCCCATTCTTTAATTTTAGATGAAGTGTGAGATGTATAAATTAGGAGACAGACAAAGAAAACCTTTGGGTCGAGTTTCTTGGGAGCTTCTGCTTAAAACATGATTAACACAATGAAGTCTAGCAAAGTTTTTTCAATCTTACATGTCAGCAATGGAAATGTTCCAGTCTCCAATTAGAATAGGCAGTTCCACCACAATATTTAGGGGCTACACATCTGCTTTCAAAAAACTTTTGCCAGCTTTGCTTCACAGCAATGCTTTGCCAAGTGTTTGTGCAAGGCAACAGCCAAAGGCACGTGGCGTTATTGTCAGGCTTGCTCTCTACAGAGATCTATTTTCATTCAAAAACCCATGAGGGAGGGGGGAATCTGAAAGCCTCCTGTGCGTTGCCAGTGGAAGGTTACTACATGGAAAAAAGCTTATTGACTACACAAAGAAGTAAGTGTTTATGTATCTTTCTATCAGCACTGGAAAACACACAAATACCAGTTGCATGATGGATTCTTATTTAACACAAATGAGAACAAACTTCCGCTGATACATCAGCTGTCTGAAAAGTTATAATCTCTGGCCTTGAAATTTTGGGGTTAGAAAGAGTTGTGTACTTGATAAGCAAAAGTCAATCATTTTTCCTTGAATTTGTGGCTTCCTGCATTTAAAAATAAACTTGTGCTATCAGCATTCCTATTCCAGTTAATGCTAAGTATCAAATTGAGCTACAAAGTAACTGTCCTATTGAGACAAAGATAACAACTTCAAAGTTCCTGCGCTTCCCCAAAAACATGCCACCAGCATTGAAACAGACCCTGCAGCAGAGACCAGCAGCTGACATTGTAACTGCAGCACCAACTAACCAAGCTTATACTTCTAGTTAGTACTTTCACTCCAAAGAGCAGATACTTACTCTCCAACACTGCCTGCTACACCTCTTTAGGATCCCTCCAGCTTCTAGGGTTTTTTATCCCCACAATTTACTGGGCATTCTATAGAGTGAGAAAGCCAATATAAAAGCTCTAAATCTGGAAAAGGAGGAAAAAACCCTCTCACTTCCTTTCAAAAACACTTTGTAGCTTGTCATAGCTATTTAAACAAATACTCAAAGCTTACTGTTTTCTATTAATCTGATGCTTGTAACATATTCAGTACTTTCACATGTTAACACAGGGGAAGAAGTTCCAACAGCATCAAAAGCAGCACTTTGTCAGCTATGCTCCACTAGATTATGACACCTAACTGGGTCATATTAAATGCTTTATTATTAAAATACTCAGGAACAATTGTCCTGACACAGTACTAAATCACTTTTTCATTTACTGTGACTGGAAGCTACTACTGTTGCTTTATCTGTTTAAATATGATAGCATTTTTGTTTGAGACAGGTGATTTTCAAGACAGGACAAGTGCAACACAGTCTTTGTAGATTAATAGAGCCCACTGGAATTGCTGAATGATTGATTTAGTACTGTTCTTGTTGGGGAAAAAAAAAAAGAACTTTTTAGGACACTACCACTGATATAATAGCTTTCTTTTCTTTACTTATTTTTATTTACCTTCACAAAAGTTAGATGCCCTTTACATATGAATATAATAAAATAAAGGTATTTGTAACTGGATCAGAAGGAAAGACACGAAAGAGCAGTGCATTAAGGCAACTAGCAAGTTTAGGGTTATAATTATTAAGTGATGAAGCTAGTTATACCCTATTTCCAGAGAATGTAACAATAATAGGCATAGGTCAGACTAAGTACAGTAACTACACCTTCTTATACTGCACTTGTTTCTTGTTAAAATAAGGAACTCTGCCACACAGATTGAAATCCTGCCTTTCTGAAGACTGACAAATAGAAATGAACCCAACAGTAGAGAACACAGGAAGTGATTCATTTACACCCTTGGACTTCTCATGCAGAACACAAAAAATGCACTACACAGTTTCTAGCTTCAAAGTGGCAGTGAAGTCTGTGTGCAAGCACTCATCCTATTGGCAGCCATTGCCATCAGTCACAATGACTTACCCAGGCTACCCAACGTCAAGCTCTGTATAAACAGAAGACAGTGCTCTATCCAAAGCTGTAGCTCTAGCTCCTGCCAGAACCAGCAGCCAGCTTGAGCCAACCACTTCCCTTCCAAAGGCCCCTAATGGGCCATGTGAACGCAGCAAAGCATGGCTCAGGCAAACACTCAGAAAAGCTCTGTATTTTTAGCCACTGCCAGCCATCAGCAGAGGCTGCAGCTGTGTGGATGCGGAACCCGAGGCAACTGCTCCCCACACTGCACAGCTTCCACCCTCACTGCTCGGGCACATGGAGCTGCACGAGAAACTCCACACATCAGCAGGCTGGGCACTTGGCTCTGCTTTGGGCTTTTTTTAACCAGGAGAAAACACACTGCTTATGATGGGAGATTTTATCATTGTCTGCCTAAAGCATGGGTTGTAGTAAATTCTTTCCAAATTTCTTGCTGTGTGCTGTTGCTTTGAAATTCTTTTCCATCTAACAGATCCAAGCCAGAAAACAGACTTTGATCAAATCACTTTACTTCCTCAACTAGGATTATAGCTTAAATCAAGTGAAAATTTAATTGAATTATAATTAACCCAATTCAACTTACCAAGTTTTTCCTACAGTAATGTTTTAAGCTTTATGGCTCATCCCATAATAAAGCATCACCTGTGAGCCAAGCAAATTATCTTCATTTCAAGAGTTCATTTTCACTTGATCGTGTGCTGCAGAGTCAGCCTCTTCTGTATAACTGATTTTAATTGACTGGAATGTTGATCCCCCACATATAGCCATATCCTAATTATTACAGAAAAAACATTTGGGAAAATTACAATCCCCAAGTTAAAAATCATAGTTATTTTTAATTATTAAAGAACTGCCATTAAATTTCATTAAAATTCCAACATGGAATGTCAGCAAATGAGATCATAAAATATTTAGACCTGAATTTTTGAGTAAAGATTGTAATTAAAAGGCCTCAATTGTTATATGTGCTGAATTTTACCAATCTTGAAACTTAAAAAAATGAAAAAATCCCATTGAGCTCTTATTGGAATTCATACAGTGAAAGCTAAATTGTACAACCCTCATAGGATTAAAGCACACTTGGAAGGGGAAAAATCCCAAAACTTGCTGATTAAAAATATATTTTGCTATTATAAAAAAGAAAATTAAAATAAATGCACTGTGAAAAGAAAGTAATTTAATTTCACTGTGGAAGAAACTGTAACATGTCTCTAGGATATAGCCAAAATCTGTCTTTCCTCTATATACCTTATTCTTCTAACACACAAAATCTTGACTGGCCACAGGCAAACAAGTTCTGTGAAGACAGATGAGAAAGACAACCAAATGATAGGCTGGTTACCTCTTCTTGAATTTTTAAAGGAATTTCTTTTGAAGAGCATTCACTAACAAAACTGGGGGGAGAGAAGTTGTTGCAAATAAATGGTATTTACATATACTTCTGTGCTTGCCAAGCTTGAGAAGAGTTTCTAAAAGAAACAGTGTCTGCAAAGCCTCACTCAGTTCTACAGTCTAGAGAGAGAAAAGAGAATTTAACTTCAGTGGTTATTCTTGGTGAGGTGCTGACATCTGACTTAGTGTATTTTCAAACATCAATTGCAAAAGCAACTGGCATAACCAGTTCTGCTCAAGCAGAATTCCTGAAGAGAACTGATATAAAAAATTAATCATGCAAACCTCCATTGCAAATGCACTTCCAGCTTCTTCAAGATTACTCCTTCTGACAGCTTGTAAGTTTTAAAACATTTAACTGGATAAAAACTATACAAAAGCTCTCAGTGACCCAGTAAAGCAACCCAGCCTGAGCATGTACTGATATTGCTTCTTCATCAGAAGACTAATACATATATTTTCAGCATTAAAAACAGGACAAACAACATCTTAGCTGGAGTGATTTTAATTCCTACATTGTTAAAATACAGTATGATGCTATGTTGTATAAACACTTGTTGAACAAGTGCTGTCAGAAGAGTTTTTACAGGGCTTGAGAAAAGGCTCATGCTCAAAAAGCCTGTCTGACCACTGTTTTGGTGAGGGGTCACCTAAATCAGGCTGTGCTTTTAGATGCTGGTGAGGCTCAATTAGTGACTTAAAACACTACTCATGACTCAAAGTTTACATGTCAAAAATAACTTCAAAAAAAAGCACCAAATCATTTAGGAAAGATTAGTTATTCTTACCCAAGAGGCACTGGATTGTGCCTTCTTAATTCTTAAACAATTGTTTAAGACTGTAATTTTACCAGAAACTCACTAATGGTTGGATGCCATACCACACAACAATTTAATAGTGACTGTTTTGTAACAAATTTAATACAACTATCCAAAACTGTAATTTAAGATAGTTTGGATGTAAAGGAAAAATATTCACAGTACCAGCAACAACCACAAAATGTTAATAAATTATTTACCTTATTTTATTAAAGAGCAGGCACTACAATAAAATACACTGCTAAATGTCACAGTATGGCACTTATTAAAGCCTCTTCAATTTTATCATCAAAAATCTTTGGTGAACACTTCAGAACAATTAATTGTCAAGACAAGCTGTAGATAAAAGTCTGAATGGTTAAGTACAGTGACAAGTTCAAAAAGATGCCTTAATTACACCTTAACAGCCTAACTACAGCTAAGAACAGTCACATGATGCATGGATTTCCAGAATATTTTACCCTGAATTAAGCAGCACAATACTTCAAACCACCATTTGCATTTCATACACAGCAGCTGGTTTTGAAGTTTTACTATATGGTCTCTTTCCATGCAAACATTACTATCCCCATGGTCCTTTCAACAAGGAAGTGACAACTGAAATACAGAAAAAGCTCCAAACACATAAAAAGGCTACATGCAATCCAAAAATACTAGATCAAGTCTGAGGGATTGAAAGAGGCTGTTTTCTTGTCAATGAAAGAGCAGCTCATGAACTACTGACCACATAGCTGGATTTCAAAAGAGTTTCCCCACTGGAAAGGCAAAGCATTTGATTCACTGGCCAAGAGCTTGGGTTCATCTGGAGTTGAACCAGTTCTCTGTAATGTTGCTTTCATCAATGCTGGAAAAAGTGAGTCTCACTTAGGTTTTCATTCTCTTATGACACACTTAAGGAAGGCTCTTCATGCCTCAGTGTAACGACCAAATAGAACACATTCTTCCGAACAGTACTGTTGCAACAGAAGTAAAATTTTAATGAAGAGCCTTTTCTGGTACTGAAATTGTGTGCAGCTCAAACAGACAGGCTGCACAGTCCTATATACAGATCATAAACTTAACTGGCTTCTTCATTCACCATTAATCCTAACACAAAATTAAACAAATACCTTTTGTATTTTCTTTGGGTCTTTCTGTAAGTTTTCTCCAAGAGGTACTTTTCCAAACAACTTCCATCGAACATCATTTTGTTTTTCAAATCTTGCACTCTGCTTTCTGGTAAACAAATTTCTAAAAATAAAAAAAAAAATAATTAAGGAAAAATGTTGATTAATTATAATAAAAAGAAGGATGGACATTTGCAAACCTTATGTATCCTAATAATAGATTACAACTCCTCTTGTGACACTGTTTCCCAGCTTCAAAAGGTACATCATGCAGTATTATCACCATACCAGGCAATGGAATTCGTTAAATTATAACTTTAAGTAGATTAAAAAAAAGGTCATTTTCCAACTTTCTAAAAGTGGATGCTTTCCTTTAGCATTCCTGAAGATCATTCAGCCTAACTCTTTCAAAAAAAGACTATGACACTAAACCTCTTGCTGCACAAACATTCTTTACCCACCTGTTACAACACATTGCTACCAAAAATCACAAAAACCTTGGAGACATAGTACCCTTTTTCTGTATTTGATCTGCTTTCACAAAGGATTATTTTTCTAAATAAACTTAAAAGCAGCTATCAAAACATATTAATTATGAAGTCTCTCTGAAATGCCTAATATTTACTAGCTTAAACATCGTAGGAACAGTTATAAAGCTAGATGTAAAGCCATTGAAAATTAAATTTTATTTTATTGACATTGTTAGTTTTTTATCATAATGTGATTTGCCAGACTTGCATGTTCACACCACAACTACTTTTTTCCAAAACTGGACACGTAGTACAGTCCAGTCTTCATGCTTTTGATAGCACTCAGCTCCTCCAAGAGCAGAAATATTCTACCTCCATGGCGTGCTCACATTACTAAAGTAACAAATTTTCTTTTGTCCTACTGTCCAGTTCATCATATATTTAAATATGTCCAGGTTAGTTCCATTATTTACTCACCTCAAGGCTGACTCATTTTTTGCTCCTTCATTAAAAGAAAAAAAAAAAAAAAATCCACTGAAAAAAAAATTAAAAAGCATTTTTGCTGCTGCAATCAGCAGGCAGCTCCAGCACCTTCAAACCACAGATGCTTCCTTTCTGACCTTACTGCTTTTCCTTACAGTTGCCACCTTAATGCCCTGTGTGTTGGCCCATCAAGTACAGATTGTTTCTTACACAAAAAGTGTAATAGTTTGGGAAATAAAACTATATTGAGCTTCACATTCTAGACGACATGAATACATGTCTGCAACAGGAACAACTAAGGCACTAAAAAGTTATTTTTCCTGGTTACTTTGTATCAGATGTCAGGAACAATACCATAGCTACACCAACAGAGATAACATTGCTGGAATAGGAGATATATTTCATATGTGAAAAACAATTGAGGTTATAACATCAAAGTATGCTGAAATATATTATAAGTTTAATAGTATGAACTGCCATCCTTAAATATGTAATTTATGTATACGGATTTATACAAATTACCACATGCTTCTGTATCACAAGGGTACAGTTACCTTGAATTTCAAAACTGAGAACAAATTATCATATGAAAAGATAAGAACTAAGTGTTTGTGTACAGAAACCATGCAAGTCAGTTACAACTGATGCCAAGTTAAGCAGTAACTGTACTTCTCCAAATCCCTTTCAGAGATTGTAAGGTAACTAAAGCCTGAGAGGATGGATCTGTATCATCATTTGAGACAGCTACCTTGGAAACAAAATATAAAGACAGACAGACAAGAGATTCATATATGTATATATATATATATTTAGCCCATTTAAAATGGAGAACTATCAAGCAAGTTCTAAAATGTGTTTAAGAAAAGGGAAAGCATGACAGAAATAACATAAAATCTACTGCATGTAAATAGGATAAACAATACAGGACAGATTGGCAAGCAAATTCCAGACTCCAAACCATCTTCAAAGAAAACAAGAACTTCTAGCATCAGGGCCACTGGAAGAGCTCTGTAAGGAGGCACATCTCTGTGACAGCTTTGTGCACATTCAAAGCCTTTTGCAAGTAAAAGGCTTTCACCACACTTCATTAGCACTACAATAACACAAAAATTAAAGGCAATTTTCTCTGTCTCTATTCACATTAGAGGCTGCTAGCATAAGTGTGGATACAAGCAACAACTCCTTCAGTCTCCTCTGAGGGATTTTAAGAACAGCAGTAGGTCTTTACCCTCAGAACAAAATAAAGATGAATTGGAATGATAAACTGCAATAGCTCTCTGCTGCAAGTGCCTGAGAAAGATAAATTAAATCTGAAAAGCCTATCTCACACACTTCCTCTCAATTCAATTCCACAATCCTAACTACTTACTTTCCCTTTAGAGGCAGCGTCATAGTAAATAATCTGTTCTACAGCTTATCTAGCAGATGGCACAGCACTTGTTCAGCTCACTCTTTTCTATCCCTACATTCTAGGCACAAGGCAACTCCTCCTCCCTTTGTACTATGTCAGGGATTTCCAGTTCACTTTTAATTTAAAACATATATATATATATACTGAACTGAAAGCAGCAGGCACGGTTAATATACAAATTTCATTCTGTACTGTCCATTTCCTCTGTCTGGGCCTAAGTCCCAGTGTTTGGTTGGTGTCTACACACTTTACAAACTCCAGAAAGTCTCAAAATCCCCCAAAGGCTTAATATTATCAGCAGCCACAAATCAGCACAATCAGATATAGAACAGCAAACTACAACCCGTTCTTGCTTTGACTGAGGACACACAGCATTAAACCCTGATCTGCCCCAGATGGAAGCACACCAAAGGTAACATTCAACAGGATGGCATGGAAGGAGCAGAAGAGATGTCACCTAATTTCTACCTAACCTGAGAAAAAGGGAAAAAAAACCAAAACAAAACAAAACCCACAAACTATGGAATGTTCTCTAGTTCAATTTCTACAGAGCTTGGCAATAAATCACAGGACAACACGACAGGGTACCGCTAAAGCCACTACTTGAGATTCCTGAACTGAAAGTAAACCCTTAAAATAGGCAACTGCCTTAGGAGGAAGTTTCTGCCACATATATGTCAGAGCAAATAACTTATAGCAAAACCTTTCATTTTTCTGCTGCTACAGCATAAAAAAGAATTACTTTCCTTCTATTCTTACACAGCTCCCTTGCATTTTCAAAAAAAGCACTAAGCTGTTTCACTTCTGCGAAAATTCACTAAGAAAAATTCCACACTAAATGTAACTTAAGGAGAGCTTACTAATGGAAAATACATGTTAACAAGAAGCAAAACTTCTCTATTTGAAAAAACAAAACAAAATCCTAAATCAACAGATCTTTACTCTGAAGATGAGCCCAGAAATTCTGCTGTAAAGGATGTCAAAGCTTCATTACAAGTGTTTTAAGATAACAAAAATAAATTTGAGATCTTGAATGTTGAAAAGTACTGACATGCCTTCAAAGAAAAGATTACACACTCACCATTAGTTCAGTCTCACTGTCCTCTTCACAACTATCAGAATACATCCTGATTTACAATAGGGATATTATCAAGAACATCTGACATGATGCATGATGTCTGCAGCCTCATTAGTGTGGAGTCATTAAAGTGTCATGGGTTACATCTGCATTCCTGCTGCACGTGCTCACTATTTTACACTAGTAACTGTAGCTGCTTATTTTAGAAAAGCCAAGCACAGAAGTTAAACTGAGATAAAATTTTAATTAGAAAACTGCTTTTGCACAGTCCCCTAAAAACAGTATTTGGCACCAAACAGCTGTTTAACCTTGTTATTTTAATTGAGCTGTGGAAAAGGATTACCTACCTGAAGAGAATTTAATTATAACTTCAGAGTTAATTCTTACATACAAAGAACATCCTGTGGTACAGGACAGAGATGGAACAATCTTTTGCTTGAACATACAGATATTGCATCACCACTCTATACAGATCTGCCCAGCTGCCTTTTCTGTGGGGAAAAGAGGAAGTTAATACCAAGAGGCAAGTTTAGCAGTGTCAGGAAAACCTTATTTTTTAATAAAACTTAAGAAACAATTCCCTTTTGGTTCTCTAAGCACTGCTAAAATAAACTTACAAAATAGTTGCTAATATATGTACTACACATGTTATATTGTCAATATTTATGCAGCCTTGTGTGCTGTCATGATCAGGCTGAAGCCTCAATCAAATTTTTAAAATGTGATTCTAAAGATATTAGAACCACATCAATGACAAGTAATCAAGTCAAACCTATTCATATTGCATCTGTTGGAGCATTTTCAAGCTTTTGCTTTTTAAAAAATGCATCACCACTGAAGCAGAAAGTTTATCTAGTTCTGTCCAATTTTCTTTCCAAAAATACAGGAGATCTGCAACACAACTGCCAGCAACTAATGCCCCACTAGGAGTCGAGAGCAGCAGCTCCACAAGCATTCAACTATTCATTTTTTTCACATTTCAGCTGTGCTTTGTCCCATGCAAGGCTAGTCAGTTATGCGAAGCCACCTCTTAAGAGGTCATTCCTTCCCACCATGTAATCCCACCCTGGTTCAGCATGCAAACCTATCTCCTGTCCCAGCACAGACAGTGATGCCATGGTTTCTGTTGCCAATTTACTCCAAGTCTTGAAGTCAGCTGCACAGCTCCTTCCTGAAAAGTCTCAAAGTCTTCTCAAGCCAGGCAGGCTCAACACTGAGCCCATTCAGGTATCTCTGAAGTTTGGTACCACCAGAGTCAAGGAACTGTTTCTCTGGCACATGTCACTGATACAACAGGAAAAAAGGAGGGGCTCCCACAGGAGCTGTCAGAGGGTAGAGCTGAACAAGGCAGGCACATACACACCCACTGACACATGTTGGGGCACACAAACACCCCTCTGGACTTCCAGACATCACACAGTATCTTTTTATCAGAATGCCCAAGAAACACCAGTTTACTGAAACAAAAGGGTAGAGGAGCTTAGGATTTGGAGTTTCTACAACTAGGGCATTTAGGTTATTCAGAAAATCTGAATTTCAGCTTTACTGATGTGACTATTTGCCCAGGGCTCCTTAGATGAAGCCCTGCAGTACTTGAACTACTGGCATGCAGCACAGAATCACAACTGCAAGCAATAGGAAAGTGAGATGGCATATGATGCTCTGTGGCTGACTACCATTGACCTAGCACAGAGATTACATTTTCAAGAACATGGGTTCTTTGCTTTTAAAAAGACAGTTGGTGTACAGAAACATGTATGAAAGTTGCCTAGAAACTGACCCAGCTCATGCAAACTGATGCAATTTCTTATCTGCATTTAACCAACAGTAATTTGAAAATGCAAGTAAATTTTTGTTACAAGTTTTAAAAATACACACCTCTTCTGCTCTCAAGATGCATGCTCCAAATTTTAATTAGTCTCTCAATTAAGGTTATTTTCAGAAGACAAAACAAGTGGAATAGTCATGCAAATTAACTACTGGAAGGACTTACCAGTCTCATGAGCAGAACAGATGCAAAATAAGGATAGTGAAGAAAGTTCAAAAGGTTCAGTTTTGTAGAACAATTTTATCTTGAAAGATAATTTTTCAAATGAGTATCAGACTCTCATGTGTTCTTAAGAAGCAAGAAAGAAACAGAGGCAAGTCAAAGTTCATTTCAGCTGCTTCTGAAGGAAGACCCTGAAACTCCCCTGATAACTCTAAACTACACAAGGAGAGAGCACCAAGGTCTTGAGCATCTCAGCCTATCCAAGGCTAAGTCCCTGTATAGATAAGTAAGCAGATAATTATTCATAAGAACCAGGTAAACCCACACTGAGCACACAGGCACTGTAAGAGATGTCTCCACAGACATTTTTCCACAAGGCACCCAGAAAACTACATTGAAACAAGACATTTAAAATAACATACAGCACCTATTAAGCAAAAAATATATTAAGATAAATGTTATTATGCATTTGCTGCATTGCCAGCAAAATTGTCCAGCCACCTTATCTGATGTGCTATTAATTCAATTAATGCTATCTAGGAAATATTCCCAACAATAACATTGTTTTCTTTTCATGCTCCAATGACCTTTTCCATTTTGTACTAATCACAACTTTCGCAACTTACCAATAAATAGAAGAAAGATTCTCATTTCTAGATGTTCCTAATTTGCTCACTTAAACAATTTCCAGAGACTGAGAAAATAAATCTTGAAAAACCAGCAACATATTCTATCAAAGGAATTTTTATTACCTGATTAGTGGAGGAACAAGACTGACACAAAAATCAAGATGTCTGGAGAACTGATGGACTTGAGAAGGCATACTTGTCAGGAGACCCACCAAAGTCACCTGAAATGCCCTAAATCTACATTCTCCAAAGGGAAAAGCCAACAATTGGCACCCAAGACCCAGTAACACTGGTTTCTAGAAATAATTCACTAGATGCAGTTCTTACATTCCCTCCTCTCAAACCCAGATCACCTCTCAGTCAACCTATACATCAAAATAACCAACAAAGAGAGAGCATCATCAAAGAAGTTCAAGTACTTTGGCTACGGTGAAGAAACTCCACAAACAAGTCAGAAGTTATGCTTTGAATAAGACTCCAAAATCACATACAAAAGCAGGATTTGCAGAATTTTGTCTCTGGGACATTGCCAAAGGTCAGACTAAAAGAACAATGCTTGGTTTATGGATAAACAAATCAACAGAAAGAGAGCCTGACAGCCTACATGTTGACTTAACTATGAAAAAAGTAATTAACCACACAACTATGTTTTACAAATTCCTACCACATTTTATAAACAAAGTTTCCAACCACTAACATTCCAGTATGTTCAGTAAGAATCAAAACCAATAACACTTCAGAGTGTAACAGATACCTGCAGGTCTGTTAAAAAAAAAGACTTCCACAATTGAGAGAAACAGTAATACAATATAAATTAGCAATATAGGATGCCTGATAGATTGCAATAAGGTAACTTGGAAATTTCTTTAGATTCCTGGGAAAAAAGAGCAGAGTTTAATAAACTATTTATCAAAACTACAGTATTCTGCATTTATCTTTCTACATACAGGTTCCCCTTATTTTACAGGGAATAAAGTTGTGCTGACTGCACTGAAGTATCCAAGATATGCAAAGATAAATTGGGCAGTGACCCTGCGAGTTTAGCTTTAGGACTGGTTGCAATAAGTCCTAAGGAGCTATTTTGCACATGGCAATACACAGTGCTGGTCTACCACGCAAATACTGAAGAATTCTCAGAAACTAGAGTTTCAGCAAGGAAGGACTGTCATACAAAATCAACACTCGGGTCCAACTTCAAACTAATATATTAGTATCAACCAGTTCTAACTAATGATTCTTTTCTAGCTGGCCAAATTCCCAGTTATCCTCATATTATCAGAGAAATTCAAAATTCCATTTCTAAAATATGAAAGTAGATTTTTTCATTGATTTGAAGCACTATTACCACACAAATAAAAAAAAATAGAATACATGAAATGTTACCCTAAGCAAAAAGCCAAAACCAAGTAAACTCTAAGACCTTCCAGCAACAGAGATTAAATATGGACTGTCTGCATTAACATCAAAAGGAAAAAGTGAATGAAAGCTCTGCCTGGTACCTACAAGACCATATCTGTATCTAGTGTGGGGCTCCTGGACTACAACAAAGAGATCAAGAAGTGGAGTAAGTCCACTTTGATGGATGACCAATGGATGGCCACTATGATGGCAGGGTGCTGAGGCCCACAACATAAAAGCAGGGATGATAAGAAAGGTGTTTTCACTGAGCCTGGATGATCATCCTCTGAGATGAGGAAAAAAGCAAAGGAGGCAAAGCAGCAAGCTGCTGGCAAGGCATGTTTCAAATGGATAAAAGGGGTGGAAAAAAAATCACAACGGCGGAATATAAAGCCTGAATTGTGCAGTCTAGGGAAGTTAACTCCAAGCTTGGATGTACTCACAACAACTGAACAGGGGCCCGAGGAACACCCTAGTGCTGAAGCCAGCCCTTCACCAAGCAGGGGCTTACACAGCGCTCCAGAAATCCCTCCTGACCTGAACTGCTCTGAGATTCCACACTCACAGAAGGCTCCTGCTCACAAAGGGGAGCCCAAGCACCAAATACATGCTCTGTCCTAACTTCAACTGCTGCCAAGTTCTTGTAATTATTTTGTCAGCTCCAAGGTGCAAATGATCCTAATATTTACTGTAGGTTTTTTTCCTTTATTATTCTTATGATATGGCTGGAGAACTTTGGAGGCACTTAAAAGAGAGGCTTAACACGAATAAGGAATGAATTCAGAAAATTTATGGTTTCCATATACCATTTCTGTTAATAAAATTTTACGTAAGGATGAAAACTTCAACAGACCATTTCTTGTTTGCACTGCCTTAAATGTGTTTAAAATCCAGGTTAACATTGACTCCAACTCTTCCACAGATTATGTAACACAGGAAGGGATACTGTATAAATCAAAACATCAAGGAGCAAAAATTACATTTATTCCATCTAATTTCACCTTGCTCACTTGCATTTTTCAGGAAAGAAAAAGTCAGCTGAACATTAAACAGTGAATCAGAATGAAAACAGAGCTTAATTTCATTAATCTGAATTAGTTCCTAAAGTCTCATGCACACCTTTGAGAAACTTTTGTAGTTCTCACTCTTTCTATTCAGAAGCAAGTGTGTGCAGTGCTGTACTGGGTTTGCACGGCAGTGTTTTGGTAGTGGGGCACACACAGCTACAGGAGTGGCTGCTGTGAAGGGCAGTCAGAGGCTTCCCCCCATGTCCAACACAGCCAATGCCAGCTGGCTCCAGGACAAACCTGCCACTGGCCAAGGCTGAGTCCAGTGGAGATAGTGGTAGCTTCCCTGGCATAACATTAAAGAGGAGAAAAAAATCTGCTGCACAACAGCAGCAGCAGTCAAAAGAAAGGAGTGAGACTGTGTGAGGGGAATGGCCCTGCAGACACTGAGGTCAGTGCAGAAGGAGGGACAGCAGGTGCTCCAAGAGCCAGAGCAGATTCCCCTGCAGCCCACAGAGCAGCCCATGGTGAGGCAGCTGTGCCCCTGCAGCACACAGAGGTCCAGGGTGGAGCAGAGACCACCTGCAGCCCCTGCAGGACCCCACAGTGGAGCAGGTGGATGTGTCAAAAGAATGACCCTGTGAGAACTGGAGCAGGCTCCCAGCAGCACCTGTGGCCCCTCGGAATGAGGAGCCCATGCTGGAACAGAGTTGCTGGCAGGATTAGTGACCCCACAAGGGAAGGGAGGGTGGGAGGAGCATTACAGCTCAAGGCTACAAGCAACACTCAACACCCATTTATGCTGCAAATTTCATTCATCAGCTAGTGTCAGACTTCTGTAATGCTTCCCACCAGCCACTAGGAAAGAAACATACATGTTTCACCTGCTTTTAAGTAATAACTAGAACACATTAAGTCCTCACTTACTGCATAGTTATGTACAGTTACTAAAAAACTCCAAAACTCATAGTATCACTGAGCACATTTTCATTTAGCTTCCACAATGAATAAATAAGTTCAATAAGCCTCTGTGTTTTAAGTCTTTTTTGTGTAAAACTGTTTCCAGTTAACAGCAAAACTAAGATTTTCATCTACTAAAGCAACTTCTCTTTATTCTAAAGAGACATATCTCAAAATACAATGAAAAGAACTAAAAGAACTAAAGTGTAAAGAATTACATTATTCCCACAAAAAGGGAAAATAAAGATTGTAATTAATTTAGACAGTTTCAGTTCAACACCTAGTGGAGAACAGGCCACATGACAAAGTTAAAACTTCATCTCTGCATAAGACAGGAATTCTGAAAACTGTTTCATACAATTTTCAACTTCTATCAAAAGCAAAGGCTGTCCCTCTGTAGATTTCCAACTTTCCACCTGTGGAAGATTTGCTTTGAGAGAAAATGTTTATTTCAGAAAATTCTGCTGATTTCTTCTGTTTCACACACAGAGCTGTTGTAGTAAATACACGTGGGGAGAACACTTTTAGTCTGTCAGTTCCAGTAGACAGAGTGGCTTTGAAATAAGAGCTATCCAAAACCACACTGTGAAGACTGAAGCACCTTTCAGATGAGCACACCTGAATGCCTCACAGGCTGCTGAAATACTGCTGCCAGCATCCTCTGAGCGCCTGTGCAGCTTCCCACACTACAGAAGCATGAGCTTGTTTGTCCTCCTCTCTTCCCATCTCTTTTAACCACCTGTTATTGACAACAATTTGCTAGAAATGCACCCAGATAAAATAGCAGGGAAGGACAAAACTGCCACTAAATTAATCTGTTCCCTCCAATAGGGCAATGAATCCTGTGGGACCAGGTAACTACAGCACTAGGGAGCCCAGCCCACAGCAGGGCAGGAACCAGCTGGTGCTAGGTGGCCATGCAGGTTTTCTCCATCAGAGGCTGGGTTTTTGGAATCCTTCCCATCAGCTTCTGGACAACTCCACCTGCAGCTCAGTTTGGTTTTGTTAATTTATGATTAGAAGCAGAGAACTTATATATGCCCCCACAGTGCATCCAGCTCTTTCTGATCCTCGTACACACTTCAGTCCTGTTCTCAGCCTGTGTCCTCCTGAACTGCCAATATTCTAAGAGGCTTCATTGAACAGAAACTTGCATAGAAGAGAAGACAACATCATAACTAGTATCTCAGATTAGTCAACTGCAATCATTTTCAGAATTTTTCTTCCCCCTTGTGGTCAGTGAACTCCCATTTTTGGAGACATGAAAATGGGAAATCAAGACTACAATGCTCCTTGTCATTCTACCTTACTTTTAACACCAAAATTAGAGAAGTACAATAAGCTGTCCTCTCATTAAAAGCAATAAACAGCATTATGAAAGGATTCTATCCATTAACACAGATCACCAACTTCTGCCATCGACCAATTAGTGGTCCACCCCTGGACCAATAATTGCTAAGTTCAGGACTCCAAATTATGTGTGACCCTCAAAATATGGGTGTGCATGTGTGAAACAAACATATTAAATTCACATGATTTCAGACATAACACTGAAAGCAGTAGCTACTATTTTGAAATTTAACACCTTTTAGATAACAAGTAAGGTCACAGGTATGTGCTTCCATGTATGGCACAGGATGCCAATCTTGCTCCAGAAGCTTTCTTCCAGAAATGCAGAGATTCTTTGCAAATAGTAAAATGTTATGTTCTTCTTAAACCCTTTCATTTAATTTGCTTCATTATGTTCCTTAGAGTCTTGCTGAGATCCAAATACTTAGAACACTCAGATCAAAAACTTCTAGGAGTAGCCTGAAAAGAATGAAGATCCAGATTCTTGGGAAAACAGACAATATCCATGGCAGTGGACTAAGTAAAGACTTACACTGCTTGTAATCCATTAAAATGAAACAAATTGCATGGCTTACTATTTAACTGCACATAGTCTTAACCCCTTTATGGTCACTCTCCATGTAAGCACAAAAATCCTCATTCTCAGTCTCCAAAATGATAATTGACAATGACAAACAAAAAGGGCAACTTCTGCAGCAAGATCACTACAGTCCTGACTCAGCAAAGCTGTTTTAAGATCTGCACATTTAAAAAGCTTTAGCTGTACTGTACAGAGGTAAAGTCCAAAGGTACAATCTCATTAACCCACACTACTCTGGATCAATAAGGCAAAGGAGCAGACAAGCCACTGACTTAGTCTCCCACCATTTGCTCACACTACTTTTCAAACCAAGTTCCTGCATATATTCAAATGAAGGAAATTAATTCCAACTCATGCTTACGTGAAAGACCTCTGGGCTTTTAAAGCTGATACAAGTGACACTTGAAAACAACCAACATGTCAGGTTTTTTGTCAACAGTCAGCATTACAGCTGCTTTCAAAAGCAGTAATTCATTTTCATATGCCAACCTGGAGCCTAATGAGAGCACTGTACCTGTAGTGCCTTAAGCTTTTTCAAGAGGAAAGCTGTGCCTAAGCAAGAAAGTGGCCTCTTTCTCACTTTGGCTCTTCCTGCCCACACCCAAAGATGCATCCAGCAGCCTGAGAAAACAACCAGACCTTATGGATACTCAAACTGCTGAAGACACAAACTGAGCCAGAGAAGCAGTCCAGGAAACCTTCTTCACCATAATGCTCAAGGAGGTAGGGCAGGAGCATTCCTTTCCCAAGTGATCCTGAAGGTGCCAGGACTGAAGGAGATGATCCAACAAGGTTTCCTTTTTCTTTGATCTCTTCTACAATTCATTTTGTAAATGCAGTCTCAACCCAAAACTTCATAACACACCACAGAGCTGACATGGAACATGCAACCTTGTGCACAGGGCACATGCACACCTACATATAGTCTCAAAAGGAAAAATAAATGTACAGAGTGCCAAAAACTAACTTTTCTATTTAAGCAACTATTCTTAAGCATTTTCTTGCTACAGCAAAAGATGATCATTAATTGATATGTAAGGTAGTAAGCACATGGTGACAAGCACGTGGAGGATCTAATTATTGTTCGATTCTTCTACATAGGGGCCACAAATCAACTGACACGTCCAGGCCAAGTTTATCCTGAGTAAGTCAGAGATGTACAAACATCCTCATGAGGCAAAGACTGAGTCAAGAAAGCATCAGGTGCAATTAAAGAAGCAAGGTTTTCTCCCTTTTACCAAATATCAACAACCTGTGCCAAAAAATTAAGCAGAATAATCTTCGACGCTTCAGTGGTTCAAACATGATCCTATACCAGGAAGCCCTCAAAGAGCTAAAAGCTAGCAGATTTACGGCTGAGTCTCAGCACTGCAGCCGTACACCTGACCATAATGCTCCTGGAAGGAGTGTACAACAGCCATATCAGGTCTCATTATTCATGTTGCATAATGGTCCCAGCACTGCTAAAAGGCAACTTTGACTTTCTCCTGCAGGCTCATCCTGGGTCTCTAAGAGTGAAGTTTAGTTATGCAAGCAACCTGCGAGAGCGGTAATCACAACGTTCCGCATAGAGTACAGGTAAGTTACACACTCATTTCTGCGAACGTGTTTCGTACTCACCACTGCAGCATTGTAACAAATGGTTTGGAAGTCTCCCTCAGCACGCTGGACTTCTATGTTAACAAACACTATTCAAAAATGCACTCCTCTTCATTTTATCACATGCACACAAAACCCAGGACAGAGAGCACCAGGGAGGAGTGGGTAGGAAGGGCTTCTAGAAAAGCGCTGCTTATTAAACAAAACACTGCAAGGCCCAGGTTGCATTTACTTCACTACTGGTTAACGAGTCCCCGCGATCAAGGAGCTCACTAGGAACCTCTGGGAAACGGAAGTTCTTAAAGCCCATGGTGGACAGAGTACAACTACCAAGAAAAACTAGACACGGTTTTATACTGGACAGCCTAAATAGAAATAGACTCCCTGTGAGCATAGAAAAACCCCAAGGCCTCCATGCTTATTCAATACATGTGATCCCACCAAACAACGCGGGGGGTTTCATGACGCATGAGACAGGCATAAACAGATGGACGGTGTGGTGGTGCAATAAGTTCGACCAAAAATGCGGGGCGGGCAACTTGGTTCCAAAACAGAGCAGGAACGGCTGCCACCGAGAGGCTATTCAAGGTCAGGTTACCAGACTGAGGCACTTGGAACTCAAAGCCGTCACCTAGTTTGAACTATCTCCCATCGTACAATGCCATCCCCAGTGACCAACGAGTTATCTGCTCCTCTTACAGGCTAGTAATGCCAGCCTTTGTTTTTTTGGCAGCAACTCGGACCTGCAAAGATTCAGGTTAAAAAGCTCACTCTTAGTAAGTGTACAGTTTCCGCACACGGGTAACAACAATACAGAAGTCACCACAGATCTAGACCAGCATTTGGGCAGCCAGGCCCGCCTCCCGCTTTGTGTGGGCATGCGCAGCAACACGCCACAGACCCCCGAAGAATACAACCGCAAAGTCGGTCCACCACCTGCGATCGCGTCGGGGCTACATGTGCTGTTTCGCCATCTGTGTATCGTCTTCTCAGGGCCCGAGGGACATTGTTCAGCGATAGGTTGAGACCGTAGACGTGCCTTCACACGACACGAGACTCCTGAGTCAAAAGTTTATGCTTTGAAGTGCTGAGACAGTTCACCGGTGCTTCAGAAAGCGAACAGTCTGGTTCCATGGTACGGACAACCAGCGGACAATGTGCCCGCATGTAGAGGGAGAGAGCCTGCAGAGGGTTGTGCCGAGCCCGCAGGTATGCGGGACGGGATAGGGCAGTGTTTATGAGAAACGCCTATTCTGCTCGGATCCTATCGCACGATGCCTACTCTTGCAGATTCGGCCACAGTCCGACACGGGACGACCGATCCTCAAAAGATTGGCGGTCCAAAAATGCTGGTGCAAACATTCAAGGACCCTTTGGAGTTGGTACGATCCGCTGGGCCGAAACTCGACCAACCGCCTCACAGAGAGCGATTTCTTGCGCGCCGCTACTTCCAC